>OZ005657.1:101619476-101989476 GCA_963930645.1 Salticus scenicus
ACGTCTGTCCATCCGTCCGTCTGTCTGTCTGTCTATTTGCGCTTAACTCCCGTAAATATTTATGGAATTTTTTGAAACTGATACATATTATTTAAGTTCACTGTAGAATGTTCCCTAATGAAAATGGAAGGTATACCTAAAGTAGTTTGTGTACAGGGACAACAGAAAGTATCCCAAAGCATTGTGTTCTATGAGAGGTATTTCTACAAACCCTGTTTTAATACCTTCACTTTACACAAATCATCATGAAATTGAAATATGTTATACAAGCTTGCTATCTAATGATTCATGTATAAAATGGAGCAAATACCACTGTTGGTTTGTGTACATGGACACTCAAAAGTATTCCAAAGCACTGCGTTCTATAAGAGACATTTCTATAAACCACATTTTAATGCCGTTATTTTACACAAATTTAAATGTAATTGAAATACGTTATTCAAGTTCACTATTGGATGTTTCCAATTGAAAATGGAGTAAATACCATCATTAGTTTAAATACAGGGACACCCAAAAGTATTCCAAACTATTGTGTTCTATGAGAGGTATTTCTGTAAACCATATTTTAATACCTTTACTTAGCACAAAACAATGAAATTGAAATATGTTATTCATATGCACATCAGAAGAATGCTTTGCATAAAATTTATAGTTCGATTAGCATTTGACTTACAGGGCCACACAAAAGCATTCAGTTACATTAAGAGCTATTATTAAAAATTTGCTGGAATTGCCTTTTCGTTTACATTGCGCGTTTTTAACACATTCTAACAATTTTTAAGCGTGAATACGATTTCAATTTGTGTATCTGTCTGCCTGTTCGTCTTTCCGTCTGTCTGTCTCTCTGTCTTTCCGCTCTCTAACTCCCGTAAATATTTATGGAATTTCTTAATACTGTTATATGTTATTCAGGTTCACTATTGGATGATTGCTACTGAAAATGGAGTAAATGCCTCTTTGTACAGATACACCAAAATAATTCCAAAAGATTGTGTTCTATGAGAGGTATTTCTGTAAACTATATTTTAATACCTTTACTGTACAGAATCCTTAATGAAATTGCAATATGTTATTCGAGTTCACAATCGGATGTTTCCTATGTAAAATAGAGTAAATTCCTAACTAGTTTGAGTACAGGGGCACTCGAAATATATCGAAGCACTGCGTTCTATGAGAGGTATTTCTATAAACCAAATTTTAATAACTTTACTTTGCACAAATCTTAATGAAATTGAAATATGTTATTCATATGCAAAACATATAGCTTTCTATAGAATAAAGTATAATTAGCATTTTATTTAAAGGGTCACCCAAAAATATTATGTTACATTAAGAATTATTATAAAAAAAATTCCTGTAATTACACTTTCGTTTACATTAAGCATTTTAATAAATTCTAATAATTTTTAAGTGTGAATATAATTCAATTTGTGTATCTAATATTAATGAAAAATCCAACAAATTAATTTGTATATGAAGCAATACATGTGTAACAGTTGCGAAACTTTTATAGATCGGTATATGGCTTATATCAGTATATAAAAAGTTTTAAAAGAAAACTTAATGTTCATGTTACAGTTTATAACTGTATAAATATTTCAGGTTGTAACTGTAAACAGCTGATGTTGCAGAGAAACATGTTATTGTTTAAATAATCTCTATTCGAGTATACTTTTAGAATAAGTCTTTGCTTTTCTGCCACATATTTATAATTCTTTTTAATATAATTAAAAAATTAAATATAATTATTTCAGCTTGAGGTAGCACAAAAATAGTTTTTCTCGTACATATCTATAACCCTTGACTATAGAGAATTATATTCATTTCAATTTGTAAAAAAAAAAAAAAAAAAAAAAAAAATAGATAAATAAAAAGTGTAGCAGTTCAAATTTTTATCGATTCATAACTATTAATTTAAAATTACTAATGATCTGCATTTTTTTAAATTTTAATCATGTTTCTCTGCTTATCACACTGTAAAGCATGTCTAAATCGGAAAAAAAAATTACATATATATACACAATCACATCGAAAACCATTAACTTTTAACAATATAAAATCAGTTGGGAAATTCTGTAATTAATATTTTTGACTATTACGAATCTAATTTTATTACAAGGATTTTGTTTGAAAATCTAATTAAAAAAGCGTGAAATAAATTTAAAGTTTGATATTTCTGAAATCACTTTAAATGTATTTTTAAAAATGACATTTTTGTTAAACATGAATAAAAGATATGAGTGTTAATATGCCTTCTATTTCTATACTAAACATAATTGTAAAAAAAATGCCTACTATATAGCAGAAGAATAAAAATAGAGTAATCAATCAAACAAAAATGAATGAAATCTTAAAATCATGTAAAAGGTAATGTGTATTTAAAAACGGTAAAACTAGAACTGAAAAATCTATATCTTATCGTAGGAACGGTTCGTACATATTTAACTTTATTTGCCAATTAAAATTTTTGGTGCTGAACTGACCTATTTCAACTGCGGATTATATGCCAAAAATTATGGTACTATAATATAAGAAAAACTATAAAAATACAGTGCTGGCGATGAATGAAGTACGCCAGCAATTAAAAACCTGACTCCTGCGCTACTTCTCCCCCCCCCCCACCTTCAAGTGCTATGATAATAATCAACGAGTGCTGCAAGCATACAGAAAGGAAAATATTGTTATTAAAGTTAACTAATGTACTTGAAGCAAATAAAATGTATATATATAAACTTAATTATATTGATATAATACTCTTTTAAATATAATTGTAACAATATATATTTAGTATTTAAAGGGTATACGGAAAAGAGGAGAAACACTAAATTATCTACTTTTAACACCTGGATCTATACATATAATAAAAACTGCAGCCGATTTCTTTGTCATAATTTAATAATTAATTCACTTTTATACCAAACGAATTAAAGCTAATGATTTCAACATATCTACATTCAAACGTTTATTGCAAGTCTTTATTGAAAAAAAAATAATGTTCTTACCTTCAGTAAATCTGAAATTATATCCCATAATACAAAGATTTTCTATTATTTTAAGGAGGAAATAGAAAACTTATTTATCAAGTTTTTATAGATCAGTTCAATGTGCATTTCCGGGTATAAAGCTTAAGAAACTACAGAATAACTTTTTAAAACTCAAGATCAGTATATTTTCCACCGCTCCCAAAAGAGATAAAATCCGTTGTTAGAGCCTATGCACGTTTTTAGTATTTTAAGAATGAAGAGAAAGTGACCCATAACCATCGTAGGAATCCCACACACGTGCCTCTGAACCAATATACTCTCTTAAGGGACAGTGGAAAAGATAGATGTATAGACTGTGTTACTCTCGGAAAGAATAGTTATCTTTATAGTGCCTTAAGAATTAAAGTAATATAGGTAGAAAATAATAGAATGAAATGAGATTGAAAATGTTTTACTTGAAGAAAGGAAGATTTATCTTTAGAGTGAAACAATTTAAAAGCTACAATGTTAAAAAGTAGAGACTGCATTGCAAGAGTTTAAGAATATGTGTGTTTGAGTGATGAAATAAAGATAAATATTTTCATTTATAAATTTCGGGATTCTTATGCATCATTTTATTGATTAAAACAGTTATCGTATATATGTCGTGCATATTAACTATTTCGATTAATAGAAAAAATAAATTGTTAATTTTATTAAGCATATTATTTGGGTTGAGTTGGATTATGGGGATTGAGTCCGATTGACTACACTAGGATCGCAGACCTATAGATGAATTGTCGTCCGTGGGGGGGGGGGGGACTTTCTAAAGTGCTCCTAACCTGTATTTACGCGAATTTTGGAGAAAATCACGGAAAACTCTGAACGACTAGGTCGACGTACGCGACCCGGAATCGATCCTGGTACTTTCCGTCTACCAGCTTTGAGCGCAGACCCACTCAGCTACAGGTGGAACCGAACATAATGTCTGATCTTTCTAATTTATTAAAGAAAAATTAGATTTATACATAAATTTAAAAAGTACTTATATAAGCTAAAAGTTATTTAATTAATTTAAATCATATTTTTCATAATGTAATACACAATTTTAAAGTAATATCTTGCTGGGTAAAAATAATGCAAAGCTCTATTAGAGAGCAGATTTTTTTTTTTTTTTTTTTTTTTAATTAAACAAAAAATGTTTTCATAAATTTTTAAACAAAAGCTTTCGTGTAATTTGGTGATGCTGACTATAAACGTATAGATATAAACTGACATTGCGATTGAAATGTTTTTTGTTAGTATAAAAAATATTTAAATCTATATTTTTCTTAAAAGTTCCCTTGTTTATCATTAATATTAATATTACTTTAATAATAATTATATTTTTGCTTCTGATACCGTAAATTATTACTTTTATTTAATTCCTACAATAAAGTATCTACACGTCCATACAACATAACTTGTAAAGAAGTTTTTAGATGAAGGACCTAGAACTGAACATTCCGGACGATATTTAAAATTTTAAATAATGATTTAAAGAGAGTATAGGTGTGTCTTTATTCTTTTATGTATGCGCATAATGGTAACTTCTTATTTTCCATGTTTCTAATAGAGAGTTATTAATACCCGCCATATATATGTGTGTATTGAGTATAATGACAGAAATTAATTTAGGATTTTATAATTTATTCCGAATATATTCATATTTTTCTAAAATTTGTAATTTGGTAACTCAGTATACACAATGTCATACTTGCCAACATACTAATTAATATTACGGAGTATTGTTAATCCCGCCTTATTTTTCACACCAGTATCTTTTTACAGTATTTTTTTTTCTTATTTAATCGTAATAACATTTGGATAATATTAGTTTAAAAATTTACTGGTGTGAAAAAAAGGGTGGAACTAACAACACTGTGGAACGTTAACACTTTGGCGACCACATGTTTTTGTCTTTTTGACAGTAAGGTCCACCTGTAGGCGTTATTCTCCCAAGCTACAATAATTCAGAACAAAATTGTCTGTATTCACATTTATATTACAAATAGGTATACATTATAATTATATTCTTTCTAATCAAAGTATTTCTATCAGTAGTATATTTTATTGGAAAAATATGAATATTCGGAATACACTTAATAAATAAACATAATGCAAATTGAAAAGAAACGCCCACCAATTACAGATTCTCAAATGAGGTGAATCTACGAGAGCGGTCGCGAAAGTTTTATTAGGATGTTGGCAAATATGCACAATGTTGTTACCGTTAAATTTCTCATACGAAAAAAATCTTGCGGCTAAAATTGTTGAGCCCCAGCTAATAAATTGATAACTATTAAATTTTATATATGGACTGTATAAAAGATGCACTCCATTAAAAATATGTAAAGATATGCTTACATAGTTATCAACATACTAATTAATATTTCGTAGTATTCTTAGTATCCGCCTTCTCTCTCTCTCTCTCTCTCTCTCTCTCACACACACACACTAGTCTTTTTTAAAAATATTTTTCTACTTATTTAATCGCAATTTTATTTGGAGAGAATTTCTCTAAGAATTAAGCAGAGTAGAAAAAAATGCGGGTACTAACAGTACTACGGAATATTAATTAGGACGTTGACAGCTATGTGTTTACTAATCGGCACTTTGGATGGAAATACACCCCGTCAATCAAGGGACATGGTTATCACAGAATGCGTAAAAGTTTGAACATTTATGATTTGTTAAATTTGTATTTTTGTTAAATGCAAAAGGCTATCTAAGGGAACATTTTTAATGATATATTTTTATTCCTAGAGTGCATTTCGTGTATACTCCATTTACCACATTTAGTGGCAACGCGCATGGTCAATTCTTACTCTTTTGACAAGAGAAATTGTATTTGACTGCTCTGTATTTATACACTAGGGTACCATAAATGACCGGACATATTAGATTTCAGATTTCTTTTCTCAAGTATTTTGAAAAGACGAAAAAATTACCTTGCAGATTTTGAAATAAAAAGTATGCTTTACTTCATATGTTTCAGCAATTTTTTTGTCCTGAAGACAAAGTAAGAAAACAGTTACAAATTAAAGAAAAGTAAAAATCATTGGGATTACCCTGTCAAAGTAAAGTTTAAAATTAATTTTGGCTGCAATATGTGCTTATGAGGCTTCTTATAAATGCCCGTATAATCCTTTATGAAGCATAGATTCTTAGAGATGTTTGTTTCTTCAAAAATAGCAAAAAAAAAAAAAAAAAAAAAAAAACCCTTTTTTCTATTTATAACATGCAAGGTATTAAACTCAGTGAAAAACAAATTTTAATAAACTTGACATACTGCATTAGAAACAGCATACTGAAGTCAGATTATAAAAGTACTAAATATTTAATGAAGTAAGGGCATTTTTACCAAATAATTTCAATTACACATGTGCATGCATTAAAAACCATTTGCATAATTTACTAGCAAAAATTATCCATCACCTTATATAAAACCCCCAAACGAATATCGTATAAATTTAAAATGCTTTCCTCTCAAACTAAAAGGAAAACTATGGGATGTTTTAGCAATATATATTTTCAATAACGAACAGTATATTACATTTGATTGAACCAAACAAATAATTTGAGTAAAACCCCTTATAATTCAGCCTTTTTTAAATTTTAAATTTAATTAAATTTAATTAAACTTAATTATTTATTTATTTTTGAGAAGTTCTGAATATTAATTTATTTTATCGATGATAAACTTTGATTTTACATTATATTTGTTTGAACAGATCACTACTTTTTGACTGAAAGATTCCGCAAATCAATCTTTTTTCATGCTTGAGCATGCGAATTAAAATATTGCTTTGTAAATATGATCATATTTCATTTGATATTTAATATTTTTATATTCTGATTACAGTATGCTCTGTTTTTATATTATAGCTGGTCAAATTTCTTAAAAATGGCTATTCGTTTGATTTAATGCCTGGAATGTTATAAATTATTAAAAAATTAAAAAAAAAGGTTCCTTTTTTATTTATCTTTTTATTTATTTATTTATTTTGTAATTTCTTAAGGAGATTTTTATACTTTAATGTACATAACTGGTAGTTTAATAACACCCTATACATATAATTAGAAGACTCATAGTCACATGCTACATCCTGTACGAATTTCAAGCAATACTTTTTACTGCCGCGGTGTTTTAATTTCACTCAGCAGGGCAGTGTTGCTGGATTTAGGAATATTTGTATTCAATATCTACGACTAAATTTTAACTGTAACAGTTGCATTATCATTTCGAAGGTTATTCGTCCATTATGTATATCCAGCTTCAAGATTATTGGTGATATTTAAGTAAAAGCGTCCTTAAATTTAGAAACACTGTTTAGAGCATTTTAGTGCATTAGGGCAGGCAGAGGGTTAAAGGGTGATCCCAAAGATTTTAACTCTTTCCTTAATTTGTTACTAGTTACCTTTTTGTTATTGGGGCAAAGCTTTTTCTGAAATACATGTTCTTTATATATCGAATGTTTCAAGACTATTCGTCAATATTTTTTCTAGATATTTGAGAAAACGCCTGAAATCGGAAGTGTACGGTTATTTATAGTAGGTCACGAGGTTCCCACGGCCCAAATTTTTTCAAGGACTCTCACACCAGTTTTATATAACAATAAATTTAATCTGAAATGTACGCTGTGCTGTTAAGAAGAAATTTATTTTCAGCTAATTCTGGTGGGAGAGTCCTTGAAAAAGTTTAGGCCGTGGGAACCCTGGGTCAGTACATGTGTACATAGTATTTATATAACTACCAAAATTCTAGTTTGTTTAACACCACTCTAGATAAAATTCAGCTTTACTTAAATTGTGAAAATTTACAATTAAATAAAAATAAATAAAAAATAAATAATTATTATAAAACAGTAATGTAAAAAATCAGAAGAGTTGGCACCTGTACACACATAGATGTTGCTATAGACTTATAGATAGAAGAACAGTTATAATTTGTTGTATATTAGGGTGGTTCGAAAAAGTCGATTTTTTTATTTCGGAATCGCGTTACCTCTCAAAAGTTGTAGTTTGGTATCGTCAGTTGGGGAAAAATAACAAAAAAATTCTAAGTTGACACCTTCAGTTCGCGCATGAGGCTGAAAGTTTGAAAAAATGTGTTAAAATTTGAAATTTTCAAAAAATAATAAAATTAGTTTTTTTGTAATTTTTTATAATGCAACAGCCATAAATTGCTAGTATATAGCGTAGTTTCAACCTAAAAAAAAATTTATAACTTTTAGATGACATATTCTGTTCGCGCATGAGGCTTAAACTTTGAAAAAAAAATGTCAAAAACTGAACACGAACAGTAACTGTCCGGCAAGCACAAAGTTGGCTGCGCGCCGTCGCATTCTTATTCCGTTGCCGACTTGTCTAGGCACACTGAGGAAAAATTCTGTAACTGACATCTAGAATCTAAATTGTAGCTCAATAAAAAATAGTTCCATGTCATCCTTATAAATTCTAGTCCCCTTGAAAAGCGAGTTCTAGAAGCCCGTATTAGAATTCTAGAGCATTTGTCTATATTCTCGAGGGCAAAGTTTTTTAAAAATCTTTGCAAATAAATGAGACTACAAGAGGCTGGTTTCAGCAACTATAATCTTGGTGTATGACCTAATTCTAGGAAATCAAGTGCGCATTTCTCGCAATGCAAAAAATTCGGAATATTCAGAATATTATTTCACCATCTAGAAATGTGTAAATAAGAAATTCTTGACTATTTCGTCTATTCAGTTTTATCTTATGCGCATAGTTTCTCAGGACAAATTGGCAAGAAGTTGACTGACTGTGAAAAACGCTCTGTTGCTAATTTTGAAACGACTAATACTGAGGAGATAAATGTGACCAAAACTGACTTAAACAAGGACCAACAGTATTTACTTAATATTTATCGAGCAGTAAAGACAGGAGAGTGTGCGCCAGATCTCGCTGTGAAAGATCCTTGTCCTCTTAATAACTCTAGGTGGTTAATTTGGGCAAATAGGATCTTAAGACTATATATTTCTGAAGTAAAACATTCTGACGAAATTAAACTTCTGGTCAGCTATATTACGAAGATATACGCTCCAGTATGGTTAGGAATTAAAATGCACCCCTCCGTAAATTTTGGAGCAGTTCACGTGTATAAATTAGTACAGAAGACTTGACAGCTGCCCGAGAGGGTACGTAAAATAATTGATCCTGTCATTCAGAGGAATGCGTATTTTTCTCCTCCCGAAAAACTTTTACTTTCAATGGGACTAGATGAGAGAGTGCACGTAAGACAGCTAGCTTTTCGAAGATAGCTAAAAGCAAGAAAACAAGAGACAAAAGGGAAATCGGTGCGAACTTTTCAACCACCGACCATCAATTTTGCAGCTTCAAATTACATTCAACTTATTGATTGATCCAAGTGCAAACTTACACCTCCTCCAATAATGAGCAATGTGTCAATGCAAAGCCTAGAAGAACTTATTAATACTAATGTTCTCCCAGAGCTCGAGCTAATTAAATTTCTTTGCCACACGAAAAGTATCGAAAGAATTGTATAGCTCTTAACAGAATCTTGTACTAAAGTGGAGAAGAGAACAGGGATTGTTTCATAAGGACAATTTTGCTCTAAAGGTCAACTATGCCATTATTTGACTATAAATCTCAATTTAAAACAATGCTCAACACATCTGAGGAATCTTAAAGACACAAAAAATAGGTAAAATCTATATATCATTACGTAATTAGCTAGGACATGCAATGTTATTATATACATATAAATGTGTGTGTGTAACTATACTTGTACGTATAATACTGTAATAAAAGGTTATATTCAACATATTTAGAATTTTTAAAATACTTTTGAAACGTAAATATGCCATGTATGTATTATTGTATATTAAACACGTAAATTTCAAAATTTAGAATATTTTAGCCCAATTTAAGGCTTATGCGCGAACTAAAGATATAATGTAAAAGCTATAAAATATTTTTTTAGGTTCAAGCTACGCTATATACTGACAATTTATGGCTGTTGCATTATAAAAAATTACAAAAAAACTAATTTTATTATTTTTTGAAAATTTCAAATTTTGACATATTTTTTCAAATTTTCAGCCTCATGCGCGAACTGAAGATGTCAACTTAGAATTTTTTTGTTATTTTTCTCCAACTGAGGATACCAAACTACAACTTTTGAGAGGTAACGCGATTCTGAAATAAAAAAATCGATTTTTTCGAACCACCCTATTGTATATAGACCACGAGGAACTCAAATTAGATATAATTTGGCTACTAAAATTTTAGCTATAAGTAACTGGATACAGATTAAAACGCAAATATCACCAGAAAAAAAAAATCAATAGAAAACTAGTTTATACTAATTTCTATTTTATTTGCCATTTTAGGCATCAAATGTATTACCAAATTTGCTTTATATATATGCTATATTTTCTGAATTCAATCAATAAAACGATTAAGTAGCAAATAAATTTTGAATAATGCTACTATAAGGAATACATACATAGTTTTTCTACGCAATGTTTATTATTTAAAATGTTATACTGGCTTTTCATTTGTTTAAATACATAAATGGTTACATAAAAAAAAAAAAAAAATCCACGTCCTTATTTGTTTGAAATGCAAATTTGGCACACGTGTGGTCATAAATACAAAATAGGTAAAGAAAACGCTTTTAGAAATAATAATAAATTTCAAAAATGCAATTAATGTCGCATAGGGGAAAGAATTAGGCTGAAAAATATTTTATTTTCTTCTTATAAATATTCTACAGTTATTTATTACTCTGTTTTCACACAAGCGAAAATTCTCTATTTCACTATATAAGCATATCTATCCCAATTGATATTTCAAACGATATATATGTGTCTACTCCAATTTTACAAGATGCCTTAGCAAAAAAATCTTCACTCAGCTAAATCTCTTTTAAATATATTGCAATCTAGGAAGCGCGAAGATAAGTTCAGCTGACGTCTAAAGATTTATATTATTTTTCGAAGTGGAAGAGATTTAAAATAAAAGATTTATTACTGAGCGTTGGGAAGAGAGATTCTCGAATGTGTCTTCAGAAAAAATTAAATAAATTTATAAGCAAAAACAATATTTAGATGAAGTTTATCCATATCGTGGTCATTGCAATTAACTTATGTTGCTACACAAAACTGTAATATTAATAATCTAATAATGAAAGTATTACGTTGTTTGCGTATTATAAAACACTTTTTAAATTAGGGATTTTTTATGATCATATTTTTATTTTTATAGGCCTACTCCATAAACATGTAAACATAAAGACATATAAACAGATCGGTAAATAACTGATAAAAACTGTATTTTAATCTTCTACTTCAGGCTTCGTACGTGTTTGAAAATTCCATTTACAGAAAATTAATCTTTAGGACTTTTTTTTTTTTTTAAATATATATATATATATATATAAACAAATAAAATAAGAAAGATGCAAAATTATGTAGTATTTCATGATTTTAAGTTAGTAAATAGGAAGGTCATATATTTTTTAAAACTGTAACTAAATTAAAAAAAAAATTAAAGTATTTAAGTTTTATAAAACTATTGTTTTAATTTTGAATATAAATCCCCTTTTTATTTAACGTAGAAAATTAATATATTTTGGCCTGTAGTTAGAAGAAATACTTTCTATGCGAAAGATGACAATTCTCCCTTATTCGCCTATCACTATTTTCTATAAATTATCATTATCTTATTTAATTACAAAAAAAAAAAATTGCATATGAAGAAAATATTATACTTTAAACGCATATATGGTGTGGTGTGAGATTTATAATAGATTCTACGTTCCAGGTAATTTGTGATTTGTCTCGAAATTTCAGCTATTATATCACGGGAAAAAAAAATATGCAGTCCAAAGCAATTATGCAAGTTTTGTGATTGGGCAGATTGCGATTAAGATTTATGTATGGAAAAATTCTAGTAAATTCAAACCATGAAAAAGTTCACCATAAGTTTGAGAGTTTTATCTACCTTTAAATGTCTGTAATAAATGTAATCCTTCTTAAATGAAGCTTTGAAATAAAACTAAGAACAAACTTTGAAAGATTCTCAGTTTACTTAACAACCTTGACCCTCATATCAAATTTGCGTATGAAATAGAAGAAAATAACCAAATTAATTATTTAGGCGTTAATGTCAAACGCACCAAAAATAATCAAAACAAAACTTCTGTCTACAGAATGTATACCAGCAGTAATTAAATTATCAGCAACCATAGCAAAATCCCCTATCATTAACCCGTTAGTAGTCGCTATAGACAGCGCCCCCTATTAAAATTTGGACACTTTTTATTTAACTGTCACCAATAATTTTAAGAAGTGTTGTGATCGACGTTTCTTTGATTTTATTCGCGTTTTATGTATATCAAATGCCACTTCTAAAATTTTTTGGTGGCTATTGAATAAAAAAATCTGGCAACACTGAAGGATGGGCGGCAAATCGACCAACTAGCGACTACTTACGGCTTAATATATATATATTAACCGCGCCATTTTAGTTTGCTCTGACCCTCAAATTTTACGAGATGAATTAAGATTTATCAAACAATTCACTGATATTGCATGATATCCAAAAAATATTTTTCGTAACTGCATCAAAAACGTATTAAAATCTTAATGATATTCATAACCATAAAAAATTTCAAGCTTAATTTACTTGCACTCCAAGCTAAATTTACTTATAGTATAACATTCGATCGCGGTGATTCCCTAAAAACTAAAAACGGGACTGCTAACAAAGTAAATATTAATCAGTAAAATTGCTATTAACACAAAACCAAGCTTAAATTAAAGAGCATGATTGAAAAAATAGAGTAGTGTTCAAAATTTGCACAACAACAGATATGACCTTAGAAATTTTAGCTGTTTCTATAAAAACCTACAAAAAGCATGCCGTAGCAAGAAGATATGATGTGGTGGTAGCATGTTTGCCTCGTGAGTAGGAGATACTAAACGAGTCCTGACAAGAGTGTTTTGGGTTTTATTATTATTATTATTTTTTTTTAACTGAATATATATTTTTTTTTTACATTTTCAATTAAATTTAATTATTATTTAAAGAGAAAATATTCATTACATTAAGATTGTTTTTTCAGCATAGTCAGTTTTATACTTTTTTAACCACTTTTAGGTTATCCCGAGATAACTAGGGGGGAATTTAGCCTTCCAGTGAAGTGGTTAATTTTTAATTATCATTATTATTATTATTATTAAAAGAAACGAATAATTGAGGAGAAAGACTTTTATACTAAGATAAAATTTCGTTAATTACTTGTTCTAGTGATTTATGTAAATTTTTAATAACTATTTTTTATCGACGTCACTAATAGCAAGTGTCGATCGTCTGCTCTTAATTGTGTTATTATTCATTCAATTTTTTGCTTGAAAAATCCTGAATGAACAATAGCTGTTGCTTCAATATTCGACGTCGATTTTAACTTTTTATTCAAATATTTTATTAAAAAACTGTCCAATTTGGCGAAGTCGGAGGAACTCACGTTGAAATTGAACACAACGACAATTTTTCTTAAAATCTTTCGCTAATTTATAATTAGTTTACATCACAAAAATTTCAAATTCTGGGTAGATATGAATTTTAAAAATCTAGTAATGTCGATGAAAACCCAAATATTTAACAAAATGTTCGTGATGATTAATATTTGATGGTGAACAAGATTGTAATGCAATTAATTGTGGTTAATCTTCTTATATTTCTAGTTTTCACTGTGACAAATGCTTATATGTTTTGCCAATTTTCTAATTTTAATCATAGTCGTTATAAATAAATTTAAACATGGTTCTCTCTCCTATATATATATATATATATATATATACCGTAATTTCTGGTAGATAACCCGCAGGTAAGATGTGTCACTTTTCCACCAGAAACTTTATTTAATAGAGAAATCTATGCTTTTTCGGAGTAAGAGCTCGTACAAATATAATTTTATTTATCAATTAAAATTTCTGGTGCAAAACTGGATTATATAACCTGCGGGGTATCTACCAGAAATTACGGTATATATTTAGTTCTTGGTTATTATTTTATTAATTGGTATAATAATAATAAAAACTGTAGACTATGTGTTGTCCTGGCCGGTTGTTAATTTCTGTGTAAGTATTTTAACATTTGAAAAAGTTTAAAAATTGCATTTTTTTTAACCACTTCAGAGTATTTTAATGATCTGAAAGCATTTCTTTTCCATCCGCGACAAATGTCTACGGTACAGTCTGCATTGAAATGAAGTGTTGCCCTTAAAATTTCATACGTTAGTTAAATAAAATTCTTATTGTCACATCGATTATGGGGTTGGGCCCCTGGATTCAGAAAAATCATTCCTTTCATTTGATACTAAATTTGTAACAATCAGACTGATATTTCTAATATATTTTCCCAACTTTTTGCTTTTAACTGTGTTAAAATCTCTAATTTTCTACAACCTTTCGATTCTCCGTTAATTTTTGATCGACATGAGTCGACGTTTTAATTATTATCTTCGCTAATTAGGGTTTCATCGGTCAGAAAATTGTAGGAATATTAGTATGTAGAAATTCTACGCCTTTCAGTACCTGTTTCGAGACGCTGCGACTATTAGCATTGGAGAGAAAACGGCTACAACGAATTTTTCACAGACAGACATACAGATGAGCACAGATTAAAAAAATAATAATAATAATTCGTCATTTTTATATAGAGGGCCTGATTCTTCGAATGATATCAGATAATTGACTGAACTTTTTCTTTTGTTATTTTACTGTATTTATTCATTATTATTTTTTGTTTGTCAAACTCAGGTTTTGGACAGAGGATGTTACTACTGCATTTTTGAAATTTTAAGGATATGAGTCCTTTGTTTAAATTTATATAGATTGCAACTCATAATGCATTTCGCTAACTTGTTAAAAAGTTAGAAAAAGAATATTTTAAGTTAACGATGATATAATACGTGATTGAAAATTTACTACCATGTTATTTTATTTTATTTATTTATTTTATTTTATATTATTTTATTTAATTTAATTTAATTAATTAAATAATTTTATTTTTTATTTATTTATTTTTATTTTTTCGTTTTCACGCGTTCTTTGGATAGGGGAATCCGAAAATCACGAAATCGAAGGAGTATCTACCTGTTAGTTTTGTATGTTTGCTAGCCTGTATTCACGATATCATAAGAATAAATGGTCGTAAAGCAAACGTACTAATATTAAGATATTGCTTATAACACTTGCAAGAATCCTATTTGATTTCAGTATTCTAATTTCAAAACTCATAGTTATTGAAAATTTACGATTTTCTTAACTTGAGAGAATATGAAAAAAAAAAAAAAAAAAACATAAACATGTATAATATGAATTATTTTCGTCGTAAAGATACTGGTCCAAATTTAACACTTTGCCGGCCCTAATTCTCTGAACAAGAATTATAAATTTAGGGACATTTTTATTCTATTACCACCAATAATTTTGAAGATATTTGATATACATAATAAACGAATAACCTTCGAAGTGATTAGGCATCCGTTGCAATTAAAACTTACAAGGAAACATTTAAAAGGTGTCGTCTTCAAAAAATATTGAAAAAGTATATGTGATTCTACTCTTCATAACACACCAGAAAGTGGGAAAAAAATCGTCTGAAATTACAGCGATCACAAAAAATTATCAAACTTAAGCATATTTGGCAATTTCTCACTGTTAGGCGATTGATTTTGAGTACTTGGCGGAGAAGCAAAACACGGTTCTATTCATACACGGCAATCTTGGTGCTAGCGAACTTATCGCCTAAGAGCGCTAAATCGCCAAATATGCTTAATTTTGATAACTTTTTTGTGGTCGCTGTAATTCATTTCAGCCGAATTTTTTTTTTCACTTTCTGGTGTTTTATGAAGAGTAGAATCACATACTTTTTTTTTCAAAATTTTTTGAAGACGACACCTTTTGAATACTTCCTTGTTAGTGGTATATTTCGAATAAACAAGTCCCTAAATCTGGCAACACTAACCAGAGTAGTGAAATTAAATAGAACCGATAAAGGGTTAGAACAAAATCTATGACAGTGTCATTTCCATCATTGACTGTAGACATTTTACTTTAATAACTTCGTATGTCACTTGAAATTTGTGATTTTCTTAACTTGACAAATTAGAGAAATATTTCTCATAAACTTCCAATGTGAGGATTATTTGTTAGAAATACTACGGAGTTTCATGAAAATTAAAATATGGAACTGATCTTAATAAATATAAAAAACAAACTAGGGTAAGATACGTGTATCGAAGCAGGGGATGTATCTTGGTATTTAGGGTATTTCATTCTTTGACCGGGCTAATTTAACGGCAGTCTTCAACATTTTTAACAACATGAATTATGCGGAAATTTATGATATGTAATGAGGAATTGAGCAGTGTTTACGTAGATTATCTAATTACATTAAATTTCGGCCATAATCACCCGACATTAGCCTGATCCTTCAATAAATTTCCTGAAAAAATACAAATAAACAAAATATTGATACATAATGAGACATGCATTGAAATTAGAATAAATAGATTTATAATTTAAAAAATCAAAGATTATTTTTAAGTCTCATCAAGAAACTAACCCAATAGTGTAATATTAGAAATCAATTAAATGATATTTATTCGAGAAAGCATAATCTAATGTGACTTTCGACGAATCAACTGCTTGCCCTCGTGAGTCCGTTCTCTTGAAATCTATATTTGAGTAAAAACGTAGTAACGAGAAAGGTGTGGGAGGAGTCTTTATAAAACCTGTTTGAACGATGACTTTCATCTATTTTTCGATTCTATATTAGCGATGTTTTAGACTTTATATCTCGAAGCTGAAATGGATTAAACATTAAACAACATGTTTCACTATTTTCTTTTGATTACTATTTCAGAACTGCCAACCTAATCCGGCAAATTGTTAGCACCGCCCATTTTTCTACACCACTTAATTTTTAGAGTAATTCTCTTCAAATACATTTACGATGAATTAAGAAAACAAATACTCTAAAAATTAAGTGGTGTAGAAAATGGGCGGTACTAACATTTTGCCGGATTAGGTTGGCAGGTCTGCTGTTTTCTTTTTTTTTTTTTGGTTTTCAGGTATCGCATTCTCCGCTTTTTCGGGGTACTTTCGGGGTATGAGGAATTTCCAACTTTTTTACTACCACTATCTTTGTAGAAAAATCTTCATCCTGTTTACTCACGGCACATTACTATGAAAATACCCCAAAATTTCTTTATAAAAATACTGGTAGTAAAAAAAAAAAAAAAAAAAAAAAGCAAATTTTTCATCCCTGAAAGAGCCCTAAAAAAAGGCGGAGAATGCGACCCCTGTGTTTTCATTCATTATTTTAGTAAGTCATGGTTTTAGTGATCATTAGTGAACTTTCATAATTTGTGACTCGAAAACGAGCCGACGAGAATAATTGAGTTTATGCGTCAAAAAACATGTTTATATATACTTTTTTGATTGGTCCTTGTTTGGATTTTATTTAGAATTTCATTATGGGATTGTTTTCGGTCAGAAAACACTTATCTGACAGTATAATATTTTTTATTCGTCCAATTTTGTTCTAGTTTTTAAATATTTCTGAACAGAAATAAGAGAATACAAATCGATCTTTTTAATCTACTCTTATTTTTTATTTGAAAAATCTGGGTACTTTGTAAAATGATCTGTTGAATTTCTCTTGATCGCATGTATCGTGGTAACTTATCAAATTTCATAATGAATTGAATCCAAAGTCGAGCACTTAACGGTGCAGAAAAGAATCATGACTTTAACGGATATTTGAAGTCAAAATATGAAATAAATTTAGCATTTTACGTTACATAATTTCAATATATTTATGTTTTAATTGGAGTTTTAATGCTTGTTTAATTATTTTCAAAGTTAATGTATTATTAATTTATTTTTGTTCTAAGTTTATCTTTTACTTTGGAGACAATGTCATCTCCGAGTTCTATACAAACAAATTTGTTGTTCAAGTTATAATGTTAAATCATGGAGATTATTCCAATGACGATTGTAAAACCTATAAACATATACACCACATGTCTGAATCGGTAATATATTTTTTTATATTTTACGGCAATATTTATTACTCACATGACAAAAAAAAAAAAAAAAAAAAAAAAAGCTAGTGTAACGGTTTTTATTTATTATTGCACTTATTTTATTGTTTGATATTTTAGGTTTAATCATGATGCATTTTACATTTTTAGTAAATCTGATGCGAGAGACTGTTGTCAGAAACCGAAAGAAAAAAATTCCTGCTTTTAGACGTTCCTCTAAAAAATACTTTATTAAAAAAAAAAAAAAAAAAAAGTATCCTTCTTTGACACCAGGGTGCAAAAGTTTCCATCTCAAGATGAAAAACTTACACCAGTATTAGTTTAGTCAATAATTTATATCATATTTGTTCAGTAATTTCTTGCGATTGAACATCATAGGAATTATTCATTAAGACTACTGGTGAGTTATTTATTTTAAGAAACTCTTGCACCTCTGTTTGACACTTTGTGCTGCCGGTGGATGTATATATGCCAGTGTCATTTACGACATTAATTTCCTGAAAATAAATTTAAATAATTTAATCATGAATAAGTAAATTCCTTTCTAAAATAATATTAGAGGAAAGGCAAATGGCAGGCTTCCTATAGAAACAGGAAAATACCCCGACGATAATGCATTAAACATATAACCATAACCTCCTAAACTGGATGCCTTCCGCGTGGCTCGGAAACTTGGCAACAGTTTAAGCGGTAGACAGCGCCACCTGGTACAGATTACGCTCTTTTTCCTTCAACTGTCACCAACAATTTTAAGAAGTGATATATGATATACATATTCGACGTTTCTTCTATTCTATTCGGCTTTTCTGTATACCTTTTAAAAAATTTTGGTGGCTGTTGAATAAAAAAAGTCGCGCAATCTGTACCAGGTGGTGCTGTCTACCGCCAAGTTTCCGAGCCAAGCGGAAGGCATCTAGTATAGAAGGCTAGGATATAACATACCTAGTAGTATTCATAATTTATTCCAGAGTACAATTAGCCCCGTCCTTTTTCACACCAGTACATTTTTAAAGCATTTTTCTTCTTATTTCATTGTAATTGGATATTGGAGAAAATTTCTCTAAAATCATACTGGTGTGAAAAAAGGGTGGGGCTAACAGTACACAGGAATAAATTATAAATATTACCATGTATGATATAATGACGTCAGATACAAAAATAATTATTGATAACTTTGCCTTGTTGTTTAATTATTTACGTTTTAAATACGCATATATATATATATGTAAAAAGAAAAAGTGTAAAGGTTTTCTTTTAATTGCATCGAGTCGATATAATATAATTAGAGCTATTATGAATTTTTTAACTAATATCTTTACATCCGAATATTATGAATATTTAAACACCTATACGGAACGAAATGTATGTTCGACTGACCACTAAAACTGGTAAGCTTCTATTTTTCAAAGTAAATATGATGTCTTTTAAGTCAAATTCTAATTTAGGAAATTTTAACGGAAATATTTTTGTTTACAATTCAATTAATTTCTTTGTTTTTGATAGATTTCATTAACGGCATTTAAAACTTTATATCCCAACTTTCAATAATATACGTTGAGCAGTTTTGTAGATGGATGTGCTACTCTAAAAAAAAATCAGTTATTTTAGAAAAATCGGAGCACTTGAATCATGGCGATTTTTTATCGTAAGAAAGTTATATTATGCCTATCAACATTCTACTTAATATTCCGTAGTGTTAGTCTCACCCTTTATTTTTTACACCGGTAAATTTGAAGAGTAAAATTTTACAAATGCAATTTTGATTAAATAACAAGAAAAATACTCTAAAATGCTACTAGTGTGGGGAAAAAAAAAGGCAATATATATATATATATATATTGCTCAGTATATTTCTGATCAAAAACGATTTAGAAAAAAGAAGTAAAGTAAAGAAAGGCATTATAAGCTAGACGATATGACTCATCTTTTGACTTTAGTAGAATATTTATACGATGATTTTCGGTGTAATTAGTCCGGCGGCGACGATATATTTTTGTGGCTGCATACACGATTTATCACAACTGCCAACATTTTAATTTATTCCGGAGCATTATTAGCGCCCTGCTTTTATTTCTTACCACTTTTTTTTTTTTTTTTTTTTTTTTTTTTTTTTTAAAGAATAATTTAATTATTTATTGTATAGTACTTATGTATTGGAGAGAATTATTCTGTAAAAGTAGTGATGCGAAATAAAGGTGTCGCTAAAAATACTCCGAATAAAATTAAAATGTTGTAGCTATGCATTTATACAAAGTCAATCGTTTAATAATTTGTTTTACATTTAGATAACACACAATTATATAAACAGATTTCGTACAAACCCGCCATTTATTTTCTCATGATCGTCGATAAATAGTAGCTGACAATATGTATATATATATTTTTTTTTATTTAAAATCTTATTTTATGACGCAAATTGTTTTAAAAACTTAGTATTTGAAGACTGGGAAGAAATTTACAGACCGTGCGAATGCTTATAAATGTTACATATACATACAAAGCAGTAAAATATTCTAAATTTTGCATAGATAATATACTTTAAATCCCTATGAATTCAGTTTTTTTTTTTTTTTTTTTTTTTGGAGGTTTTTGTGCTATTACAGCATTGAAACCTTCAAGAAAATTTTCTTTATTAAAATTGTGGTGACAATAAAGTAAAACGATCGTAAAAATGTAGGAGCAATAACTTTTCTGTAGTTAACCCTATCAGTAGTGACTTAATCCTTAGCTAGCGAATTTCGCTTACATACCTGGTAATATTTATTGGTTTTTTTTTTGTTCTTTTTTTTTTTTTTTAGTATTTTTAGTACTTGCCCTTTTTTAACCCCATTAATTTTAAAAAGCATTTTTCTCCGTATTTCATCATAATTACATATTGACAAAAATATCTCTACATTCAGAGTAGTGAGAAAAAAATCGGGACCAAAATTACTCCGGGATAAAATATAAAAGTAGCAAAATATGCCTCTCGTACGACGGCATTTAAAATATCAATCGACGCCTTAAGTCATTTATGTGAAAATAAAATGTAATTATCTCTCTCTCTTCTCTCTCTAGTAAACATTTTCTCTTATAAAAGGGGAAAAAATGTTGAAATATGTGTAACTAATTATGTTTATTAAAAAGCACTGTTAGACACGTGCAAATCATTTACGATTAAAGCCATATTTACAGTTTAAAATTTAATTCCTCGTGTAAAGTTTTAAAGAAACGTTAAAAGGCGGAGCTTACAGTTCAAAATAGTTTCGATTGTTGAAGATTAAATTTTTCGTGTCACATCTCCAGAATGTGTTTTAAATTAGTTGGGCGCAGCTGTTATATACTACGAATACTTTTACCGCACTTTCAGAGTAAAAAGAATATATATATATATATATATATTAAGTAGAAAAATATTTTACAGAACATTTTGAAAAAATCTTGTTTTAAAACTTAGTAACCAAAAATCGTACTTGTTAGCAGCTATCAGTTGGGTTTGTTACAACTTTTTGGACAGTGGGGGGGGGGGGGAGCTCAAATCTGTCTCAGGAATATCATTTAAGAAGTTAATATTCGTTAAAAACATAACCGGTTTATTTCAAACCGCCTTATTACAAACCGACAGTCTCTCATTTTAAACACCATTTTACGCCCTTAAAAAAATAATGTAAAATAATAACCAAGAAATTATCTGTGCTATATTCTTCACGGATTATCTAATAAATTATAATATTGACAGTTAAAAAAATGATGTAAAAATAATTATTCCATGAAAAATGTATTTTTATAATGTCAATTATCTATAATTTTCGTATATATATAAATATATATTAAGACGCGGAAAGTTTAAAGAACAATATCTATTTTTCTTTCATATCATTCAGTTTCGCTTTTATTTAGTTATTTCCTTTTTCAGTCAATGAAAAGTAATTTTGATATTTTTATTCGATTTTCACTTAGTGCATTGAAACTTTTTGATGTAAACATACAAATTGAGTCGAAAAGAATTCTTCAGGATTTAAATTAAATCCTTACACAGTTCGTTGAATTTAGTTATTTTAAAATATAATAATTCAAGAATGGTTGTTTAAAGAATCACATTTTCAGTGCCCGCAGCGGTCCTATATTTTCACGTTTGTTTTATTATTTTAATACCACTATTTTTTTATACATTTTTTGTCCAGATTTTAAAGCTAAAGCAATATGTAATAGTGTACTGGTTGATTAAACTGGTGGCAAAATAATAAAATGCATGTAAAAATATAGGACTGCTACGGGCACTGCATTTTTAAGTTGCAATTTTTCTGTATAGAAAATTAAACTATAAACCATTTGTTATAGTGCTATAAATAATTTTGTTAAATCTCAACCAGAATAAATATGTTTTCTATTTTGAAGAGAATTTGTTAGGAAAATTGATCGTCCCACACCTTTCTTCTTCTTTTCTCAAGAAGTATTGAAACGTATGAATGTCTTGAAACGTTCATTTTGAATAAGGATCTAAGATACAAATGCGAAAAATCTTCTTGCCCTTGCTGTTTTGAAAGTGTTGTTATATATATCCAGCAAAACCTGAGAAAAGGCCAAGTAGTGTCTGCCACACCAGCAGCCACTTCTAGTCCGCTGATGGATAATTTGCTGCCGCTGGAATAATTTTGCTGCCGACTGTATGTTCAGCGGGCCTTTCTACGAAATATTGAACACAGGGACCTTCTGATCAGGCATTGTATGCAGGGCCTGATTAAGGGGGAAGCTCGCTCATACCGGAATATTTTTACAATTATTTTTTACTTCATGTTATAGAAATTCCACGCTTTGACGAGGAAATATTTTTTATAAAAAATGAACGGTGTAAAACAATCCAATTTACGCACCGTTATTAGACACCAGAATTCTTTTAAAATAATTTTTAATGAAAATTTTCTCTTTATTATAGGAGGAAAGTATTTGTTAAAAAATAACGGTGTAAGTATAAATAATGTGTGAAGAGCGAGCTTCCCCCTTAATCAGGCCCTGATTGTATGTGTTGTACATAAGTTTGAAGAAATAGGATTCTTGTGTGATAATAAACGAAATGGTCGCCTGGATCTATCTGCGCAAAGAGCAAGTGATGTACGGGAAACTTTTTTTGAGGAGTTCGAAATTACAGGAACATGAAAATGACGTCTTTGTTTTTCAAAAGAGGGAGTTCTTTCCTATTTTTTGTGGGATGTGCATGAGTAACCTAATTCACACTTACCTCATCGTTGAGTTGGGTGAGTTTCCAAGGATTACGTACCACCTTTGTGCTGACCCTCTCCGTCATTGGATTTAACATTCTGTGACTTTTTCTTTTGGTGGTATGTAAAAAACTAATCATTCGTACCCGCTTTATTGCGCGATGTACTTGAACTGCGTGAAAGAATAACATATGCTGTCAATAACGTTGGTAGTGCCATGTAAAGTAGAGTATAGCGTGATTTGTACTGTTGCGTTGATATATGCCATGTGACCAATGGTTCACACATAGAACACCCGAAGGACATGTAAAAAAACTTGATTTGTTTCAGTATTCTTTCAAATGTTCCTTTGTGCTGTATTCGTCATAGTTTTTTTTTTTTTTTTTTTTTTTTTTTTCTTTTTTTTAATATAGTACTTCGAAATCCATGAGGGATTTATGAATAACCGTGTATTTGTTAGCAGACAGCGGATTTTCGGAAAATCTCAATATTTATTTTATTTATTTTTCTATTAAACCCTTTTCCATCACCAGTGGGTGAACAGTGTAAGATAATTACGGAAATCACTAGCTTTGATCTGGCAATAAAGCAGACGATTTCATATCAACATTCGTTTTTACTGAAATATATTGTTTAGTTTTACTGTAACAGGAAATTTAAATATAGAACTGGGCTTACATGGACTATATCAAATTTATACTTCCGTTCTTCAGTTCCTTCCCGCAAAATAATAATAATAATTCGATAAAAATAATAATAATAATTTTGATTAATATAATCCTCCTAAAATACACTCTTATATCCAAATAATTGAAACAAAAATTTTAAAAAATTTAAATGTGCAGCGCTTCCGAGATTGACGGCGGGGGCATGTATTAAAATACGGTTTTTCTTGGCCTCAATGTAAACAAATTAGTTCCTGTCAAGACACAGACCATAGCCTCCTAAACTAGATGCCCTCCGCGTGGCTCGGAAACTTGGCAACAGCTCAAGTGGTAGACAGCGTCACCTGGTACAGATTTCGCAACTTTTTTATTCAACTCTCACCGATAATTTTAAGAAGTGATATATGATATACATAATCGACGTATCTTCGCTTTCATTCGTCTTTTATATGTATCAAATCCCACTTTTAAAAATTTTTGGTGTCTGTTGAATAAAACAGTCGCGCAATCTGTACCAGGTGGCGCTGTCTACCGCTTGAGCTGTTGCCAAGTTCGCGGAGGCTATGAACAAACAATTGCACTTTTTTTTTTAACTTTTAAAATAGGAAAATCTTAACATTTATGTAAGTGATGGGATATATATTTTTTAATTATTAAAAAAAAAAAAAAAAAATCTTAAATTCAATATTTTGTAAAATAAAAATGTAAATAAAAAATAACACAAATCATTACATTTCATTATGCATATAAAACCCTGGCAAATGGGGCCTGTGCCCAAGGTATTTGTCCCAGTGGTCCTGTTTCCCATCTCTTTGAAATATCACATTATCTCCTGGATATATTGGGGATGTCAGCAGACATAAGACTGCTACAAGCTATTACTTTTTTTCAACATGTATAGCACTATGTTTTAATAATAACCATTTTAGTAGTTTTCTTTTAGAATTGTTAGAATTTCAAATTTTAAATATTCATTTTTTAAATAAGTAGGTGGATTGCAACGCACACACAAAAAATAGCTTCCGGTGATATACTGTGCAAATGTCATATTAAATTTTTAATAAATAAAGCTGTCAATCCGGAGGATTTTTAGTACCGCCCTTTTTCCCGCACCACTAAATCTTTAGAGTAATACTCTTCAAATTTTTTTTACGATTAATTAAGAAGAAAAATATTCTGAAAAAAAAAAACTGGTGTGGAAGAAGGAGTGGTACTAGCATTCCTCCAGATTAGGTAGGCAGCTCTGAATAAAGGTATGTTGTATGTCCACACTGGACCCCCCCCCCTTCCCCTTGAAATTATTTTCGGGGTACTGGTAAAAACTGCAGCTTTTATTATTATTTTTTTTTAATACTGGTAATTTATCAGGATTAAGAGGCAAAAACAAATTGCTGGTTTTCTATGTTAAAAATTATACATCACATTAGGGCCGCATATTAAGCTGGAATTGGACATGTATCAATAAAAGTGAAATCCATACCTACCAACATTCTAATTAGCATTCCGTGGTACAGGTGTCGCATTCTCCGCCCTGTTTTTAGGGTATTTTTAGGAATGAAAAATTGCCGACATTTTTCTACCATTATTTGTATAACGAATGTTTTTTGGTATTTTCATAGTAATGTGATAAAACAGGATAGAGATTTTTCTATAAAAAAAAAGGGGTAGTAAAAAAGGTGGAACATTCTCAGCCTTGGAAGCGCCCCAAAAAAGAGACTGAAAGTCAGATCCCTGGTAGCATTGTTAGTACCTGCCTTATGTTCCACAACATTTTTTTTTTTTTTTTTTTTGTATAATTTTAATCGTATTTAATCGTAATTAGATTTTGTTAAAAAATGCTCTAAATATAAAGTGGTGTGGAAAAAGAGGAGAGTACTAACAATACACCGAAACATTAATGAGAAGGTCAGCAGGTATGGTAAAATCATGTATTTTTAAAACCAATTTTCCAAAAATACTCTGATATAAAAAATCTGTAATTAGATTTAAGAATTTTTTTAATGTCATTATATTTTTTGGAAACGTCTAAATTGAACTTCTGAAATGTCAAATAATATTTTTGGAATATCATATCAAGTAATACCTAATAGCTTAAAAATATAAACATGTATATTTTACGAAGATAACAAATAAATTTAAATCGAATGAAACACATTTAATTCTACAATGTTTTACATACATTAATTTGTCTTTTTAAAAAGTTGAAATTTAATGTGCAGTTTAAATCGTCCTGAAATACGTGACTTTTTCTCAAAAATAAAGTAGTATTCCTAGGCTGAAGTAGATTTTTTTTTCTCTTGAGCGGAAGATGATTTATAACTTTGGAGCAAATATTTAAATACTGTTGATTATATTTATATGTATAAATATATATATATATATATATGTGTGTGTGTGCATAACAGAGTTTATTATATGTACGAGTATACAAACACACACACACACACATATATATATATATATATATATATATATATATATATATATATATATATATATTTGTGATATATCATATTGTAATGTTTTGTTGTAAAAGAATACATAATATATGTATATTTTAATATAATAATATAAAATGAATAGCAAAATCAGCATTTCGGTTAAAATTTTATTTCAAGAATCAACATTTTTCTGCCCACATTTCAATGTTTATTGAAATTATCAGCATTGTTGGGAGGATACTAAAATTTTGTTTTTTTGCACTATTTTTTCCAAAGTAGTAGTATTAAAAAAAACATGTAATATCCTCCAGATAACTTTGTTTTAAGACACAAGGTATTTTCAAATACTTTTTAAATTATTGCTAAGAGAATTATTTTATTCTGAATTTACAGTGATAGTCTCAATCTGAATCTTTTAAATGAATGTTATTTTAATTATTTTATTTCCATTTAAAGTATTTGGTATTTAAAATATCTACTAAAAATATAAAAATACACTCATGTTTCTGAAAATTGCAACACCATGAAAGAATTGTCAGAAACTAAGGAAACTAATTCCACATATTACTGATAGTGGTACTAATCAGGGTTACAAGATTTGGCCTTTTTTTTATTCAATAGTCACCAATAATTTTTATTTGTAACGTTTGTCTAATCACTTCGAAGAATTATAATTTATTATGTATATCAAATGTCATTTCTCAAGGTTATTGGTGACTATTGAATAAAAGAAAAAGGCCAGATCTGGGAACGCTGGTACAAATAAACGGTTAAATGTACAACAGAAAAAAAACAAAAAGAACGTCTGAAGTCAGTATTGTGTCTCCACCCCGCTGAGCGATGAGAGCACGTACACGTCACGGCAATGAACCATACAGTTTCTGAATGTAATCCTGGGGAATGGCATTCCAGTTGGCTTCGACTTGTGTGCGCGCTACCAGTTGTACGAGTGAGTCGCCGACCAATGAAATCCCAGACATGCTCGATGGACGACACATCTGGGAAATAAAAAAGCCATGGAAGGAGCGAAACCTGTTGTGCACTGAAGAAGGCTTGTGCAGTCTGAGAAACATGTGCACGGGCTTTATCTGCTGATACAGTACCCGGAATGCGTCGAAGAATGGGAAGAACCTCTGACTCCAAAATTTCCCTTATGTAGCATTCACTGTTGAGGTTGCCCGCAATGTGCACAAGATAGTATCGGTAATTTTACCCAATAGCTCCCCACACCATGATGCTAGGCGTTTATGCAGTATGACGCTAGATAACACACTGTGGGAGCAGACGTCCCCCCACTATAACGTCTGACGCGTACTCTTCCATCATTGTACTCCAGATTCTAGCGAGATTCATCGGAGAAAACAGTCTGTTGCCACTAGGCACGCTACGTGCTGTGTTGCTGAGCCACTTGAAGTGGGAGTCGTCTGTGATTCAGAGAGAGGGGAATCCTGCGTAGAGGAACATTTGCACGCAGTTCATGCTCCACCAAACGACAACGAGCCGTGGAGCTAGACAACAAAACACCTGTAGCCGTGCTGCAAAGTTGCGGTAACACACGAGAGGACGCTGTACGATCCGTCACAGCCATGCGGATGAGGTGTCTGTCGTTTCGTGCCGTTGATCTAATGCGTGCCCCACTGCCAGGTTTTCGGCTTGTTTGATTCTCCTCTGTCTATTTCTCCCAAACACGTATCACTGTTGTGACATTACACTGCATGCGGGCTGCGGTTTCTCGATA
Source organism: Salticus scenicus (assembly GCA_963930645.1). Classification (NCBI taxonomy): domain Eukaryota; kingdom Metazoa; phylum Arthropoda; class Arachnida; order Araneae; family Salticidae; genus Salticus; species Salticus scenicus. The sequence goes on from OZ005657.1 coordinate 101,647,624, forward strand.
CGAAAATCCATCCTCTCGTTTACTAACGATGCGGCCTCGTACGAACTCCGTTAGTTGTTGGTATGGCACCCTCCGCTTTTGACAAGACATATTGACTATAAATGAAACGTTTACCGCAGACAGAGGACGATAAACAAAATTCAACGCTCCATTACAGTCCTTTATATACCTGGAACAAGCGACTGATAAGGATTCGGTTCTCGTTCCACGCATGCGCAATTCTAATCACTTGCATGCCTTACCTCACTTTACATTTCCTGTAAGTTTGGTTCAATTTAAATAATCCCTTCATGGCTTTGCAATTTTCACAAACATAAGTGTAAATAAAATAAATAATTTCATTATTTTAATTAACTTTGAATATTTCCTGAAATCGCAATGTCACAAATATGTGCAGTCTAAATCTTTTCAGGGTGGACAGTTATACGTTAGTGTAACCATGTATAATAATGAATATGCCTATTTGCCAACATCCTAATTATGAACCGGAAGACTTTTAATACTCGCCCCTTTTTCCACACTAATATGTTTTTAGAGTATTTTTCTCCTTATTTAATCCTAAGTAAATTTGGAGAAAATTATTCTAAAAATATACTGATGGGGAAAAAGGGGCGTGTACTAAATATCCTCCGGTTCATAATTAGGATGCTGGCAAGTATGGATATGAATCAACAACATGTAGGTAATTTATGTTATCAAATTAAGAATGAATTATGAATGATAATAATATATAATTTGGCATCATATTAAATCATGATTGTTATCATTACATAAAAATCATGTGCAAAAGGTCAAAAGATATATAAATTTATAGAGTTCTATGCTGATTTTTTTTTAATCAATATGTTTTGTTTAGAGAAACCTATTTAAAATGTAAAAATTTATGAGCATTTATATTACATGCGCTAACACCTGGATCTACAAAAAAGCCTCAAAATTTGAATTAAAACCTGTTAGATTATTGATAAAAACCATACATTTAACTTGTAATAACAGAGTTCGAACGCGCACGTCTTTTTCTAGGGCAAACAATGTACTTCATTGTAAGTTTTAAGGCTTTTTTGAAAACAAAAATTGCTATATAATATTAGTGTTGGAGAAGCTCAAGGAAACTGAAGGGCCGCATGCCCCATGAATAATACAAAAAAATATAAAATTCACGAAAGAAATTAAACATGTTTCATAGATATAGTTTCAGAAGTCGAGAATTTTCCATGAATTTTCAGAATGTCAAATTTTCCATAAAAACACAAAATATTAATTAAAATATTAATTAATATTATCTTATGATATAATAAGAAATACAATAATATTTATTATAATAGTATACAGATGGAACATCACTTCTTTTAAAATCAAACAATACCGCAACTACAAGATTTTTGCATTTAACAATAATGTTTCATAGAAAAAAAAGTGTAAAAAATAAGGAAAACAACGCACGCTATAATCCTACAGAACACGCAATGAAACAAATCACCTATGCCGTTTACCCCTCGCGCATTCCGCAAAAGTAAGACAAAAATGTATATTAATTTTGTTGTATAAACCAATGAAACACACACACAGAAGTATGTATATATATATATATATATATATACATATATACCCAGACAGCAAAACATCTCGATATCACGTCGGCCGCTTATCAGAATTGTTGGAAAATGGTCGGTAATCATTTGAGGATATTCTCAAAATATCATTTCGAGCATTCATTGCGATCTTTTATGCTAACCTTAAAATCAAACATCGACAGAATATCGAAATAATGTACCATATCAATTAGTCAAAAAATGCTCCAAGCATGACATTAGGCCTTAATCCAGAGTGAACGAAAATCCAACCATTTATTTTCCCGCCGTAGACCCCCCGCTTGCTTCAGGAATTTCTGCTGTGTGGTCATACTTCCGGACAGAATGTCACCTTCATTTACTGCACTCTCATTTCGGTGATAATTTCCATGTCTTGGCAAAAAAATAAAGGCGATGAATTGAAGATTATGGGGAAAGTCGAAGCTACGAAGATAACGGAAAAGAGATAATTACTATTTGCATTTGCCCCTTTTAAACGGTATTGGGGGTTAACTGCAGTCTAAAGCAAGTTAAGAATAGTTTGTGACTTTAAAAGGAATTAATACTTTCACGTGACTTATTTAGAGTGAAATTATTTACTTATTTCTATCCTTTTTCAATTTATAATGTTTTATTACTGTTATAAAAAATATTTAGAGGTATAACTAAGCGCAATATCAAATGTAATATAAGTTGGATTTATGCGTTAAATTTACACGTTTGGAAAATTTTAAAGTATTACCAGAAACTAAAGCAACTTTTTTGTTTAAGATTTTTTTTTTTAAAGCTTTTTTTTTTTTTTTTTTTTTTTTTTTTTTTTAATCACATAAAATATTTAAAAATTAAGATAATATTAAATGATTCATTTGAAAATAATAAATCGATTGAAATTCTCATTTACAAATATTTATTACTTTTTTATTTTATAATATTTGCTAAACATCCATTAATAATATATGCTGAAATATTGTAATGTATGTATACATATCTAATTTAATGAGTAAGACATATTGAAATAAAAATACTAATCATAAAGTATTCGTACAACATATTATTTTATTTTCACGTATGTGGTTTAAAATAAAGTAAAGCTGCATAAGTCTTAGTAAATGCGCTGCATAAACAAAGACAAAAATGCAAGATTTTCTATAAACTAAGCAATGTGGATTTAAAAATAGTCTTAATGGAACGATAAACTTCGAAATTAGGAAAAATCGATTGAAACACGAAGTATTCATATTCTATAATATGTTAAATTAAATAAGACAGAAAATTTATAATTTAAAATAGTGAGTTTTATAGGTAACTAAAGAATTACCTTTTAAATGGATTTTTTTTCAAGGCCGATATTTTTTAGAATTTCTTAAAATTTCACCTCGCGTCTTAATTTCAGTGAATAATAATAATAATATTAATAATAATAATAATAAAGATCTTTCTTAGACATTTAAGTTAATTTGTGAGTCTATTATACTTTTCATTTTGATATAGATATTTCAAATACACGATTTTTATTTTGAAAAACCATATTTCGCATTCGCATCAAAGTAGCATTAAATTTAAAAATCAAAGCAGAAACTTTTTTTTTTTCTTTTTTTAAGTAATGTTTCAATGAATTCACAAAGTGTAATACCCAAATATGTTTAGAATATATTTTGAAACTATAAAAATTGTAGAGAAAAAAATTGAAATTAAAAATCTACTCACGTAAGACATTAAAAATAAATAAAATTAAATAAAATAGTAAATATATTTTTAATTTATTAGTTTAAAAAATCCTAATACTCAATAATTTAAATGCTATTCTTTTTCTTTTATGTTTCAGCGCATATAAATGCAAATTTAAGACAATAATTTATAAAAAGAATTAATATTATCTTTCTGTTAAAACCAATAAAACATCAACATTTGCCGTCTATTAAGTTTCTAAATATGAAACAATTACCCCCCCCCCCTTAAAGATAACCATCTTAACTGCTAAAATAGAAAGATAAAATATATATATATATATTACTTTAAAAAATCTAAGGTAATTCTATTCAATATTTCTTGCATTTATTAGTTAACAGGCGTTTAATAAACAAATTTCAATCTGACTATTTTCGTAAATAAACACTGTTAAAAATAATTTCTTAAAAAATGGGCTAAATTGTCTTAAAATAGCTCCGAAACAATATGTACTTAATTTTGAGAAACCATGTACTCATTTTTGAGTATACTGAAATGCTCAAAAATGGTGTTGACCAATCAGAATCCAAATATCACCATATTTCACTTGTCAATAAACTCAAAAATGAGTACATGGGTTTTCAAATTTAAGCATATATTGTTTCGCAGCTATTTTGGGACACTTCAGCTCATTTTTAAGAAACCATTTTTAACAGTGAACAAAAACGAAAGTTACAGTAGGGCGACTGTGTAACTTCATTAAATTCGTGTATTTGTACAATAAATTGCAATATGGAACAATAATTGTAACATGAAATCATAAAATAATTCGGATTTTTTTTTTTTTTTTTTTGTGCTTCCTTGTATAAAAATTATAAACAGCGAGCATGCAATTTCTTGTAGTTGCAATGCTATACCAAATTTTTAAATCACTTATCAGTTGTATGTCATATTCCATTAAACGATTTGAAAAACTTACTTTCATTAAAATTCGTGTAATTCTTGGTAACGACTATTTTCAACATGCCTATCCAAATTTATCTTCATCAGTTATTGTATATATTACTGCATTTCCGACATTTTATTGATATAATGACGCTTTGAGATGGAAAAAAAAATGGATTTTACAAAATTTGCTTTTAAGCACTCTATTTAAATTAAAATGTTAAGTAATTCATATTTTCGTACATGGAACGAATGCGCATTATAATTATATGCTTTATGTTTGGTATAGAAATGCTGAAAATCTTATTCCACTGCACAACGTTTCTATTTTCAACAAATTTTTGTGTGCATTTTTTTTTCTACACTGTAAAAAAAAAAAAATCCCATAAGATTACGGGGAAAGCCCGACAGCAGAGATTCCAGACATAGCCCGTAAAAAGAAACGCTTAGATCGTAAACTAAATATATAATAACATTAAATTACGTTACATGCCTGTAAAAAAAAAAAAAAAAAAAAAAAAAAAACATTTTGCCCGTAAAACCAATGTTTTTTTTACTGACTTTGTCTGGAATCTCTGCCGCCGGGCTTTCCCCGTAATCTTATCATTATTATTATTATTATTTTGTTTTACAGTGTACTGTGATGTATATATAACGATATAAATACGATATAAAACATAAAGGAAAAGAGCTTTGCAAATAAACACCTTAAGATATAAAAACAAGCTGCGACTGTTTGTTCATTGCATACTTTTTTTTTAAATTATTATTACACGCAATAAAATGTTACTTTGTTATGTATGGATCTCTAAACTTCTCAGCCCCACCAGCGCTTGAAATGTTCTTCTCTTGAAGCTGGTAGACGGGATGTGCCGTTTTCGATTCCATGTCACGCTACTCAGATTAGCTCTTCTGAGTTTTCCAAGGTTTTCGCAGTAACTTACGTAAATAAGTTCTATGACTTTTTAGAAAAATCCTCACGGAGAGCATTTCATGCATAAGTTTAGGGCAGAGTAGACTTTCTGCGAAAGAAAATTGAAAACTCCGAAAAAGTTAATTCATCCTATAACAGTTTTAATTCTCAAATGTTGGTGAACTATTCGACCGTTAGATAGAAAAGTTCAATAGATTTTCACAAGAACAAAATCGATCAGGCAAACATTCGAACTAAGACCTATAACCAGACGAAGATCCGACTCACTATAATAGCGCGCAATGCTGTTTCGCGATTAACGATATGTCAAGGATGACTTAATATTTATTTTAAAATCCAATATTTATGAAATATTTTGATTTTAACTTCAATCAAATGTAGCATTGTACTTACATACTTAGATTTAAAGGCGCAAAATCTTTCATTTTCACAAGAGTGAATCGAATCTCCTATGATAGATTATCAAATCTGTCATTGGAGAAATTATACTTATAAATGTGTGTGTATATGCGCGCGCTTTAAATAGAATTTGAATATTGTTTCCGCACTCAAAGTGTAATGCACATTACGCATAGTGTTTCACATACATTTATTAAGGAAAAAAAAAAAGAGGGGTTGCACTTTAAAATAGGATACTTATTACAAACGGCGCGAGCTCTGTTACGTCACTGTAAGCAACGTTTTGGAATTAAAAGTTGTGACTTATAGGGAAAAAAAAAAAAAAAAAAAAAAACTATAACTGTATATAACTGCAACAGTTTGCATCTAATCAGCTGTTACAAAGTCACTAATTTATCACTAATGCGTTTTGTCTGTTTTCAATTTGATTTAAAATAACATTTCTGAAGAAAAAAAAAATGTTAAATGTTATAATAATCACATAATAATCACATATTTTTTCAGAAAAGTCGCATTACAAGGAATAAAAATGTGCATTCTTTACAAATCTATAATAGGCAATTCACATAATTTGGCTGAAATAATTTTATATGTGTTGTATTCTATAATAAGAAATCAGAATTACTAATTGTTTCTCATTGCGTTATTATATTCCGTGGTATATAACAGACGCTTTTTAATTTACTTAAAAAAAAAATCAAACTGCTTAAATAAATGCAAAAAAATCTAGCAATTTTTCTCAACATAAAAAATTAAGTATTTCACAGTTTACAGACATTGCTATAAGCAAGTATGAATCGGTAATAAAAAGTTTCGAAATCAAATTATTATTTCTGTCATACTTTTTATGCTACTTTCAAAGCAAAAATATAAAAGTTCGCACTTTAATACTATGATGCATCGAATAATCACAACATACAGTCGGCAGCAAAATTATTTCAGCGCTAGCAATAATTCCTATATTAAAATTTATACTTTATACTACTTTGTTAAATATATCCTTGACGAGCCATTTTCTTAGTCAGTCAAAGAACATGATTCGACAAGGATTTATTAAAAAAAAAAAAACAGTATTAAGTATACTTTTTTATATAGGAATTATTGCTAGCGGTCAAATAATTTTGCTGCCGACTGTATTCGTAAACGTTTACAGTGATCATTAGCAAATATCTCGAATTCCGAAAAATTCTTTGTACAAACAATCCAGTGGAACCCTGCTGACAACACCTGCTTTTTAAGGGGGAAAAAATAGTTAGATCTGCGCGTTTTTATCTAACTGAACGGGAATTTTTAATTGCTTTTTTTTCTATCTATATATTGAATAATCATTTGTATTTAGAAATAAACAGTTACCATATAGATATATGAAATCATTTAACATCATAGTATATTATGAGGAAATCTCTCAAAAGTAGTATAAAAAATAAAAACCTTTTTTAAAAACATATTTTTCCCCACGCAAATTTTAAAATTACTAATAAATTCATTAACAAAGGAACGTTGATACTAATAAAATTGTGGCAATTAATATAATTAAGCATATACTTCTTTCATTTGTAATAATACAACAGAAGCAGCAATAACGATAAATAATACTAATTATTATTATTATTGTTACTAATTATTCATGAGCGCTATTATATGTTTTTTTAACATTTACAATTTTATGGACTCGCAATCGTCAAATTTATCAAATAGCATGTCTGAGGTATGAGATAACTTTTAGGCAATACGTTTTTACAACTTTCTTTAAAAATGATCAATCCATGTTTTTCATAAATGACTGCTGTCCACATCTTAATAATTATTTTATTTTAAATGACTCAGATTATAAGAATTTTAATTTAAAAAGTAATACTAATACTAAGCTAAATTAAAAAATAATATTAATTAATTTTAATTAAAATATTATATGTTAAACTTTCTAGTTTGCATTTTCATCAAAAATGGACAAAAATTAATAAAATAAATTAAATTAAATAATTATACATTAAAAAATATTTAAAGTAATGCAAAAAATCGAACTTTTTTGCAACTTACAAGCCATATGTTATATATATATATATATATATATGTATATATATGTTAAAAAAAAAAAAAAAAAAAAAAAATTATATCGTAAATATCTTATCTAGATTAAAATAAAAAATTATATATGAATAAAAATCTATCATTCTACTTTATATAGGGACATATTTAACAAATATTATAAAGAATAATGTAAAATGAGCTACATGATATAAATCTCGAGAACTAGCTTAAAATGTATATTTTCACATTATTTCAGTGATAACACTTAGATTTAAAAAATGAAAAAAGCTATTCAATTTCTTAGTATCTTAAAAACATATCATAATGCCACAAATCACATATGCTCATTAAATGTAAACTTCTTAGAATTTAGGAATGAAATTGTTTTAAACGCAAAACCTTTAAATACGCTCAAAATTTTATTTTTTGGCGAAAGTTTAAGAATTTTCAGACTTTGATGTTAAAATAAAAGAGAAAGAAAATGAAATAACATTTAAAATTTTCTTTTTGCAAAAGATGCTATGTTTATCACATATTCTCTTCCATGGAGGATCAAAATTGTGATGGCATGTCTCCGGATCACCTGTAGGGGTGTGTCCCAGACCGTCGCCAATTGCCCATCTGCGGAGCACTCGTGCGACGTAAAACCCAATCATCCATCCATTCATCCATCCGTTTATCACATACTTTTCGGTAACTTATTTGAATATGAAATCTCAAAAACTGGCTTAAAATGCCTATTTTTATGTTATCATAGTCCTAAAATAAAATTGATATAACCATTTTCATATCAGTTTCATATTATTTCATTAATTTATTTCTACACGTGAGTGAGATATTATGCTTCCCGAACTGTTAGATGGGATGTCCCGTATTCGATTCAAAGTCGCGCCCCTTGGCCAACACGTTCGGAAATTTCCTTCAAAACTCGCGTGAATGCGAGCTAGGAAAACTTAGAAAAATTCCCACTTAGGCATTCCACCCAAGGTTACGATCATCTCATAGTTCATAGTCAGCCTGTATATAAAATGCTAAAATTTTAACTCAAAAGATAAATAAAATATATGGTAATTTTATTCTTCTTAGAAATTTCAACAAAATGCCTGAACTATATTAAATAAAAGAAAAGAAAAAAAGAAAGGCATCATTAGTTTCTTAAATGCAAGTAAGTAACTAGCGCACGTGACCAAGATATCCTCATCAAACATTCTTCTTTACCCTTTTCTCTAACGTAGAAAATCGCCCTTCCATAGTATTTTAGAGACACACATTGGATTTAAAAAATTAATATGATGAATTGATGTCTTATATCTAAAACAGATATTCTAACAGATACATAAAATAGCTATCTATACATAATATCTAATCTCCAAATACGCTGTAAACTTCGAAATGAAAGCGAATACTGACCACGACATATTCTATTACAATCAAAATTTAACTTATTCCATAAAATATTATTTAGCACTTTCCTACTGGAGTGAAAAAGTGTCATATTATCACATTATATCATAACAAGCAAATTTCATTTTATGCCCCAGATTAATATATATATATATATATTTAAAATTTTAAATTACAATAATATTGAATACTCTACACATTTTTTCCTTGTTTATTAAGATATATATATTGAAAACCCTTTCTATATATATATATATATATATATATATATATATATATATATGTATCAGCTAATCCACAAAACTAGCGGCTCTTGCGGATTAAAATATCATCTATTTTCTTGCATTCTACAACTTTATTATAATACATATATATAAACCATACTGCATTCCTTTTATACCGTATAGCTCATTTGGTTCAAATCCCCGTTCAAGCATGAATGTTCGTAGTGGCTTAGAATTCCTTTAAAGTTGTAGCTTTTTGCCCAATGAGCCTTAATAGTAATATTAATAATATTATTATTATTAATAATAAAGATTGTGAAACGAGAGACATTTCTTTTATTTATTTAACGTGTGTGTAGGTAAATAACGTGATTTCAAACATTTCAAACATATACAAGAAGCCGCCCAGACGGTGGAGAGGTTAGCGTCCCTGACTTCTACACAGTTTGGCCCGGGTTTGAATCCCGGAGAAGGCATGGATGTCTGTATTGTCCATGTTCTTGTATCTGTTCTTGTAATAAAAACTTGTAAACCCCTGTGGTGTGGATTATTCGAGATATAAGCGGCCCTAGAGGCAAGCAATAAATCTCTTGTACTCATCAAACCAAACCAAACCATACAAGAAATATATTATTTTTCTTCGAGGAGTCATTTATAATCAATAAAATTGAATAGTTTATGAAAACATAGTCCTCCACAAGTAATTTTTATTTGAAATTACTGTCACATAGAAAGAAATCCGTAATAATTTCATTTTAAAAACGGAGTAATATATATATAATTTCCATTATGATAAATAAATAAATAAATAAATAAAATTGTGATTTATGTGTATGTATATATATACAAAGGTATTGAATTATTCGAATTATTCGAATATTGAATTATTGAATTATTCGAATTATAGATATATATATATATACACAGACTTTACTACTTTTCATATTTTCCACAGAATCACTATCACTGATACTAATGAAATTGAAAGGATGACCCCTAACAGAAATCCCTCCTGCTAGAATATCAAAGAGCAAATGGTTAGTCTAAGTAAATGAGTTTGGCGTACTGTTTTGTACGCCAAGGTCATTACTATTTCACATTCGCCTCACACTTGACATTGTGTATCTGAAAATCTATTACAAAAACGATAAAGCTAAGCAGTGGTATTTTGTTCATTTACTTTAAAAATTACAATTTCTTTTAAAGGTTTAATAGATAATCGAAAAGAGAACTAACTATAGGATATGAAAACAATTAAGGTATAAAAAATTTTGTTTCTAATTCAAAGGATTTCATTCCTTTTAAAATATCATAGTATGTATGAAGTCTGAGACTGTTTTTATTGATCCCGATTTCTTTTTCTGCTTATTAAAAATACACAAAAAATTGTATAACATTTAAGTTTTATTTCAGCTTTTGAAAAATTATACATTTAATACTTTAAATAAATAAATAAATAAATAAAATGTATAATTAATTATAAGATAACTTATTTTAGGGTTTACATATTAAGAATGAATTTAAATATTTAGGATAATTAAAATTACTTCGTTATTTTCTATGATTGCTTAGTTGAAAATTTCACAATTTTTTCCATGTTTTTATTTGCAGTAAAAACAAATTCTTTTTCTTTACGCAAAAACGTATAATTTAAAAATTGTTTTAGCCTTTAGAAAAAATAAAAATAATACACATAATTTCAGAAAAAAAAGTAGCAAAATTTGAAAAGAAGACAAATTTTCAATATTATTTCAATATTCCTAAGATAATTTATAATTTTAATGCGTTTATTTTACATAATAGCATAATCTGCATTATGGAGATCCCAAAACTACATTTTGTAAAATAAATTGATTATATAAGAATCTTCAGTGGTAAATTAGATTTTTTTTTTTTTTTTTTTTTTTTTTAAGGAAAATAATCAAAAATTATCAACTATAAGATAATTTAATAATTTAATTTCTTTTAATTAATGACGTAGCCAAAATGTCTTAAATTTTTTATTTTTTATTTGCTTGATAATTTTACTTTATACCAGATGATTATTATATACAAATTTATTTTAGAAAACAAAGTTTTGGGATAATTTCTATTATATAGGATTTTATAATTTTATTCTAAACCAAAATATCTTACAAAAATAACTTCGATTTTTTTTTTTTTTTTTTTTTTTTTTTTTGTTTTAATGTAATTATAATTAAGAATTTTTTTTTTTTTTTTTTTCAAACGCTAAAACAAGCTTTAAACATATAATTTCTTCTTTTTCATCATACAATTTCAATTTTATTTAGCAGACAAATTAAAAATTTATAAACAAAATAAAAATTTAAAAAATGGGAAAAAAGAAAGTTTTAATTAAAAAATCATTAAAATTATATCAATTACTTAAATATTTTAAATATTTTAATTTATTATTAATACATAAACTCTAATTTATGTCACGGATACTGCATAAACTCTAATTTCTGTCACGGATACATAAAATTTGTTTTGTTAATAATTTTGCAGATTTTTGTAGCTAATTAAAAATCTTAAATTTGTATTTTTTAAAAGCTGAAATAAGTCTGAAACGCTGAATATATATTTGTGTAATTTTAATAAAAATTGAAAGGACTTGGGATTAATAAAAACAGACTCAAATTTCAAACATACCATGATATTTTAAAAGGTATGAAGCCCCTTGAAAGTACACGAAAATTTGATAAAAACACATACAAACGATATCCGTAGGTAATCAACACAATACCATATAACGTCGATAAATAATCAACTGGCAACCAAACGGTCGAAATAAGGGAGGGAAGAGGTTCAGGGTTGATTAAAAAATGCTCCAGATCGGATGATCGATAGATGGTTTGCCGGGCGGACATAAAGAGTTTCCTGCCGACGTCGGGAAGGGAGGTCGTTTGAACGAAAAATGGTCAGACTTGGACATTCGGCCGAAACTCGACCAATAATTATTTGCTATTTGGGTATATATATATATATATACATATATATTTGTTATTTAAATGTGAATATACACGTAAGTTCGAAAAGCCACTTAGTGAAAGATTTAGCGCTAAGATTATCATCATCTCATTTAATATGTATTATAAGCATACAATTAGATTTTTTTTTTTTTAATTTTAATTATTATACTTTAATTTATTTAAAATACAAAAATCATAGTTGCCAACATTTTAATTTATTCCGGAGCATTTTTAGACCCGCTTTTAATTCGCACCACATTATTTATAGAAATATTTTCACCGCGATATAAATACAATAAAATAAGAAATATTTATAAAAAAAAAGTTGTGCGAAATAAAGGCGTGGCTAAAAATCATCCGGAATAAATTAACACCTTCATGATCACACGTTTTTGTCTTTTTGACAATAAGGTCTGCCTGTGGGCGTTATTCTTCTAACTTACAATACTGCAGAACAAAATTTTCGATATTCAGATTCATATTACAAATGGATATACATTATAATTATACTCTTTCTAATCAAATCATTTATATCCATAGTATAATGGTTGTACAAATATGAATATTGTGCATATTTTTAAGAAATAAATGACATAAACATTGCAAAAGAAACGCTCACTGGCGGAGTTACAGATTTTCAAATGACGTTTATCTACGTCAGCGGTCGCGAAAGCGTTAAAATGTTGGCAACTCTGCAAAAATACGTGCTTCATAATGGGTACGAATTAAATCGATGTGGTATCCCAATGGATAAGCACAATGAAATTTTTTGCGCAATTTCCATAAATATCACCATCTTAAAAACCCATCTTGTGGAGTAAGATGCAGTAAAAAAAACTGCCTTTTTTTTTTTTTTTTTTTTTTTTTTTTCTTTTAATCTCAAAATGTATCAAAATGTAATAGCGACCAAAAATTATATTTTTCATTGAAAAAAAAAAAAAAAAAAAAAAAAAAAAAAAAAATTACGGAATTTCAGATTTTTTGTCATACATTATGTGGATCCACTTTCGAACCAAAATGTTAAAAAAAATGCAAAAATTGATTATTATTATTTTTTTTTATATAGCTTGTATATAATTATCTGTCCTTGAATCTAATACTGTAGTATTTATAATTAAGTGCTTTCGAAGAATCGTTAGTACCATCCCTTTTTTCATAAAACTATTTTAAAAGAGCGTTTTTGTTCTTATTACATCGTAAATACATATTGGAAAAAAAATTTCTTTAATCTTCCTACCCTGTTGAAAAAAATTTACGTTTTACCTGTATGTGTCGATTCGACCCACTTTGTATAGATTGAATTTAGGTCTTAAGAAAGAACTTCTATGGAGCTCATTTTACATCTACGTTTCCGACAACTATCGCCATCTATTGACTATTCCTGAAAATGAAGTCTACTCAAAAGAAAAAATTGGTGTCTTTAAGCATTTCTATGCATGTTAATACACGTTTCTATGCACGTTTTACCTGTATGGGTCGAATCGACCCACTTTGTATGGATTGAATTTAGGCCTTAAGAAAGAATTTCTATGGAGCTCATTTTACATCTACGTTTCCGACAACTATCGCCATCTATTGACTATTCCTGAAAATGAAGTCTACTCAAAAGAAAAAATTTGTGTTTTAAGCATTTCTATGCATGTTAATAATGTGGGTCAAATCGACCCAGACAGGTAATATGTCACATATTTTTTTGGGGTGGTTTAAAACAAACCAATGACTCTGAAAACATCATATATTAAACGAATGCATATTTTTGAGGCATACATAATATTTGAACAATCAGAATTAAAATCTGTAGAAGATATCGAAAGATCAATTTTAAAAATGGGTCGAATCGACCCATACAGGGTAGAAAGGTTAAAACAAAATGGTGTAAAACAAGAAGGAGGGTTCTAAGAATACACCGGAATAAAATATCCATATTAACATGTAGGCTAATAACAATCAAAATTAATAGAAATGCTATTTAGGCGCTGTACAATGTTTGGATATCGTCTAACAGTATCTAGAGGGTTCACATTTGCACCAAATATGTCATAAATTTCGAAAAATTTCAAATTTTAATATTATTTTTAGTGCATAATTAAATAACACTCTTAGTTAAAAAAAAAAAAAAAAAAAAAAAAAAAAAATGTAAAATTACGTGTTTATTGGTGCAAACTTATTTCGAATTGTCCAAAATCTTTCTACCACTACTTCTTAATATCGCTCTATTGTTATATTTATGTGGAATTAAATAATGCAGAGATCATGATGTATGAATGTATTTTACAGATTATAACTTTGCGCTGATAACAGTATTTAAGGGTTGAAAAAAAATTTAATACAATGAGAAAATATCTCGAAGTTCCGATGCAGCAAACAGAAAAAGAGAAAAAAAAAAATACGTGATGAAGAAATTAAGACGTCGCTGATGGTAACTAGTTCCCCTCGCGCGGAAATTGTTTATTTATTTAGTAGTGTTTATATTGGATCATGCCAGAAGTCGTTTTGTGTGTGTGCGTGTGAATCATGTTCTCCGATTTTCAATGCCTTTTAGCTCTATGTGAATTTATTTGCAAGGTAGAAGATTATATTCCGGCTTTTATTTTACATTTCAGCAGAAGTTTGAGTATAAAAACTAGGAGTGATGTTAAAGTTCCCGTTTTCGGAAAACCAAAGGTATTAAAATACCTGCCAACATTCTAATTATGTATCGGAAGATTTGTTAGTACACACCCTTTTTCCACACCACTTTACTTTTTAGAGTAATTATCTCCAAGTGTAGTTACGATTATATAAGTATAAAATTACTTTAAAAAAGGACTGGTGTGAAAAAAGGCAGATACTAAAAATCTTCCGATTATTAATGAGATGGTTTGCAGGTATGTATTATGTCATAATTAGTTGCTAACGTATAAAGAAATTATGCTATTTTACAGATTTGACAAATTTATGATTTCTTTCGGATCATTGTTAGCCCTCTCTCTCTCTCTCTCTCTCTCTCTCTCTCTTTTTTTTTTTTTTTTTTTTTTTTAACCACATTTTTTTAACTGTAGAAAAGCTTCCAACCTAATCCGGCAAATTGTTAGCGCCGCCCATTTTTCTACACCACTTAATTTTTTGAATATTTTTTTTCTTTACACACCGTCATAGCTGACAATATTTTAATTTATTCCGGAGTACTTTTAGCCCCGCCTTTTATTTCGCACCACTTTATTTATAGAAAAATTTTCTTCAATACATAACTTCGATAAAATAAAAAAAAATTACTTTAAAAAAATAAGTGGTACGAAATAGAGGCGGGACTAAAATTACTCCGGAAAATATATTAAAATATTGGCAGCTATGCATCGTAGATTGATTTGAAGAGAATGACTCTAAAAGTTAAGTGGTGTAGAAAAAGGGGCGGTACTAACATTTTGCCGGATTAGGTTAGCAGCTCTAGAGTAGTAGTTTCTTATTTAATTGTATTTATATATTAGAGAAAATCTATAAATAAAGTAGTGAAAAATAATGGTGGTTTGAAAAATGCTCCGGAGTAAATTATAAATGTTGGTAATTCTGTATTTTATGTGTTCGCATCGAATGATATAAAGCTAAATAAGAATTCAATTGAACCATTCTCAGATAATTTTCTACTGCTACGGCTAATCAATTAGAGCTAATGAGAAATCATTCCTCAATTCCAATTTCTTCTAGGAAAAAATATTCTTGAAGTCATTAGATCACTTCGCAATAAATATCCAACATTATTATTTTTTTTTTTTAATTTAGACAGAAACAGACCAACATCCGCATTAATATTCCGGAGGATTTTTAGTAACCGCCTTTTTTTTCCTTTTTTTTCTCACCAGTCTTATCTTTAGAGTACTTTTCTTCCTATTTCATGGTAAATACATTTACATAGCTGCCAAGTTTTTTAATTTATTCCGGAATGTTTTTAGTCCCGCTCCTTTTTCACACCGTAATAATTTTAGAGTAATTTTCTTAATAATTAATCGTAATTATATATTAAAGAAAATTTTTCTACAAAGATTACGGTGTAAAAAAGGGGTGGGGCTAAGAACATTCCGGAATAAATTAAAAAACTTGGCAGCTATGCATTTAAATAGAATTATTATAAAAATTAAGTGGAGTAGAAAAAGGGGAGGGTACTAACGATACTTTGGATTAGGTTGGAAGCTATGCAGAAAACAGTTAACCTTTGATACTGTTGCCTTGTCTATGCAATGTAGGAATATATGTAGGCACGATGTAGGAATACCTGATGTGGTCCGGATACTAGCCATCACAATGTTGATCCTCCGTGGAAGGATTGATGTATTTAATGATGTCATCTTAAACGAATAAATTCGAACAATTTTGTTCATTAATTCTTGATTAATTTATCGATAAGTGCGGCGGTGAATATGACAATTATATACTCACATAACATTCTTCTTCAGGGCTGCCAGAGACGAAATTTTCCTTAAGTACCACCATTTTTATAACATAATAATTACTATAAATTTATTCAGGCAAATTGCCGCTTTACCTGCGAAAATGTACTATAGAGTTTTGTTTTTTTGGAAATAGTTGTACGAAAGAATCATTTGTGGCATCTAAGTCATCTGTGGCAATCCTGCTTTATTGAAAAATGGATATTACAAACATTGTATTTGAAATATATTTACGTAGGTAAATTTAATAAATGCTAAAATAAATTTGTCGAGATTCTCTTAAAATGTGTATAAACGAGACTCATGCAACTCGTGCAGAGAATCAAAAAATTTGTTAGTTTTGTAAATGATGTTGAACAAGCTGAAAGTTTATTCAAAAACTTCAGAAACTGATTTCATTTGTTAATGTCACGTAGCAAAAATGCTATAATGTATTTTCTTTCCTTTCCTTTCCTTTTTTTTTTTTTTTTTTTTAATTCTTTTCAACAAAAGTTGAGTTAATTTTTGCTATGCAAAAGAATTCACAACAGCATAAATTTCTAAAAGCATATATATATCAATGAATTTAAATTATAATAAGTCAAAATATAAAAGTGGAATGTATAAACAACAAGAACAAATAATTTAACAGTGTTACTAAACAAGAAAAAAGGTTAAATTCAACATTATTCAAGCTTAAAATGGTGGTAACACAGAAATTAAAAATCTATGTAGTACTAACAGGTTTCTGAAGATATGCCAAGCTAGCATACTCCAGATTATATTTCAAACAGAAGAGTATAGCAAACTTGAAATCATAAAGACTGAATTATAATTTATCAAAAAAATATTTTTAAATTAAATTCTATTTATTATGGATACTAAGAAAATTTACAGGCAACCGTTTTAACAATCTAACACCAAGGAAAAGTTAATATCAAATAAAATATCTCAGTGTAACGTAACATCTTCTGTTGCTCTTGCCCTTGCGTGATATATTCATGTGAAAACAGTGCGTACCTGTTTTATACGTCTAGCGCTGTTTATCAATACAAAAAGAGTTGGCCTCAATTAGAGATTGTATGGTGTCGAATGCAGCAGACTCCCGTACTTTGCGGGTGCAGAACGTTGGCAGCTATATGCAAGTCATACCTAGTGTCGCCAACTTATAGTTTTTTTTTTTTTTTTTTAATCTAATAATCATTGCTAATTTCGAATTGATGTTTGATATATATGCTAATCAAGTACGAAAATATACATGTACACACAATTAAAAGATAATGACGGATATTGGATGAAAAATTCTTTACAAGCTGGCAACAATGGTCATATTTAATGTTTGGCATCAATTTCACACGATTGCATATACCATTGACTGCTATCTCATTACGGCTACTAGCCATATAATGCATACTATCCATTCTCTCGATTTTTCACTAAAATTCCCATGGCAGAAATTTTCTATAACATGTTTTGAAATATTTAAACGTATAACTTAAATGCGGTAGCTATTGATTTAAAAATATGGTTAATAATTGAGATTTGTTCGAAAAAATTCGAAATGTTGACAGTTATTTATTAATAGTCCATTTCACTATCATAGATTCCATGTGTATCACTTTTTACATGTTGCTATTTCTTTACAGGAAATTTTGGTTTATTTAAAGCTCAATTTTTAACACTACAGTAAATATAAATAAGAACGAAAATAATGCGGTATGCATTGATTATTCACACTTTCCAAATGTACGTAATTGTCGTACCGTATAAGTTTCGATGTTCTTTGCCTACGTAATCACACAACGGACAGACAATAGTTCTGAAAGGTATACAGATAGACCAATTGAATTCCTAATCATTCTTAAACATTGTTAGAAAGTGTTAAAAATGCTTAACACAAAAGAAAACGTAGCCCTTATATTCTAATTGCAAACCTTAATGTATTTGAATATTTTAGTGTAGCCCTGTGAATCTGAAGATTAATAAAATCATATTCTATACAAAATATTATTTTAGCATATTAACAATAAATGTGAATTTCTTTATGACTTTTACAATAGAAAGATCTTTAAATGTAATTTAAAGATCCTGTCCTAAAATGCAATGCATTCGCATTTTTTAGGTGTTCCTGTACACAATGCACTTGCACACGACCTGGTGAACTTGAATAACGTATTTCAATTTCATTAAGATTTGTGCAAAGTAACGGTATTAAAATGTGGTTTATATAAATACCTCTCATAGAATACAATGCTTTGGAATAGTTTCGGGTTTCCATGTGCACAAACCAGTAAAAGTATTCAGTCCATGCTCAGTAGGGGACATTCGATAGTGACCTTGAATAACATATATCAGTTTCAGGAAATTCCATGAAAATTTACGGGTGTTAGAGCGCGGAGAAACAGACGGACAAACCGAAGTCATTAATACTTTCAAACCTTATAGGAAAGTGTTAAAAAGTCGTATTCAAAAAGCAAGAGACTTGGATGAGTATGCACTGTTTTCAAAATAAAGAAAGAGAGAGAAAAAATATCAAAAATATGTTTTCTAGCTAAGATTACACATTACCCAAGCAGCACCGAAACGTTCTCTGAACGTTCAAAAATTGTTCTGCAAACACGTTCTAAGAACGTTCACTCTGAACGTGTTATAGACGTCTATCTGTCCATCTTGAAGACGTACAATAGTACGGTTCAGAGAACGTTCAATGAACGTGTAACTATCACCATCGGTGTTATAGAAGCGTTCTGAGAACGTTCTATGTACACGGTCTCAGAACGTTCTAAACGTTTTTAGAACGTTTTCAAAACGTTATACACATTTTCAGAACGTTCTAGAAAACGTACTGTAAACGTTCTAAAATAGTGTAGAAACGTTCTGAAAACGTTCTATACACACGTTCTCACAACGTTATGTAAACAATTTTTGAACGTTCTTTGTACGTGCTAAAAATGTCTTGTATCATAAAATGGAAGAACTCGCAACAATTGTTCCGGGTCGAAAGAAGACACGACCCTTCGTCAGACGAACATAGTAGGCACGAGTGCTGAAAATACAAGAGCTACGTTGCAGTTTTTTTTGCAGCATTCGTGCCTACTTTGTTCGGTTGATGAAGGGTTATGTCTTTTCTCGACCCGGAACAATTGTTGCGAGTTCTTCCATTTTCTTCGAATTCTTGAATTTTATAGTGTCTATTCAAAGTTCTGCACTTGTTATTTTATTTACTTATTTTATTTTTCTTTTTTTCCTTCCTTTCCTTATTTATCTTTTCTTTCCCTTTTTCCTTTTTGTGTAGTGCATTGTAATATGGTATAAGAAACGATCAAGTATTTTGAATATTCTGGATAAATATTTGAATTCAAAAACAAATAAATAAATTCAAGATTTGGAATATTTTGAAAAAATTTAAGATATATGCCCCCTGCTAACTAATTATTATTCCCCCCTAGATTTTGCATCATTATAATTTAACAATAGAATATAACCATATTTTGATATTGATTTTAATAAGTTAAGCAAAAAAACTTAAATATATTTTTATGTCTAAATTTTGAAACTTACTGCAAATTTTAGCATTCAAACACAAAATTTTTTTATTAAATTTTAAATTATCAATGGAATCTCAGATTAATGCCCAGATATGTTACATATTCTATTTTTAAACTATAATAATGCAGAGTCAATGGAAAACAAAAAATAAAAATTAGTTAAAAGAAGTACCCAAGTGTACAAAATTAAAACAATGAACTGTTTCCTCGTTTTCTTTTTTTCCACATAATTCTTAAACAAATAAACACAGAAGTATAAAATTTGGATAGCATGTTTTTTAAAATACCATGAATCGAATTTTATATAACTTTAGCATAAGTAATAATTCTTAAACTAAAAATCAGTAAATTTTTCTCGAAAATAAACTTTGGAAAAATGAAAAATTTCAGCAATTTTAGAAAAGAAAACTTAATGAAAAATGGTCATGAAGGTGCATTACAGATAGGTTAAAGATGTACGTGCATCTATATTTTATTTGTAGATTAAAACCGAAAATTTTTTCTTGTAGTCATTTTTTTTTTTTTTTTTTTTCTTTCTTTTTTTTTTCGCGTGTGAATATTTTTTTTTAATTTTACATAGAAACATGAAAATCGGATAAAACGTTCATTATTAAATTATTTATCGACGTTTTTATTATTCTAGTGATGGTCACAGTTTATACAAATTAGTAATTATTATTATTATTATTATTATTATTATTATTTTCAAAAATTCCATTATTAAAGTAAAAGAGAAATGAACACAGAAAGAAAAATCAGGATTTTGTTTTTAACATTTGAGGGCATGTGCGTGTTCACTTGTCTATAATGCATCATTAACACAATTTTTCATTAAGTTTTCTTTACTAAAATTGTTGAAATTTTTCATTCTTTCCAAAGCTTACTTTTGAGAAAAATTAATAATTATTACTTTAAAATTATTGCGTATGCTAAAGTTATGCAAAATTTGAATAATGGTATGATAAAGAACATGCCAGCCAAATTTTATGTCCATGTGTTTATTTGTTTAAAAGTTATGTACAAAAGAAGAAAATAGGAAAGCAGGTTTGTTCCTTTAATTTTGAACAGCGGTGTATTTTAAATACGTTAAATAAATAAATAAATATATATTTAAATAGATTCCGTGAAATTTCCTTAATATTTTCATATTTCAAATCATGCGTATGCAAAATTTATTTAAATTATTGATTTTGAGTTTATAAATTTTACATACACCATGCAGTGAAATATAACAGTATAAAATGTGGTAAAACTTTTTGAACAATAAATAAATAATTAATTAAAAGTTGTTTCTGCAAACAAAACAAATAATAAAATAATAATAATAAATAAAATAAAATAATTTAAAACATTTAGAAATATTAAGAATCACCTTCATATTGTTTGTCTATGTTTGTTTGTTTTTTTTCTTTATTTCTTTTCTTTCTTTCATTTTTCTTCC
This sequence comes from Salticus scenicus, assembly GCA_963930645.1. Taxonomy (NCBI): domain Eukaryota; kingdom Metazoa; phylum Arthropoda; class Arachnida; order Araneae; family Salticidae; genus Salticus; species Salticus scenicus. The sequence continues at coordinate 101,669,164 of OZ005657.1, forward strand.
CTTTGGATTTTGTGATTCATTTGTATGTACGTGTGCCTTTGTGTTATAAAATTTTACGTACATGTCTTCAAATATAATAACATACAGTATTTTCATTTTTTTTTTTTTAACTATAATTAAAGAAAACTGAAAAGTTCTAGATGCTCCTTACTGACTAATTATTATTTTTCCCTTTGATTTTGCATTAATATATTTTAACAATAGAACCTAACCATATTTGGGTAATTAATTTGCGAAATTCTTGTTAAGTTAAATATATATATATATATATGTATAGATAGATAGATAGATATATACAGTCGGTAATAAAAGTGTCCGAACACTAACGAAAATTCCTATGTAAATTAAGTACACTTCGTAAGGTTGTATTAAATAAATCCTTGTCGAATCCTATTCTTAGTCAGTGTAAGAACATGATTCGATAAAGATTTATTTAACAAAACCGTATGAAGTGTACTTTTTTTACATAGGAATTTTTGCTAGTGTTCGGACACTTTTGTTACCGACTGTATATGTTTAAATACTGAAACTTATTGCAAACTTTTGGCATTCAAACATAGAACTATTTTTAAAACTTTAACTTATCAATGAATTCACAAATTAATACCTAGATATGTTATATATTCTATTGATAAAGAGTAATAATGTACAAATGATGGGAGAAAATAAAAATATTTAAGAGAAGTATTAAAAAAAAATTAAAATTAGTTAATTAATCTATTTATTATCGATTTTGTGAAGATTTAATTTTAAAGTATTGATTTAGAGTTTATGAATTTTACTTACACATGCATTGAAATATAACAATATAAAATATGATAAAATTTCTTGAAAATCTTTTAAATATAAAATAAATAAATTTTAAAATTTAAAATATTTTTAAAATTTTTAGAGAGCCGGCTGCTAACTATTTTTCCCTTGATTTTACAATACTACAGTCTAACAATAAAATCTAAACAAATATACTTAAATATATCTAACATTAAACTGTAATAATACAAAATCGAATGGGAAAAAAAATAATAATAATAAATAATTAAAAGGTAGTTAGCATGAAAAATTTAAAAAATTAATGTTTTCAAATTATTATTATTACTCTTTATTTATTTATTTGTTTATTTTTTATGGTTTTTGAAAACTTTAATTTATTTAATTTTGTTAAATTTGAATGCAGATTTGGGCAAAACTATGGAAATCCTAGACTAGACATATGAAAATTGTGTAGAATAAACTTATCTGTAGATAGTGTATCCAAATGTCAGGAAGAAATCTTAAACACCACACGCAATGAAAATAATGACAGAAAAAGTTACCGTTATCTATCTTGGACCTTGGAGTCCAAGTGCTTCCGTTGTCATAACTGGCAAACCCAATAAAAATTTCACAGTTTGGCGAATTTTTTCGTTTTTTTTTTTTTTTTTTTTTTTTTTTTTTTTTAAGATTCAAGATTTAGCAAAATGTATATCACTTTTATATTATTAATTGAAAAGGAATTTAATTTAATTATATTTATTATTTTTGTGAGAAATACAAAACTCAAGATTTTTTTTTTTTTTTAATATTACGTGTTATTGCGTATCTATTTAATAATATTTTGCAAAATAATTGACGTTTATTATGAAGTAAAATATAAAAATTTGATCGCAACTAAAATAATCGCATGCCTGCTTATATGAATCAATTACAATAAATTACAGGAAATGTTAAACTAGTGTCTTGTGACTATCACACAATTTTTTTCTTTATTTTCTAATACAATTCACATAGTTTAGATCAAATCACACATTTTACACAGTAAAATTGAAAAACAAAATAAAATATATATATATATATATATAATAATAATATTAACTTTTTTTTTTTTAAATATCGATAACTTTGTTTTACATTATCACAGATAATTGATTCAACCGTTCGTTTTAAAAGATATCAACGAGTAATTTTGAAAAAATATTATAAAAATTTACACACCCGAGGAGGGGGGAAGGTTTGCTATTCTTCTTGTTAAAAGTCTTGTTCACCGTTAATATTTTTTAAAAAATCAGTTTGACAATGTTCAACTAAAGAAATCCCTATTGTGTGTATTTATAAGAAATTTTTTCCTTTATTGTAATATTAAAAATTTTGAAAAAAATAAATGACAGTGCGACCTGTTGAGCGTTATATGTGTAAAAAAAAAGAGGGGGGGGTAATAATCACTAACTGATATCAAGGGGGAGCAAAATATAAGTTTTCAGGAAATTCTGTTCATTAGTTTTTGACCTAGAGATGACACAAAATTCTTATCACACATGTCCAAACACACAGACAAACTGGCATTTTCTAAGAAATATCAATTTTTTATTAGAACATCTTAAAAAGGGAAAAATCTATCGAAACGCGGGAGCCAAAAATATTTACGAATCAAACCTTTCTTCTTTTTATTATAGAAGAAAGTAATAAATAAATAAGGAAAACAAAATTTTTAGCTACTTTATTTATTTATTTATTTTTTTTTATTGTTTCAGCTTCTAAATTTACAATATCATAGATTATTTACAACGTATGATCACTTCACTGTTTATTATTATTATGTTTGTTACTTACATAAGAAAAAAGCACTAGATTTGTGAAAATGTTTAACTTCCGGTTTTCGATAAATATACACGTTTTGTGACTTCTGAGTATGATTTGGCTTTTTTTTTCACTTGAAAATGACTGTGAGTTCGTTAAAAAATAAAGAAATAAATAGAAATAAATAAATGTGGACGCGGTTTCTCAAGAAGCAATTGACGCAAAGTAACATAACATTTGAATGGACCAGGAAGTAAATTAGTGCTTATTAGCTTTTAAGATATTATTGTCCATTTTGTGGCGCTGATATAATGTGATCCCATATAAGGAAAGGTTGTATCAGAACTTGTATGATACATAAATGCACTAAAGTTATATATGAGATCAGCATTATGTAAATCTCTGCTGATTCAATTTGGGTGCATATCGGTCGACAGGTGCTTCTGCTATGCTGCAATTTAATCTTGTTAACGGGAAGGCAGTATATCAGTTTCTATGATATTTAAAAGCATCACATTTCGTTTGTGAGATGGCTATTGTAAAGTTAAATAAATTAATTTTCCATATCGGCTATGTTAGGTGGCGCTACTACGTTGAAGTTTTACCCGTTTAGTTAAAATTTTATTTCAACTTTTGTCATTTAAATACCACAAACTTGGTATGTGAAAAATATATTATTAAAATTTATTCTGATTGAATTCGGATACAAATTGGCAAACAAGTTGTGCTGCTATTACTTTTTACGATTTCTAGATGTCTACAGTCTACATTTCAGCATCTATTGCTGAAAATTACACGAAATTACATATATAAAAAGTTTTTTATATGATGGTAAGTTGATTAAAATTCTGTAAATGCTAATCGTAGCTAACTTTGTTCATATAGAATGATATAAAAGAAAGTTTTGTGATGGTCCCAGCGTAACTAATTTTGTATTATAGTTGTGTCACTCAAAGAAAAAATAGTTATATTTTTATTGATACGAGTATAATACAGAAATTATTTATTTTTTAGTAATAAATTTCGTAATTAACAAAAGAGAAAAATAATTCGAATCTCATTGTTTATAAAAAAGTTTCCATCTCTTCTTCACTATATTGTTTAATTTAGTGATAAACCCTACAGTTAATGCCTTAAAATATGCTTGATTTCAAATGAAGAAGAAGAAATCTCCTAAAATCTATCTTTAGAGCTTTATATGGAAAATAAAAGTTTAAAATAGGTTATTTTTTATATAGCTCTTATATCGTATAAAAATTTCGTGCACATTATTGTTTTCTTGAGTAAATATTTATCGAGTCATGATCTTAGTCTTATGCTGTTCATAGAAAAGTAAGTTTGTGATAAAAAATAACGGTCAAACTATTAAAAAAAAAAAAAAAAAAAAAAAAAAAAAAATGGTATATGAAAAATGTGGATGTGTTCAGTAATTTTGCTGCCGATTGTATAAAAAGTTTTCTTGAATGATTATCAATATTATATGAACAAAAGAAAAATCATTTCACAATACTTAGTTTAAAAAAATCTGTGCATTTTTATACAAAATGTTATACCAGAGGTCTGCACGAGCCGAAAGTTTAAGGCCTGAGCCCAGTCCGGACGAAAACCGATAAAGTCAGGCTCGATGAAGAAAGGGGGAAAATGAATAAAAACAACAAGAAAAAATTGCATGCATTTCTACGCTTTTTTATTTTTATTTTATTTTATTTTTATTTTATTTTTATTGTATTTATTTATTTATTTATTATTATTGCTATTATTATAATAAGTATTAGTATTATTATTTTGTATCTAATTTTCAGAGGCTTTATTAGATTAGAATTTTTTTATTCAGAGGCTAAGCAATTTATTAATGGAAAATGATGCCATTCTCATGTAATATCCTGACAAAAATAGCGTTATAAACATACACACAATGACACACACATGCACTCACATATAGAAAGAGAAAGTTTTCTGAAATCATTTTTGGCTCTCATGATGTGTGGAACTTCAAGATATCGCAAAATTTTTTAATTACGAAAAATGTACAGACAAAAGTCAGATTTATTAATATAGATTTATCATAAAACATATTTTTTTTTTTCATTTATAAGACCCTTTCCAAACCCAAATAAATAAATAAATAGATAATGAAATAAAAATTACTTTTAGTTCCCCATCATACTATAGGTATGGGGAACTTAGGTATCGTGAAAATTTTCGACCTCGGTTATTTGACTTTTTTACACGTTTTCAGGTGTGAGGAATCCGAAAATGACAAAATTTGTATGGTGTCTGTCTGTAGGGTGTCTGTTAGTGGGTTAGTGTGTTAGTGTGTTAGTCTGTGTACACAATATCTCAAGAACAAATTGTCGCAGAGAGGTCAAATCAGTTTTAAAGTATTACTTTCGACACTGGCAAGAACCCTATTCATTTACAACATTCGAATTTAAAAACTTTGTAAGTTATTAGAAATTTACGATTTTCTTAACATGGGAGAATAGGACAAAAATTCACTTAAACGTGCATTAAATGGAAACTTTTTACTGTAAAAATGTCAGACCAGTTTTAAAATAGTTTTGATGCCGGAATGAACATCAGTAACTATAAATAAGCTACTTTGAAAATTTCGCAAGTCATTGGATATTTACGAATTTCTTAACATGGCAGAATAGGACAAAATTTGACATAAATGTCAATTTTGAGAGATATTTTCATCGTAAAGATGTCAGACTACTTTTGAAATATTATTTAGGATACTGGCATGAATATTATTGACTATGAATTTTCCAATAAAAAAATTTCGTAAGTTATTGGAAATTTACGAATTTCTTAACATGGCAGGATAGAGCAAAATTTCGCATAAACGTCAATCTTGAGGGATGTTTTCATCGTAAAGATGTCAAACCACTTACGAAATATTATTTAGGATACTGGCATGAATATCATAGACTATGATTTTTCCAATTTAAAAAATTTGTAAGTTATTTGGAATTTACGATTTACTTAAAATGACAGAATGGGGTAAAATTGAGCATAAACTTCCATTTTGAGGATCATAAATACATTAGACAACTTCAAAATTACATTTATAATATTTTTTTTGAACATGATTGAATACAAATATTCTAATAGGAAAATTTCGTAAATTATTCGTAATTTACGATTTTACCAGCATAGCGAAATTGTAAATTTTTCATACAAATATGAATTTTGAGGATTATTGCATTGGAAATAGTAGCATGAAAACTAAACAACGGAATTGACCCTGATAAAATAAATTAATAGATTAGAATAAGATAAATATATCGAAGTGAACGAAGGATAGCCTATTAGGCGGGGATTTCATTCTGTCACTCTATCAAGCTTTGGCGAAATTCATTTCTTTTAACATGATTATAATATGTCTCGCACTAGAAATATATGAGAACATAAATAAGATGGGGAACTGAGCAGAGTCCACCTATGCCAACTAACTAGTTAATTATATATTATCAATATTAAAAAAAAAAAAGACTGTTTTTTATTTAAATTTTAATAATAATCTTGTGGCACTCATCCGACTTTTTCTTACTCTTACCTAGCATTTGAATGCTATAAACACAAATTGCGGATTAAGGTGTAAGGTAACAAGTACTATATATAAATCTACGTTTCAAATATTTCAAACTACTTTTAGGAACAAATAAATTTTGATGAATAACTCTCTTAGTGAGGGGGTTAAATATAGTACTTACTATAAATAATTCTTGGTTGATATTAAATTTAAAAGTTCATTTGAAATTATTCAATCAACTTCGATCTCACCACTTTTGAAGCTTATTAATCTTAGTCAAATATTTTAAGTAGCAACCTCATAATCAACTTCAAAATACAAAATTTAAATTGTCTGCAAATATATGTTCTAAAGTTAGCTGATAACAGACATACACAAAGATTAACATTTTAAAATTTCATTTTAGTATTTAGGGACCCTCAAAACGTGTAATTATGCGCGAAACAAGCCTTAAAAATTTCACTTTAAAATTTTTTTATTTTGTTCTCTGCATAGGTATAAAGAAATTTTTATTCCTGGGTAGACCTGTAAAGGAAAGGAGAACGATTCTCATACCATATTTTCCACAAAACATGCTTTTATGCATATAAAAAATATATGTTCATTTCATTTTGTTTAGTACAGGCTATAGATGTTAAACTGTAAATAGCAAAAAATTTTACCCACATACTTAATGTATTTGAATTATTATGGATATCCCTGTACACGAACCATTTCCATGATCTCAACGAAAAGCTAAGTGCAGCATCCTTATATGACACTGATTTAGAATGTTAAGTTTTCATATTCTGGAATTATTTGTTTTTTAGCTATGCTGATAACAGGCACATACGCATAGACATACACAAAGACACACATACACACTCAGAGATCAAACGTAAAAACTTGATATTTGGAGTCAGGGGACCTCAAAACGCGTAAGTATTAAAAAAACGCAGTTTTCAAAATTTAACCCAAAAAGCAATACTTTCTCTATCTTATCTAAGGATAAGAAAATGCATAAAAGAAAAGAAATAATTAAGGATAGGAGAAAATATAGCCAAATTAGCGATAAAGTTGCCAAACCGTTTGGTTTGACTTCCCGCAACAGCTGCAAATTAAAGCGCGAAAATCTTTGTGACTGCAATTCTGCTGACCATGCACTATATTACTCATTCAATAACATCCGGGATTTTCTTTTTTGTTCACGATTTCCATTAGACTCAAATCTTAAACATTTTTAAAACTTGTACATTGAGGCCATCACAAAACATTCGTCCATATTTTCCCATTCAAACTCTTGCAGTACAGAACATGTTATTTATTAAATTTATTATTTATCTAAATACTTTCCTCTGGCGAATGCATACGATTTTCATAAATCAGAATACAATCAGTTTTATGCTAGATCTAGAAAATATAATCTTAGAAAACATAATTTTCTAAAGATTTTCATTTTTGTTATTATTATGAAAAATGATAAAAAAGTAGATAAATTTGTTTTTAAATCATCAGAAATCGATGGTTCAACCATTCGTTTTAAAGGTAAACATATTGAAAAATCTTCCATACACCCCTTCTCCTCCCTCGGGAATGATGGATACTTATTCCTTGGAGAGAAATTGATGTCCGATGAATACCCCCCCCCCCCCCAAAAAAAAAAAAATATATATATATATAAAGAAATAAAGAAAAATAAAATAAAATAAAATAAAGAAAAAAAAAGCATTGAGTATTACTGGTTATACAACCAAGTTGTATCAACAATATATCAAATGTATGTCACACACAAGGTTTGATGAGTATATATATTATAGAAGCTGAGATATAGGCTTTCCGTAAATAGAAAATATAGGCTTTTTATAAATTGGAACGTGGCAGCGCCACCTGTCGTCCGATAAGCACCCAAAGTTAATCAGTAGAGTTTTATATACTAGCAATTTTACGTACAACTTTTACAACATTTATAAATCACAGAAGTTGAGATATTTCGTTCCCGTTATGGGATTAAATTGCAACATAGCCACGCGACATGTTGGCCGATGTGCATCAGTGACGTTTTACATAAAATCGATTTCACATATAACTTCAGTATATTACAAAATTTAGAAGTTTAAGTTTTGTTTTAAATCACATGAGCTGAAATATTGCCTTTCAGATAACGTAATTAAATTGCAGATTAGTAACGCCACCTGTTGGCCAATGTATACATTCAAAATGTATATACACCTCCTTATACATACACCCCGTGTATCAAGTTTTATGAATTTGTACACTATAGAAGTTGAGATATAACCATCACATAACTGGTGGGATTCACTACGTAGCAACGCCACCTATCAGGCGAAATATCCCATATGCAATTAAAAAAAACACCAATTGAGGGCAAGTTCCAATTATATAACAAATTTCGTTAAATTCTGTCCATTGATTTTTGAAATAAAATATCCACAATTTTATTTTCACCAATTTAAAATTTTGTAATTTTTTTCACTTCACCGCTACTACTTCTAGTTGAGCATTCTTCATTGACGTGCTAACAAAACGTTAAACTGAAAATATAAAAAGGCCCTATCCGCTATCATGTTAAAAAATTATAAATTTCGAATAACTGACGAAGATTTTAAATTAGAATGTTGCAAATCTCTGAATAGGATTGATATCATACGTGATATTTTAAAACTGGTCCGATTTCTCTGCAATCATTTGTTGTTAAGATTTCGTTTACCTGGACTAACAGACTAACACACTAATAGGCACCGATACCCATTAACAGGCACCATACCAACCTTTGATTTTCGGATTCTTCACACCACAAAACGTGTAAAAAATTCAAAAACCGAAGTCTAAAATTTTCATGATTAAACTAGTTTGCCTACCAATAGTATACTTAAAAATCCTTTTGTCATGTTCGTTATAATTACACTGTTACAGAACGTGTTATGACGGTCATATAGTTGAACGTTCTATATAGAACTAGAATTGTACGTGTTATAGATGGTACAAAGCACACATTTTCAGAACGTTTTAAATAATACTATTTTTGAACGTACAATAGAACGTTCTATTGACACGAAACACGGTGTTTGAACTACTGTAACCGTTATTAAACGTTCAAAGAACGTTCTTGTGCTACTTGGGTAATTAATAAAGCTAAGTTACAGCTCCTGGAATATAGAGTGTAACAAGCACTTATCATCGAATGCTTAAAGTACTTTTTAAAAAAAATAAGCTTCCTGGATGGCGCTGCAATCGAATTTTTTGCTCAAATCATTGATTGGCGTTTTCTAGTTTCATCTGCACAGTTACGTGATCTAACCACATAATTAACCAATTGGGAGTTTTTCAAGCAATAAACTCGATTACACTGACTTCTTGTGAGAGGCTTACTTTTTAAGGCACTGATTTGCTTGTCGCTTTCCACACTATGGCGCTGCAGTTAAGTTATGAAGATTGGCAAATGCAGATGTCCAATGATTAATTTCGTGTTTTTTCGAGTCGAATTTCACTTATTTTGTTGTTTATGTTTGTCGAACTAACTGTTCATTCATGATTTTCATGCTATTAGTTAAATGTAATTTATTCTTCTTATTGAAAAAAAAAAAAAAAAAGAAAGAAAGAAAGAAAGAAAAAATCTATTTTAAAATTTAAAAGTCGTGTGTAATGAATTTTAATCGTATCTTTTACTGGTTCTTAAAAACTTAAATGTATTCTTTTAGACTGCAATTAATTAAAGATCAGTAATTCCTTACTATATCATAAAACGCACTTACTATAAAAATAGCGTTTTATTTTCGGTAAAGTATCATGCCTATTTTTTTATTTTATGCATTTCTTCATATTATACTGAATGATATGACATTACTATATCCCATGAGACTTGCTTCCTCTGTGAACTGTTCTTCGCGTGTTTTTCTGGGTAATCATAACGCCTGAGATGTTCGGTTTCTTTCATTTAGTTTCCGATATCATAATCTTTTTCCTTATGGGATTTCAAAAACGGTCCGATCAAAGGTAATGGAATTAAGAAAAGTAGCATTATATTGGAAGAGGATTTTTATGTTTTTTGTGGAAAATAAAATTATAAGAAAATGAAATTTTCTTATAAATTTGTTAATGGGGTTTCAAAACTATTTAGCATATCTGATTACGTATTAATGCCTGCTGAAAGCGTTTATGTTCACGACAAACTAATTTATGAAAATTTTACTCTTTTAGAATCCTTTTTACGCCACAGCATCACTTACCATTAAAAAAATCTTTAGTCTATAATTGTTTTTAGACCATTAACATTAATATTAAATCATTTCGCATTAAAAAAAAAAAAACCTAAAATTTTAAATTTACAATTAAATTTCAAGCTATCAAACTTTTTGAGATACACATGATTCCGTAATATATAAAAAAAAAGGGGTTTATTCAAAAACTATTCTCACATAAAATGAAAATGTTTAAAAAATTAAATTAAGATTAATTTTAAAAAAGTTTGTGTTAGTTGAATTAAAAAAAAAAAAAAAAAAAAAAAAAATTAGAAATACGCGTTTAAAATTATTAAATTTAATTAAAAACATTTTAAAAAAATTATGTACAATCAATTCAAAGCTTTCTGCTTTGATTTTTAAAGCATCGTCAGGAACGACAGAAAATGTTTTTTTTTACAGTTTAAATATTTAAATAGCAGTTTACTGTTACAGTTACACAAAAAAAAAGAGATATTATTAAAAGTGAGCAGTCCATTGGCAGGAAAATATTATATGAATAAATCTGTAAGAGCTGTTGGAAACACAAAGTTGAAATCTTTTTAGGTCATCAAGTTGGTGCTGTCGAACTGAAAATCATCTGCGCGAGATGCAAAGCTAGGATAGAGTTTTCTTGAAAGATGAACTTTGAAGCAAGAAATCTGTGAAACATAAAGAGTCGGAGCTTCCAAGGTTACCGTAGACTTTTCTTTATTTTAAAATTATGTTTCAGCCGTCATCGTTTGTTGTAATTTATCTATACTATGAAAATTGTTTCTTAAGAGAGAACCAAGGACTTCAGGCTGAGTTTGACTTGGAAGTTCCAAAAAACAATAATATGTCTTAGTTTAAAGTTGAATAATAGATTTTCTTAAATTTTGGATAACATTTCTCAACATTTTAATCTGAGCAGTGAAGATCATATTTCTGCAACTAGGAGGGAAGGATTTAGGATTAATTAGTAATGACTTTGGAAAAATATTCAAAATTTTGCATTCTTTAAGGAATTTCAAGTGTAAAAGCATATAATTGAGTTTAAATTTTAAATTATTAAATCGGGAAAAAATCGACATGTTTAGAAAATTGTCTAATTACGTCATAAATATTGTTTGAAGGTCAAATTTGTAAAGATGTATTAAAAACTTTTCTGTAAAACGCATGTAAAACGTCACAAATGATATGTACAAAAGTTATGATCACCATAGTCTTGTGAACGTTGAAAAAGGAAAGGCGTTGTTAGATTATAAAAGCTTTGAGAATTGCTTGTATGAATCTGAAATTTAGTGGGGACATTCTTGGCAACGATGAATATCAAAACACAAAAAGAGCAATTCTCAATAGCGATAATGAACATTTTTTCTAACATAAGAATCGCACAGATTTGCTTATTTATTGGGTTTGAAGTGTCACATTACGGTCATACCGAGACCTAAAATTTAAAGAGAATTGTAAGCCTTCATGCTTAAACTAGAATTGGGGCCATTGACCTGAAAACAAGTGCGTAACAATTTGACTTCTAGATGGGCTCATGATATTGGATTAGTGGAAATTACAGCAACTTTTCTGTGTATTTACTACGTTTGACAATTAATTGCACATTTGTTACTATCTATAGAAAATGGCGGGGGGGGGGGGGGGGACTGAAGATCTTTTTTAAATATAGGCTTATACATTTTGAAGAAAATAAATTATTCACTTTTTTTTTTAAATCCTGTTGACTGCTTATAAATTAAATTCCGGCTTAATGTGGAGTGTACGATCTAAGTGAAAATAAACGCTGAAATTTGCACGGTAAGCTCGATATGGATGTTAATGATCTTTTTATATTTATTTAAATATGTTATAATTTATACAAGGTAAAACTAGTAGAGATTGCACAATAGGAGACGTTACACACATCGAAGATTTGAGGAAAGAAAAAGAGTGCGAATGTTGCTACACCAATTAGTTGTACAACAGCAATAGTAAAGTGCCGACATGAATGTGTATGATGATTATTTCGATCATCTAACATAATACGTGGTTATATTGTCTTTGTTTCAAAAATAAATGCTTGAATTTTTATATAATTACCTAGGAATTTATATAGAATGGCAGTGGTACAAAATAATTTTAAATTAAACGATTTCTCATAAGCTACTAACCTAAACTAACGGTACAAAAACACCAACAATTCACCATAATTGCGAAAAAATTATTGAATAAAAGGATGCTCAATATACCTTACCAAAATGGAAGAGCTTGCGCTTTTGCTACTTCTTAAAGACTGTGCATTGAGTTCTGCAATGCGGCTTTTTTTTTTTTTTTTTTTTTTTTTTTTTTTTTTGTCGCTTAGTGTATATATACCAATTTTGAACGGTCTAACTCGATTTCAGACTTTTTGGCCCCCTTCAGGACACCTTAAAACATATAAAGTAGGTGAAATCTCGGATTGCATTGCCTACGGTAGTCGGTTAATGGAAGTAAAAAGAAAAATAAATATTTTTTAGGCCCCTAAAACTTATATATACTAATTTTGAACGGTTAATGGATACCTACTGTAGTCCGGTAATGGAAGTAAAAAGAAAAAGTATTTTTTTAGTACCTTCAAATGTATTTCATTGCTATGGAAGCTCCTATATCGCCTTTTGAGAGATAGATTACGTGTTAGAATAAAATTTAATTTGCAATTAAAATGTAACTTCTTTGTTTATTAACCAAAATTGATTAAATTTGAGCTGCAGGTTCTTCGTGTGCTGCATAGGTTGTATATTAAGTGTTGTATGCAAAAAAGAAAATTTGAAGAATTTTGAAATTTGCAATTTTTAATCCCAGTTCAAGATAATGTGACATTAATGATTTCCAGATATTTTGTTTCCGTTCCAGTCAACGGAGAAAATCGTCTGCTGATAGAATGTTTCTTTTTAAGCAATTAGCCGTGGATTCTTGGCCATTTTTCGATCGACATGGGTCAACATTTTAATTAATATCTCCGAAACTAATTAAAATTTTTAAATTATGTTTTCAGGAGCCCCTCCGGAAGGCTTCTAAGCATACGTATGTCAATTTTTGTACTTCTACGTTCACTAGGGTCTGAACGTAAAGAAGAACAGACAGACAGGCAGACAAACCTTTCCTTTTATTATTATAGATTTATTTATTTTTTCATTTAATGGTGTTTATTCAAAGTTTTTATCTTATTACTTTTCCACTCCCTTCCTCCATTGTATTTTTATTATTTAATAGAAATTGTTAAAACTTTTCGATAGTATCTTATAAATTGTTAATAATCCATTTCAACTTGAAAATAAATAAATAAATGCAGACGCGTCTAACACGTTACGTCAAAAAATAATAATGAAGTACAATAGAATTTACGTTAACAAATTATATACTTTATAAGAACTAACATTTTAGTTTTCATTTCGTTTGATTTCAAAACTTTTTATATTAAGGGCATTTTTTTAAGGCACCTCTGGGCATAGGTATTGATGTTCTATTTTTATTTTTATTTTTATTTTTTTATCTTTCTATTAAAGTTAGTCTGAAGGCTAAATTGTTCAATATAATTTGCTAGAATGCCGTTAGTATCCGAAGAATTGTTGATAATACACGATATTTAAAAGCTATTCTTGCAGAAATTCTCTAAACATACTTCTGGTCAAAAATAGTTATTTTTTATGTATTTTTGTACGATGTTTATACAAAGTTGCCTTTAAAGTTAAAAAAAAGATGAGTCTTTGAATCTTTTTTACATCATTTCTATTAATATTGCATTAGTTATATGCATGAGAAACTTTAGCCTTTTATATATCTTACATCAGACAGCGTCTAACAGCGTCTAACAGCGATATGTTTTCAGTTACACGACTTATTCATGATCTTTATCTTATGCAAGATTTATTTATATAATATTTTTTCGATATTTTTTCTTGAATTTAAAAGAAAACGTTCAGTATTCGAATGCCTGTTTAAATAAATTTCTCAAAATAAATAAAAAACAAAAATAGATAAAATTACATTCTTTTATTCAAAAATAATTTGATTAGCTATGAAAGCTTTGATTTATTTAATGTAGTAATAAAAAATTGCCTATACAATTAGTTATGAGTTTTCATGTTGATCATTGCGTCTGATTTCTGATTTATTCATTTTTTGATTTAAATATTTTTTTTTAAATACTAGGGGGCTCTGGCCCCTGCTCGCTCCTTTCACCAACCGCCGGGGGAGACTTCGCCTCCCCTCCGACTCACTTTACTTATTAACACATGCAGAGCTCTTCCCGCCTTTTCGCTGCTTTCTATTACTGAAAAGGAATATTACTAGTGCATATTACAAGACCTATATATTAATAGAAATTATGGAAATATTATATTAGATATTATATTAGAAATTATGGAAATCCTCATATTCAATGTCAAATTGAAATATATAATATTTATACATTTTTTAATAGAAAAAAATTCATATTCTCTAGACTATTTTGCATTACAGCTTTAGTATATGACCCTTTTTATTTCTTTTTTACAACCTTAAATCCGGATAAGAGTACCCCAGTCGGTAGAGCGCCCATCTCGTAATTGGAAGATAGCGGGTTCGGTTCTCGAGCTGGCCAAAGACCGTCGTGCACACTAATGGTGGCAGGTGCACGTAAAGTATGTCATGGCCGCAATATCTTCCATGATCCCATCAAAATTATACCTCTGGCGGCCACCGAAGCGTGGGAGCTATCCCCTTCGTGTAGGACCAAAACTGTGGTGGCATGTCTCCGGAACATACGTAGGGATACGTCCCAGACCGTCGCCAATTATTCACAGCGCAGTAATGGTGCGACGTCAAACACAACCAACCTAATTATCCACCTACCTACAACCATTGATCATATTTCAATTTTCTCGTGTAAGAAATTTAATTTTCTAAAAGTAGAGAAAAAAAGAGTTGATATTTATTTTCTTTCTTTTTTACGTCCATGGTTTCGGGCCGCGGTACCCTAGTCGGTAAAGCGCCGAGCACGTAATTAATTGGAAGATTACCGATTCGATATTTGAGCCGGCCAAAGACCGCCGTGTACTAATGGTGGCTAGTGTACATAAAATCTGTCGTGGCTTCAAAGTCCTCCATGTTATCACCCATACTATACCTCTGGGATCACCAAAGCGCGGGGGGGGGGGCATTCCCTCCTTGAAGGATCAAAATTGTGATGGCATGTCTCCGGAACATCTATAGGGGTACGTCCCAGACCATCGCCAATTACTTATAGCTCACTACTGGTACGACGTTAAATCCAACCTACCTACCTAAGTACAACTATGGATCATATTTTAATTTTCCCGTGTAAAATGACTTCATGACAGAAGAACAACGTCACTGGGAGAAACTTTTTTTTCAAAATGGCAAATGGAGTACCTATATAAAGTTGTTGTTTTTAGTTAATAACTTCTTTAATTAAAATGATAGAAATTTCTAAGCAACTGAAATGTCAGCCTTGGAGTATTCGGAACACAATGATACCTCTCATGTCGCGAAGGACCTTGCCCTCCGCTAGAAGATGCTGTCGCAGACAAAAAAATTTCACGCCCGTGACAGTACCTTTTTTCTATATATAGAGATTTATTAGGCTATTTATTGAGAATGGTAGTTGTACGATTTTGTTCAACGTTGACTAATGATAAATAGTCTATTAAATCCGATTTTGTTTTAATTACTATCATTAATTATAAAACAATTGTAATAAATTTTAAAGCTCGTGTACAAAATATTTTAATGTATAAATCACGCAGAGAAAACAATATTTTACAGATATAAAAGGAAGCTCTTATTATTACTTTTTCAGTATTCTTAAAATTGGAATAAACGTAACCAATCTATTTAAAAAGTTGACTTTGCCAACTAATGTTATGTGAAAAGTGCCTAGTTGATAATCAGCCAGGGTAGCTCAATAGTTTGAGCATCCGCACGTAACGCGGAAGGCCCGGTTTCGATTCCCGGCTCTGGTATTTTTCACATAGTTGGTATTAAAAAATCAGCCTTCCACTCCAAAATTTTCTGAAATAATATACTTTTTTTGTACACACACACACAGTACATATATATATACATATATATATATATATATATACTGATAAATGCGTTATTTTACCATGTATATTTATTTGTAGCATTCTATCAACATACTGCACTATGCATTTAAATTCTCTTTCAATAAATTACATTTCTGTATATTCAATTTTAGTATTGTGTAAAGCATAAAAGGAACAAATGACTGATTGTTACTATTTGCTCCTAACGCAAATAATGGACTCTTTGTGGTTCCCTTTAGGGAGCTCTTCACAGTCAAGGATCTAGATTATGTGTGTTTCGTTAGAATGTTTGCAGTTATAGAAAACGTTAGATTAATCTACTTGTTACATTCTTAGTCATCCCTTTAGATTTGAAGTGTGTTGCAAATACAGATTCTGTTATATATGTGAGTAACTAATGTGTTAAAGAATTGTATTTTTCAATGAAACTGTTTTAACCAATTTCACACAATAAACATAAAAAATAAATAGCAGCGTTACGGGAGGGAAATACAGGGCACCAACTTGCCTTAATATTTTCTAACGATAGATCTTAATTTTTTTCTTCTTAAAAATACATTTAAAAATTACATTTAAATAACATTTAAACTACGTACATTTAAAAAATAAATGTATTACCTACACAGGAAAGTAAAAAAAAAAAAAAAAAAAAAGGTGGATTATTTTATTACTTATTAGAAACAAGTGGCCAAAGTAAACTAAAAAAAAAAAAAAAAA
Organism: Salticus scenicus; assembly: GCA_963930645.1. Lineage (NCBI taxonomy): Eukaryota > Metazoa > Arthropoda > Arachnida > Araneae > Salticidae > Salticus > Salticus scenicus. The sequence goes on from OZ005657.1 coordinate 101,686,248, forward strand.
AAAAAAAAAAAAAGTTAAAATAAATAAATAAATAAATGCTTGTTAATTTTTTTAAAAAAATGTCCTTTTAAATTTTTTATACGATCCCATATTCAAATATGGTCTTTTTTTCTCTTTTTTTTTTCCAACGGAGAAGACATTAGAAAAACAGCATAAATGTATCAACTGAATTATTACACAGAAAAAAAAAAAAAAAAAAAAAAAAAAAAACATGACTCAGGCCATTGTTTTGTATTATTTAAATAAATTTTTGTCTGGAGAATATAGGGACCATATGTAACTTAATAAAGGAAATTCTTAGATAAAAAATACGATAGCATGTATAAATAATATCTCAAATACACTTAATGTTTGAATAGACATAAACAGTTGTCTACCTTTGCGAGTCGCAGAATGAATGCAGCCATCTATTTTATTTTATGCAGTCACAAAACTGAAATACATAATTACAAAATTATTCAAACAAAACATTTTTTTAACGTATTTTATAAAGTTAAAAAAAAAAAAAAAAAACTGGCGGTTACTTTTTAATCAAGTACAGAAAAAAATTAAACAAACAAATAAGCAATTAGTAGATATCGTTCGAATTTAGCATCTTGTGTAAAAATAATTCTGTTAAAAAATATTAAACACAGATTTCGTGAAACAAATTATAATCATCAAAAACATTTGAGAGTTAATTTTTTTCTTTTTTTCCATTTTTTTTAGTAGAATAAGATTTGAAAGTAGTTTACTTGCATATATGTATGTATATATATATATATATATATATATATATATATATATATATATATATATATATTATTCTAATTTATTGAAATGAAGAAAGACAGTCTTTATATATACCGGGTGATCCAAAGCCAGGACAAACTTTAAAAATGAATAATTCGAAAACGAATCAAGATACAAAGGTACAGTTTGCACCAAACAGATGAAAAATAAACCGGGTTTTGTGTGGCAAAGAAAAAAATAGTTCTGTTGGCGACCAACAGATGGCGTTATAGTGTTTTATTTCACTAAAAGATGATTTACAAATAAAAAAAAAATGTTTCCAACTTACAAGTCAGCTTAATTACAGTTAATTAGTAATGCTACAGTAACTGTTTAATGTCCATCATTCAGAATTACAGATGTGAGACGATTCACCACATCGTTCACAACATTTAATAGCATTTCTTGCATTATGGCAGACACATTTTGGCGGATGGCATCTTTCAGTGCTGCTTAGTGATGCCGGTTGGTCGCGGTACACTTTTGACTTTAAGAATCACCACAGGTAAAAGTCACAGGGTGTCAGATCGGGAGATCTTGGAGGTCATGCGTGATTAAAGTAGCGACTAAGAATGCGATATTTCGATGCATATAATCTTCGACTACCATTACCTGCTGTAGTGGTTCTTTTTTATATCGTTTGTTGCTTTGCATAATCCTACATCAGAAATCCGACAGGGCCATCTGTTGGTCGCCAACAGAACTATTTTTTTTTTTCGTAGCCACACAAAACCCGGCTTCTTTTTCATCCGTTTGGGGCAAACCGTATCTTTGTACCTTTATTCGTTTTCGAATTATTCATTTTTAAAGTTTGTCCTGACTTTTGGATCACCCGGTATATTAAGAAAGCGTGATTAGATAGCGAATCTACCGCATTTAAAGGGTATAAATGACTTTAATGTAAATATTATTACACGCATTATCGTTTTATATGATATATTTATATTTTTTCTTTTTGTACACATATTCTATGTACAGCATTGAATTTCAGTTAAATATAACTCCTTCGGTTTTAAAAATATAGATATTCGAAATTTTGAATATGATGTTGTTGCATTAAAACTAAAAACATTCTAATTGACAAATTTCTCTAAAGAAATTTAATATATATATATATATATATATAACATTTAACTTCTTAACAAGTAACATGAAGAAGTTTTTGATAACACAATTAAATAATATTTTAATTTATTTTTGTACCCAATATTGAAAGTTTCTGCAAATCACATTGTTTACTTATCCCAAATAGGTAAATAAATAAATCACGATTCATTCTTTTTGGGACAGTTTGTATACATATCTATTCAGAAAGAACTCAAATTAACTTTTCCAATATCTTTCTCCTTGTATATGGCTTCACTTCCGCATGTAATTATTTACTGGTTAATTTAATTTGTCCTTCCTTGAGTTTGATCATCGTAATGATGAATTATTGTTATTATTATTATTACTAATATAGATCAGTTTTACTATCCCTATTTCTCTTAGCAATTATTATTATTACTTTTTTTTTTTTTTTTTTTTTCATAAAATAAACTTTTCAATTTTTAAAGAAATTTACTGTCAGAAAAATGTGTTGGATTTTCCTGGGAAAAGGGCAAATTGTCCTACCCATGACATATTGTTGCAATATATCAGTTATAATATTCTATGAATTCTGATTTTAACTACTTTACAAACAACTTTAAGAAATTTAAAATGTATGGGTATATATATGAGCATCGTTGCCTATCGTCATTATTGGATACCGGATTTTTTTTTCTTTTTTTAATTTATAGGAGTTTTCTTCTTTTTCAATCATGTATAACTGCTGCAAAAACTTATAAAACATTTCTAAAAAAAATACTGTTATCCAAATTTTGGAATGGTTGGCAGCTATGATATGAGTAACTAATTTGACATTTTTGGATGCAGTAATTTATGGAACTCGGCAAAATTCGACTCTGTGCTTCAACTATATTATTGAAAAAAAAAAAAAAAAATAGGCTTATTTCATCCATTAAAATTAATGGTAACTCTCTCCCCTGTTCCTTTAATACTTTATTTGTTTGCACTCTGAAAGAGGAAAAATTGAATACATCAAGAAGAAAAGTTTTAATCAAAATTTGTTTAATATGATTAAATATATATGAATAAGATAAAATAAGCATCACAAATGGATGGAAATAATTTAATTTTAACGGTAGGGATTATGATTTTACATTTGAAGATTTTTGTTTTAGTATTAAAGAAACGAATATTTTCATTTTTATGAAATGTTGCGTAAAATATTTCAAATGTATTTTTTGCAAATGTTCAAAATTTTTATAAAACATTAAGTTTTAAGTAAAGTTCAGACTGTCTACTTCATTCATTATACAGAAAAGAAATAATTTTGTGTTGTTTTTAGGAGAATGCGTATTTCACTTTTATTAAAGAACATAAAATTATACTAAAAGATATGCACAGTGAATAAATTTAAAATCTTACGATGCATATTTCCCTAAAATTTAGGGCAAATCTATGTACCCATCATAAAATATACACAATGATTTCATTTTATCTTTTTTTTAAATTTTTATTTATTATTATTTATTTTTACAAAAAAGTGATAAAATATTTTTATACTAGATATAAATATTTTTATGTTTTTTCTGATTAGAAAATATATAAGTTTTTCCGTTTAAAAAATCGTAATAATTATGTGTGTGTGCAAAAGTGTATTTTTTAATAAAATGCTTTAAAGATATGAAATGGATTAATTTTTAATCAAAAAGTGTTTTTCTTGTGACTAGAGGTGTGATAAGTTGAAATAAGGTTCTAGAAGAAACGTGGTTATCAATAAAAAAATATTTGTTTTATTTTTTTATCATTATTAAAATATTATCCTTATTTTTGAAAAATAATAATAATAATAATAATAAGATTTGTTAACCAAGAAAGTCTACTGTATTTTTCTCTGACTCGATTCTTCCAGTACTACATTCTTATATAAATTTTCGGTTATATGTTTTTACGAATAGTTAAGGAAAAAATACTAGTGGTGAAAGTGTCACTTAAAATAAGGGTTAATAATCACCTTGTAAACGATCGACGTATGATAATTTTATTGATTATTAAATATTTTGATATTGATTAATTAAACAATGTTTCATTGCATGTGTAAACATAAAAATAGGTAAGAAGTCGGATTGTTTGAGAACTAGAAATTTTTGTCCTTGAAATTCTCTAGAAATGTCTAACAAAGAGATTATTTATAATTAATATGAACTTAAACAATTAAAAAAAACTGAAATATACTAATAAAACAAATAACAAAGTCAAAAAATAAATAAATAAATAACTATTAGACATTGAAAAAATTGCCTAGACAGTGCAATAAATTTAGATCAAAATTGAAAACAAAATTTTAAAATAATGAATCGGAATTTTTATACTTCGTAATACAGCATATACCAATAAGTATTTGGGTACTTTCGAATTTAGACGTTTTGTCAAATATCTAGAAAAAATTCATTAGGAATCATCTTCAAACTTTAGTAGCGTAAAGAACATATTACACCTCATATATTTCAGCAAAAGTTTTGTTCAGAAGAGGAATCGAGGACCAGCAAAAAATTAAACATAACTCAAAATTTTTTGGATCACCCTATAAAATGTAATTCTTGAAATGTATTTTGGGTTATTACATGTGATTATCAGGATTCTTCTAAGTATATATGTACATTTTTATGAAGCTACCACATATATTCATGGAGGTATAAAGATTTATTTAAAAAAAGGCAAAAAATAAAATAAATAAATAAAAATAAAATAGCACAATTTTTTAATTATAACACGTAGGGTAATAAAAGCAACGTTTAGGAAACTTGACATACTACATTAGACACAATCTACTGCAATCAGAATGAAAAAAAAAAAAAAATGAGTATCTTACGAAACAAGAGCAATTTTACTAAATAAGTTTTAACCACGCATGCGCACGATTTACAGTTGTATAATTCATAAGCCAAACATATTGAGCTACTTATATGAAAAGTCCAAACAAATATCGTGTAAATTGAAATATATATATATATGAGAGAGAGAATTTCAGTTCCTCTGTAAATAAAAGCTAAACTACATTATCTACCAATAAGTATTTGGTCACTTTCGAATTTAGACGTTTTGTCAAATATCTAGAAAATTTCTTTAGGAATCATCTTGAAACTTCAGTAGTGTAAAGAACATGTTATATCTCATATATTTCAGCAAAAGTTGAATCCTGAAAGGAAATGGGGACATGTAAAAAATGAACAAATTCAAAAGGTTTTGGATCACCCTGTTAAAAATAATTCTTTAAATGCGTTTTGGCTGTAGCATGCGATTATGGGGATTTTTCTCATTATCTGTATAATTTTTTATAAGGCTACCACATATATTCAGGGAGATATAAAGGTTTATTTTAAAAACTGCAAAAAAAAGTTCCCCTTTTTACTTTCCGAGCACTATAGAGAGGAAAGTATTGTAACTATGTCAAAAATCCATGATTGACATTTTGGTGTTTCTACACGTTTTGAGGTCCCGCGAATTCATAGTTACTATTTATACGATAATGATGTATGTGTGTATGTATGTGAGTGAACACGTTGGTGTCTAAATGTTTTGATCAAATGAGCTGAAATTTGATACGTACGTTTTAGGTCCCCATAGCACGAACCCTATTGGTTTTCGTGATTCTAGCACTTATAGTTTTCTTTTACAGACACACACACAAAAATCTTTATCATTATGGTCTACGAGATCAAATTTTGGGAAGTGCGATAATGTCTAAACCCCTTATTCATTTGAGAAGAAAATTTATACACTTGTTATGAGTAACCGTCACGCGAAATGCATAAATATTGCTGAATCTAGGGTTTAAAGTTCTTTTTTCAGGGACACAAAGAATAGTTCTTTATAATTATGGTCTGTATGGGCCAACATTTTTTTAACTGCAATAAAAGCTTTTTTCAATTGAGTTGAAAATTTACACACGTGCTATAGATCATTGTTGAATGAAGTGCATAAATTTTGGCGAATCTAGCATGTGTTGTTTTTTATTTATTTATTTATTTATTTTTTTACAGGTACACAACGAAAAATTCATTATCATTATAACCTATGAGCTTTAATTATACGAAGTGCGATAGCATCTAAATGCCTTATCGGAATGAGTTGAAAATTTATATACCTGTTAAAGGTCACCGTTGATCGAACTGTATATTTCTTTGTGAATCTAGTACTTATAGTTTTTTTTTTTTTTTTTTTTTTTTTTTTTTTTTTACAGGGACACAACATAAAAATCTTTATCATTAGGGCTTATGGGCTGAAATATTTAACGTCTAAATGCCTTATTCGATTGAGTTGGAAATTTATATACGTACTGCATGTCATCGTCACATGAAGTAAAAATATTCTGGTGAATCTATCTCTTTTAGGTTTTTACAGGGACACAGAAAAGAAAAAAAAAATATATATATATATATATTCATCATTGTATCCCCATGGGCTCAAATTATGTAAAGTGTTGATTGCGTCTAAACTCCTTATTTGAATGAACTGAAAATTTCTACGCATGTACACGATCACAGTCGCAAACACCATATAGATTTTGATGAATCTAATTCTTATAGTTTTTAGAGGCACACCAAGAAACCCAGGTAACACATAACGTTGTTATATCGTCGCAAATAAGTCTGAACAGTGAAAAATTGGTTACGTTATTTTATATCCGTTGAAAAATAGTTTTTATTTTACAATATTCTCACTGAACAATTTCGAATATTTATTCAGTAATAAAGAAAACCTATAATAAACGTTGTTTTATGGTTGTACTTTTTCTGTTATTTTTTCGACGTTTTAAAATATGTATTTTATTAGTTTTTGTTTTCCTCTTTGATTCTAATAAAAAATAATCTTTTTCAACGAATTAATAGGTACTTTTTATGAGTCATTATTTCCGTCAAATAACGTTGAATCTCTTCAGCTTGATATCGATACACGATTGTGAATTGGCGGGATGTGCGTATTATAATTTTCTTTAGAGTTTTAGAAGATGGTGTGCTGCGAAATAATTTCTAACATGATAAGAAGAGAAGCTTTCGGCAAAGTAATTAACAAGTAGTAAGTAGATGTTCTTTGGCTTTCGGAAACCGTAACTAACGAAGCGTACCATATTTTAAGCTTTCTCCCGTTCTACTTGCAAAATCGCCAAGTATATTGTGGCAAACCTTAAAAGCGTCTTACGACGCGTGCCATTTTGAAAGTGAATGTGATGTGAATGAAGCTTTCCTGTTAAATTGGTATGTTTTTTAAGAAAGAATAATTAATTAAACGCAATTTAAATCTCTTTCATCGAAAGAGTAGTGCAAGGTAACAAAACTTGCTGGCTGGTTAGCTCCTTAAAAGCTCAAAGTTATAATATTCTTTGGCTTTGGGTTTGTTTAACCTGCTAGCATAATATTAAAAATTCTCGTCTTTTTGATGATGGTGCATATTTATTTAAACAAGATATTTCAAGTAATGAAGTAAGTGTTTCTTTTTTCCTTCTTAAATTTTATGTTTGATTTTCTTTTAATTGACGATTTTAATTTTTGTTTACATTGATTAATATTCCCAATTTCCGCTTTGATTTAATTATTTTATTTTATTATTAATAAAAGTATAACCTTTTTGATTTTCGTTTAATTCCAAACTGTAATTTTTGTTTACATTAATTAACATTCCTATTTTCTGCTTTGATTTTATTTATTCTATGATTATTAATAAAATTATTATCTTTCTGATTGTCTTTTAACTGCAAATTTTAATTTTTTTTTACATTAATTAATATTCCCAATTTCCGCTTAGATTTATTTATTTTATCATTATAATCACAAATTATTAGCATTTTGATTATCCTTTAATTTCAATTAAATACTCTTAGCTAATAAATAGACAATCACAGGGATCTAAATGTTGGTTTATGGAAATTTTAAATATTCGATTTTTTAGCTTTATTATTATTAAATTGTGTGAATTAAAACTAACTAGAGTTTACATAAATAAAATAATTTTAAAACAATATATATAATTAGTATAGTATTTTTTATTGAAATATATGAATTTTATCTATGAACTGTTTTCCACATAGATACATCTCAGCATCTGTTGATTAAAATTACACCAAATTTCATAAACAATTGATTAAGAAAATTAGTATGTTCTATCTAAAAGCACCACTTGTAGTTATTTAACATGCACTAAAGTTTTATATAGCTTCTCAGAATAATGGTTTTATATACAGAATTTGCAGCAATTTTAATTAAACAGATGTTGAGATGTAGTCATGTAAAAAATCTCTGAAAGTGAGTAATGAGAGCATCGCCTGTCGGATGATACACACTCTTAACTAATTCAGCATTTGTTTTTATATTGGTTGTCTCACATATCAAATTTAGTGCAGTTGTATGTGCTATAAAATGTAGCTTTCCTCGAAAAACAGAAGTTAAAAATTTTTACGCGTCTAATATTTTCGCATATTGAGTATTAAAAAAGTAATAAAATTAATCATAAAAAAAGTCTAAAAATTAAGTAAAAAAGATGTTCCCAAACTTTTTTAACATGGGAATTTTTTCTTTTTTAAATTACTAGCAATATTTTAGAAACGAAAATTCAATGGATATATAGAGCTAGCTATTTTTCTTGGATTTCAACGTTTATAAGACATAAGAAAAACCGTTGAAAACTGATATAAAAAACACGAGAGTATTACGATTTTGAACAACCCTTTTACAACGGTTTTTTTTTACGTTGTAAAATGTATTGAAACAACCGTTGAAAGATGAGGAAATCAACGAGACATATTTTCAGATTATTAACGTTACGGAAAAACGATAATTCAACGGAATGCATTGCCGTTTGTTCAACGTTGAAAATACCATACTGTGCTCCCTGGGAAAATACTTTATCATTGTGGCTTATGGGCTCGAATTATTTAAAATGCAATAGCGTCTAAATGCCTCATCTGACTGTTATGAAAATTTATATGCATGTTATAGATAACCATCGTAGGAACTTTATAGATTTTGGTGAGTCTAGCATTTATTGATTTTTACAGGGACAGAACGAAACTTTATCATTACGATCTATGGGTTCAAATTATTTCATGCGCATTAGCGTTAAACTAAACACCATACTATATGAAGAAAAGCAGTCATTCACCATATTATAATTTTCTCTTTTGCGTCATTAAGGATTTCTCTCACTTTAATTTATTTTTGCAACCGTTAATTACTTAATGTTCGGAAAGTCGAGCGGAGCCACTCCAGATTTTTTAATTATAACACGTAGGTATTATACCAATAGCAAAGCCATTTTTATTAAATTTGGCATATTATATTAGATACAGCATACTGCAATCAGAATTTTAAAATATTAAATATCTTGCGAAATATGAGCATTTTAACTAAATAGTTTTTAACTACGCATGCGCTAGCTTAAAAAACTTAATTTGCGTAATTTAATAGCCAAAAGTATTGAGAAACTTATATGTAAACCCTAAATAAATAACGTCGAAATTCAAAAGGTTATGAGAGATAGAATGAACAGAATTTAAGTTCTTCTCAAAATAAATAAATAAATAAATAGTAATAATAATAATAATAATAATAATAATAATAATATTTATTTACAATCAGCGAACACTGTATTACTACTGGCCATTGATTGAATCAAAATTAAAAAGCGAATAAATCCCCTTACAATTTTGCTTTTATTTTATAGTTTAGTTCATATTTCGCAAGATATTTAAAATTTTTAAATTCTAGGTTGTGCATTTTAGGCAGTAGGTTGTGCATAATACAGTATACAAAGTTTCCTAAAAACGACTTTTTACTAGGTCTTAAAAAAGTGGTAACATTTTTGCAATTTTGTTTAAAGAAACCGTAAAATATCCATGAATATACGTGTTAGCTTCATAAAAATTTATATAGATAATTAGAAGAATCCTTATAATCACATGCTGCTACCAAAATGCATTTCAAACATTACTTTTTACAGGGTGATGGAAAACAATAGGATTTTTGTTTAATTTTTTTTACTGCGCTCCTTTTCCTCTTCAGTCAGGACAAAACTTTTACTGCAATGTATGAGGTATAACACGTTCTTCCTGTTCTTAAAATTTCAAGGTGTTTTCTGAAGACCTTTTCTAGATATTTGACGAAACGTCTAGATCCGAAAGTGTCCAAATACGTATCGGTAGATAGTGTACAAAGTCTCGGAAATAATTATAAACCAAGGCAAACATGAAAGTAAAAGAAATAAGATTTATTTCATTAATAGTTAATAACAGTTCCAGAAACGTGAGCAATGTATATTCATCCCACGTTTTAATTTATAATTACAGATGTATACAAAATGTTTAAAAAAAAAAAAAGACTTCAGAGTAAAATTTAAATACATGAGTAAATTAAAAATATGCATTAAAACAGTACATAAATTTAAAATGTCAATTATGCCTTTATGTGAATCTATTTTAATAACTACAATTTTAAATTTTTATACGTCTCCAAATAAATAAAAAAATATATATGCAAGGGAAACATACCCTAGTTTCACATAATGTTATTAAAAGTAGTAGATAATTGTTTAAGTGATTTATGGCAAATTTCTGAAAGTTTTACAGATTCAAAGCAGAAACCAGGGAATTCTTCATGGGACCACCACAAAAACTATAATTTTTTTTAATTTTTAATATTGAATACGTTAAAAATTTTAACTTTAATTTGTTTGATTTTATTATTAATTGATGTATATTATTTATTTATTTATTTGTGACATAACTTTGCAATTTAATCTATGAGGTAAAGAGAGCTAGAGGAGAGAAGACGCACGCACGTAGAGGATCGAAAGAATAGAGTAGAGTGCGGACGCTGATACTCGTAAAGGACACGTGACTTCACTCGCAGTCAATTAATGGGTAGACTGACAAAACCTTGGTATTTCCACCAATAGAGGTTGATCTTTTGCCACTCGAGAGTGGCAAAGATTGATTGACGGATATATTTTTTTAAAAAAAAAACTTATTATTATTATTAGTAGTAGTAGTAGTATTTTAGAAATGCGTTAAGGTTATTTGTAAATTGACCATTGAACATATACCAAAACGGAATTCTAAGTTTGTAACAAATTTTAAAAAATATAATATGCCAGATAATATTCATAATAGAGCAAATTTTACGTATTTAGGATAGGTTCGCGATCCATTCATGTGATAAAAATAGTATTTTGTATTAACACTGCCTTTTTTATTTGAACAAATGTAAAATAAAATAAATAAATATATGAAAGTATGCAATTTATTTTCCCATTTTTCATATATATGTGTTTTTTAAACTGCACTCTAAAAAGTTCTTACAAAAGGAAATATGAATATCACTATTTTTATACAGTAATTTTATACTTGACTAAATCTGTCCAATCTGTCCAGTTGATATACATCAGTTGATATCAGTTGATATATATTTAAAAAAAAATAAAAAATTATATAAAAAAAGCTTTATCCAAATTTTCTTTGTGAGAAACCCTATTCTAAAAATATTAACCCAAAGATTTTTTTTTTTTCTTTCATATAATCATCACTGCAATTCAGATGGATGAAAAATATATGTTGAAAATAAATAAAAGTAAGAAAATTAAATCTGCAATTTGTTTAAAAGTGCATAAAACTGATAAATTAATAGATTTCAAAATATTTTTGCACAGAAGATTCTGCATTCGAAGCGCATTATAATTATTTATAATAGTCTGTTTTTATTTTTTTGAATATAAAAGCAATCAAGAGTTATTTTTAAATGTATTATATAAAAAAAAATCTATTTGCATATATGTATATATTTTTGATAATATGCTTCAGCTACGAAGATTTGTAAAATGAATTTCAGGGTGATATGCTTCCAACGGCGCGCCGTATTTTCTATATCTGTCTACTTAGTGTTTTGTTTTGAGATATCGGTCTATGGTTAATGTTTGCACATTAAGACTCATTTTAGACTGGGACCTACGGATTAAAGTGGATTGCAGACCAGTGCGAATATCTATTCTTGTATCGGGATTTAAAAGCCAGAAATTAAATTTTATCGGCTATTAAATGGGCATGTCTATTTAGTGTTAAGTTTTATGTTCTTTATTTTACATATGCTGTTGTATTTTTTATCCAAAAATTCCCATTATCAATCTTTATTATTACTACTATATCCATTATATATGACAAATGGCATAAGTCATAATTTCTCTGTATCATAATTAGGTTGATTTTCAAGATTCAAACATGCTATTTTTCCTAATGGTATTGTTGGATAAAAAAAAAAAAAAAAAAATTGTAAATGATCAAATTTATCTAAATGTGTTGTATACAAATTTCAAAAGGGTAAATTATTGAAAAGTAACTGGTTGATATTTTTATTGACATAATTTTTTCCTTACTCATTTTGAACATTTTCACAATTTATGTTGTCTACTTTTTTTAAATAAAAAATAATTAAAGTGGGTTTCAATCTTTTTGGAACAATCTGTATTTATACGTGTATGTGTGCCTGTGTGTAATTGTACATACTTCCTTTTTAATTTAATTTAGATTGTTAATTTTACTAAATAATGAATATTATATAGATGTATATGGAGAGATGGATCTATAGATGGATCTTGATGTCTTACGTAACCATGCAGTTTCACTGCAGATATCATTACAAGAGTTACAATATTTTATAATTTGTCAGTCAGTGATGGTATTCACAAGACCATAAAGAAAAAAAAGAGGAACCGCAATAAACAATCCTATTTATATCCATTAACTGATCAGTATATTGGCAGTAGTAATCAATTTGACCATCCGAAAATGAGCTTCTGCGAAAAAAAAAAAAAAAAAAAAAAAAAAAAAACATTGTTTTCAAATTACCTTCTATCAAACAGCTACAATTTCTACTGGATATCATATTTATCTAACAGGGGTCGCTGAGCTGTTCTGTATCAATAATATATTTTTGAAATGAAAAACAAAAAATACAAAATTAATAAGATTTCATTGAAAAACAATACTCTAAAATTTGGTATATATATATATATATATATATATATATATATATATATGTATTGTTTTTAAATATTTTTTATTTTATTTATTTATTTATTTTTGAAAAAAGACAAAGAAAACTATGAGAAAGACAAATGTATTAACAATAAATAAATAAATAAATAAATAAAAAAAAATAACACTCTAATAATCAATCATTAAGCGCAATAAAATTTAACGTCTACTGTTAAAATAAAGTTTTTAAAAAATGAGATTTATCTTAATTTCTGTATGACTTTTTAATAAATTCCATATACAGAGAAAAAGTAATTACATCGTATTACTTGTCTAGACATTAAGTTTTTCCTTTTTTTTTTTTTTTTTTTTTTTTTTTTTTTTTCCAATATTGAATATTTTGAAAAAATAAAAATAAAGAGGTTTTTTTTTTCCCTTTCACGAAACTTAACATAGTAGATAAATAGAATTATAATAGCTGAAAAGATTCAAGTGACGTAAAAAACCAATTAAAGAGTAACAAAAAAAAAATTCTTAAGAGACTCGGAAAAACTTTGGTACAATGTAAAAATATCATTAATGTTTTATACTTTAATTAATGTGCTGTTCTACTCTTTCTATTGAACACAATTACTTTCCTGAAAGAGTATTAAGTTGTCAGATGCAATCAGTTTCATTTTAAGGGATATCCTCTGTAAAATGACTGATTAATTAAAAATAGACAAATCTTTATTTAAAAAATATATATATACGTAAAAGTTCATTTACTTTATTCGAAAAGAATTCTTTTTTTTTCTTTGATTCTATGCATCATTTCAGTGCGATTTGTTTTAAATTACTTTTAATGAGATTTATATTTTTAAAAAAGAAACAAATTATCACTAAGAAGGGATTAAATTGTATTTAAAGTTCAAAAGTTAAATATGTTAGCGTAAGAAAATATATTGTTGTCTAACATATGCTTATTTCTTGATTAAAAAAAAAAAAAAAAAAAAAAAAAAAAAGGAGTTTTTAAAAATAATAATTCTAAATGAAATTTAAAGTGCTTTCTTACACATTCCAAATATTTGTAAAACAATATTTTGTTGATTATCCCTTTTAAAAATATTTAAGTGAATAGGTCTGTATACGTTTAAGTATAGACGCTTTATTTTAACAGCAATTAAGTTTATACTTTAAGTTTATTTTGAGCGCAACATGTAAATATTTTTACAAATAAGTAATTTTCTAAGAAGAGTTTTATACTTTTATAATAGAAAAAGGAAGATATATATATATTCTGAGGATTTCTTAATGGGAAAGATAATTTTGTTAGCACACAGTTTTTACTTTATTGCTATCTATTTTCCATTTAGTCTATCTTTAATTGGTAATTCGCATTTATTTTGATTTAAAAAGGAAACAATTAGCGTCCGTTTAGTATGATTAGCCGCTCATTCGAAATTGTTTGGTGTAACAAAATAGGCTAAATCACATTACTTCATCCTTTCGTGACAGAAGGACTGTACATGCAGGAAGAGTTTTTCCTACATTATAGTACACCTTTGAACATTATTTTTGTAGAACTATACCCTATTAATTGCTCCAATCTGTTAGCAGAATAGTTAGCGATCTGGTCATCAATTACAACTTGCTGGATTCAAATTCCTGCTCAGACAAGAATAATCGTGGTGGTTTGGATTCCATATTAAGCTGTATGTCGTGGTGAAATTAGCCTTAATGTAAAAAAAAAAGAAACAAAAAAAAGACCGTAAAGCGACAACCACCAAAATACACCCTTAATTGCATTTCAATTAAAAACTAACATTTATGAATAAATATATGGACTTAAATAATTTTTATCATTTTCCTAATTCTGTAAATATTTTGATTTCCCCCCAAAATATGGTCAAATCTATAAATATATCTAAAAATTGCCCTTTTTTTTTAATTTACATGATTGTAAAAATAAAATTTATCATAAAATACAATAAATTTATGACTTACGTTTATACAAATTACAGAAATAAAATAATAGTTTCACAACAAATTTGTTTAGAAGAAAAGATATAATCTGATGCCTAACTTTAGTAAGAAATCGTGAATGAAAAAAAATATATATATTCTTTTGTAGCATTGGGGCAAGTGCTTCTAATATATAATATATTTTACAAAATTTAAATTTATTTAAATAAAAAAAAATATTATTTTTTTTAAAATTAGAGTTAAATATTTAAATATTTTCGATCAATTAAAAGGTATTTAATTCCATGTTGTTTTGATGTGAAGTTTAACAAGAATAATCAAATTAAATTACATTTTGCTTTTTTTACCAGCTATACTTTGACTGCGATAGTTTTTGCTTACAAAATGTAATTATTGCTTAATTTCAAAAATATTCTATTTCTGTAACTTTTTACAGTAAAATAGTGTAGTTCTTTATTTAAAATATAATTACAACGATAGCAATCCATTGAAACATGAGTTTTAAATTTAAGTTATAATTACACATGCTATTTAGGTAATTATTTTTAAACGAATATAATAAAAACTTTTGAAACACGGTAAGTGACAATTTTCATTATTAAAAGGAAATAAAATAAAAAGTGAATTTAATAACATGGTCATTTTCAAAACTTATATATATATATATATATATATATATATATATATATAATTCTAGATAAACGATAACTTTAATATATAGAGATAAAGTTAGAACACTTCGAATTTTCAAAATTAAATGAATAAAAACACGCGTTTCACGTTGAATTTCGTTAAGCTTATGTGAGTCATAGCAGATATTCCATTTATTAAATGGCCCTTTAGTCAAATAATCTAATTACAAATCTGCATAAAAGTTTTACAACACATCTACTTTCGTTTTTTGTCTGTAACAGCCGCCAATCTTTATGAAATATGCAAACAAATGTTTTTCATTTATTGTTTTAAAAATTCTGTCATGCCAGAAATGGATAAGGAAAATTTTAGATGGTAAATGATAATTAAAAAAAAAAAAAAAAATCCTCTGAAATATTTAGAAAGTTTTGCTTGTGAGATTCTATTTTAAAAAGTCTCTCCTGCTACCTATTTCTAAAGAGTATCACAGCATTTTAATTAGTGGATAAACATATTCAGTGAAAAGAACTATTAATATGGAATATAATGGGAACTTTTATCTCTTTCCTGTAGGGGTTGTTTTGAAAAGTGGTCTTAATAAAATAAAGAGAACTTTTGCGATAGCATAATAATACTCAAAACTTATTATGTGTTTTTGGTGAAACTTTTCTTGTTTGATTATTTTTCCGATAAAACTCTCGATAAAAAGGACAGTTTTAAAGATGAATATAAAAATTTGTTTTATAGGACGTATAATATAAAAATATATAGCATAATCGCATACATTACATGAGATATATAGAATTTTAAATAACAGTTATCGGTATATGCCTATATAAAAATTTAAACTTTTAATGCCTTAATATCATTATTTGTTTCATTCAATAAATTTCCTTTTATTTAAACCCCAAAAAATCTTTACTATCCCTTTTATAATATATCTAGTTTAGCATTAATCTGTTTATATAGGTACAGATTGTATTGATGCAATATCTAGCTGGACTTATTTTTTATAGGTTAAATGTCAGATTCAATAGATTCAAAGAAATCCTTCTCAAGCGAATTCATAGAATTGCCTCCAGCATAATAGTAGGAGTATAGTACAGCTCTGAGGGATATCTTCTTTTCGCATCATAAAACATACTTTTATGTCAAAGAAAGGTTTCATTTTAATGTCCTTATATATATTTTTTAACATAAAAAAGAAAAAAAAAGGTACTTTGTTGAAAAGGATAACGATTTTCAATGTAGTAGATAACCTGAATATATCTTTAGTATTTTAAAGAGAAATAAAGTTTAAATTCGTGTACCTTTTATGTAATATTTATATCGAAATTTGTGTGCTATTGAATAGCAGCATTCATGATAAGCACAATCGTTTCAAAATTTAATGAACTTAATACCATTTTTTAATTAATATATCACCTAATAGGAATAATTCTCTAACCCTTTCCGACCGGGAACATTTTTACCTTAAAGCATTACATTCTATTGTTTTTGCAAACTGAAAGAATAATATGGACTATAACCAACATTCGTTGATTCAAAATTTTACTTTACACTTTCTGCTAATTACCTCGATCTTTTTTTTTTTTTTTTTTTTTCTGATTTTATTACATACGACTGCTCCAGATGCAAAAATGTGAGTGGATGTCTAACCCGTAGAATTGTACGCTTTCGGTCGAAAAGGATAAGGAATAACAGTATGTTGAATATTTTTAGTGTGTAGGGGAGAAACTAAACTAAGTAATTTTTGAATCTGTGAGAGGTTTTTCTATAAACCACATTTTATCAACTTTATTTTCTACAAATCTAGGACTGGATCATTCATAAATGTTTACGTTTATTTTAATATATTGTCACGAGTACCGTTAATAAGAATTTTACCTTGAATATTTTTGCCTGTTCTGATGCTAGAATGTTATGTTTTAAAATATGGATTTAAAATTTTGGTGACAATATAATAAAATGAGCGTAAAATTTTAAGGACACTGAGAGGTTCTGTGAATCTTAATGAAATTCACATTTATTATTAATATGCATACACAAAATACTTAATACAGTATTATTAAGATTAAGATTTCCAGGACAAAACAAACATATTCAGATTAATTAAGGACTTATAAATATTTTTAACACTTTCGATCAATGTTAAAGATTGATTATAATTTAAATTATTCTGTTTGTAGTTTTGTCCGCCTATTGCAGTTGCAAACGTTTTCCGAATTTCTTCAAAGTGATATATGTCATTCAAGTTTCTCATGGAAGGTTACCAATTTAAATTGACATTAATAACACAACCAATTTGTGCACAGGAACACCCAAACTATGCCAGTGTATTGCGTTCAATGAGAGGCATTTTTATTCATATTTAAACAACTTTCTACTGCAAAAATCAAAATGCTAATTACCATTTATTGTTAATAAGCTGAAACAATCCATTTTTATATAGTATTAAATGTTTAGCGTTCAAATGTGCAAGGCTGCACTAAAATATTCAGTACACTGTTAAAAATGGTTTCTTAAAAATGAGCTAAATTGTTTCAAAATAGCTCCGAAACAATATATACTTAAATTTGAAAACCCATGTACTCATATTTGAGTATATTGAAATGTCAAACATGGAGATATTGGGAATCTTATAGGTCAACCTCATTTTTGAGAACGTCAATATACTCAAAAATGAGTACATGAGTTTTCAAATCTAAGTATATATTGCTTCGGAGCTATTTTGAGACAATTTAGCTCATTTTTAAGAAACCACATTTTTAAAAGTGTATACACTAAAATATTCAGAAATACTTCATGAAGGGCAACAATTGAAAATTGTTGAAATTGTATTTCCGTCCAGCGTTGATAACACTTTCCAACAATTCTTATGAGTGATTATTAATCCAATTTCTCTGTATGTCTACATTTCTGTTCTTCTACCTATCCGTTGTGTGATAACGTTTTCAAAAAACTCTGACGATTAAATCACGCAACGAATACTTACATTTGGAAAACTGTAATAACCAATGCGAACCGCATGTTTTCATTCTTTCTCTACAACTTTTTTCTAATAATAAAATTTAACCACAAAACAATTCTGTAAAAATGTAATACAAACATTTGCATGAAAATAGTGGTTTAAAGAAAATTTGAAACCTAATCCTTGAATTTTATAAATATTTTAATTGCATAGTATCTATTTGAAATATTTTCTAAATGAGTCACAAACTCTTTTAATGACGTAAAATGAAAATTCATTTTTCCGGTTCTCTTTTCTGTAAAAATCATTGTTTTTAATAGAAAGATTTATTTATAATAAGAACTCCAGTTAAATGTATTATAGTCAAAATTTAAAAATGCATCAATCTTTAAAATGTATAAAAGAATAGAATTTGTTTTATTCATGTATGTATACTAATTTGTATAACGTCGTATTTTTAATAACACATAAAGAATAAATTTCAACAGAATTTTTATTAAAATATTTTACAGGTTAATGTTTTAATCTAAAACAGAAAGCACTTTTTTTTTTCATTTTTCATCATTTTTTTTTTCTATATATTTTTGTTATAAGATTTACAACTGACAACTGATGTTTTAGATTTCGATCATATAAAAATGTTTCAAAAATAACATGAAATAATAAAGAAAAAATAAAAAAATAAAACCTTATCGGGAAAGGAAAAAAAAAAAAATCACATTTTGTATGTAAATTGTTTGAATGTCGTACAAAAACTTTTGTAAATGTTGTTTCTTGAGAAAACATCCAACTCATTATCGGATTAATTGTTTCTCGCACACCCATATGATTAAATCATTAACAAAAGAATCCATTTGTGATATCGATTGGTTTACGGGTAATTAAATAATACGTAAGAAGTAAATGCTATGAGCATTTTTTTAATTAATACGTCTTTCCCTTTCATGAGTGCAATTTAAGGGTTAATTATTTCTTATCGTATTATATTGAACACGTTTTCAAATAATTCAGCTACATAAAAAAGGAATGCCTTCTTCTCTTCAAGAAAACGTTAAAGTTTTTTATCGATAATACTTTTAACGCGTTCGTTCACTCCCTACTACTCTATGATGTTAGTTAAAGGAAAAATAATCCTAATATATGGACTATATTTAGGCCTTAATTTTCCGTTAGTTCAATTGGTCTGGGCTTGGGTACACCAAATATTTAAAGGCTCTAAATTTTTTTAATGATATTTACTATTATCAATTTAATTTTTCAAAAATGCTACCATTTTTTCATGGCAGCGTATTTTTCTACAAGCTTAAATTTTCTAAAACAATTTCAAAATTGTAGTTTTACAAATTTATAATTTGCAACTTACATCGCCCATTCTGATAAGTCGAAACACAATTTTAACCACTTCTGTATTAAGAGGTGGACCATGAATTGAGTTCTGCTTGTAATCGAAAGAATTCTAAATCAGACACTAACTATGGTTTAAATTTATTTTGGACCTAATAAATTTGGACGTGATAGGCATAATATATGTTTGCTTGAATTTTCCTTTGTTATATTTAGTCTCAGGAAACAAAATCAAGGGTAAAACAGTAATAGTTCTAAATGGTTGAATAATTGCTTACATTTCGCTCGCCAACGAAGATATCCCTCTCAAAATTCGAAGATTTGCCATTGCTGCACAGTCAGCAGCAAAATTACTGAAGTACTTGTAATAATTGCTACTTAAAAGATGGGCACCTTATAAGTTAGTAAAGTTAAGTAAATATTTGTCGAGTCATGATCCTAGTCTTATACTGTTTATAAAAAAGCAAGCTGATGATAGAAAATAGCGATCAAACGATATATATATATGCAGAGCTGCCAACCTAATCCGGCAAATTGTTAGTACCGCCCCTTTTTCTAAACCACTTAATTTTTAGAGCAATTCTCTTCAAATGTATCTACGATGAATTAAGAAGAAAAATACTGTAAAAATTAAGTGGTCTAGAAAAAGGGGAGGTACTAATAATTTGCCGGATTATGTTGGAAGCTCTGTATATGTATGAAAAGTGTGGATGTGTGTTTCAATAATTTTGCCGCCGACTGTGCTTGTGAAGAAAAGTTCACAGATTTTGGAAAGAAAAGTAAGTTTGAATTTAGATTTTAAAAAATAATTTAGATTTCTTCAAATCTCAAACATTTTGCTTTGTCACCCGCAGTTACACTTACCCCAAAAATTTTGTAAATGGGGAATGCGTAACCCTTGTCCCAAGCACCTAAACTATATCATTTATGTTTGTTTAATTTGATTTTTCAATTTTTGCTTCTGTATTTCAATTGAAACTAACATCCTGAACTTTTAAATATTTGTTCGAGTGACTTTTTTTTTCCAGAGTTGAAAGGTTTAAAATGGGAAGATTTAGTTGGAGGCGTTCCGAAAAGTTTGCAATTCTGTAACGAGAGGAGATATTCGAAAAAGTGGAAAAGTGCCAGATTTCTGATATTTTTCACTATCTCTAAACTCAGCTTAATCATATCTTAATGTAGTGTATATGGATAGGTAATCCGAGGTTACACATTCCTCAAAAAATAAAATTGGAACTAAGAAACCAAAATTTTTATTATTTTATTTCATTAAATGGCACAATGTTAAATAATGAAAAGCTGAACTTTTTAAAAACACAATTAATTGAATTTTATGCCTAAAAATTTACAGTAGTGTAAATATAACAACAACTGAACAAAATGAGGTCCAAATCCAAATATGCCTTTTTTTTTTAATATACCTCACTTTACCCTATAAGGTAAAGCTAGAAGATATATCGCACATAGGGGATCGGCGGAAAAGAGTAGAATGGGCGACACCGACTGCAGCTATTGTGGACAGAGATCCGGTCAGCAAAGAAGAAACTTTTCAAGCGAAAAGAAATATACTAATTCTAATTTAAACGTGTTATTTATTAGGTTAATGTTATTTTGCAATCTTTATCTGGCTTTGTTCTTTTTCCTGTTTCTTTAATATTTTTCTTTATACTTTTTTATTTTTTCTTTATTTTTTAATTTCTTTTAATTTTTTTATATTTAAAGTATTGAATTGAAATATCCACTCCCAATACAAAAATATTTGTTGAAAAATACTTTACACATGCTTGCCAACATCCTACTTATGAACCAGAAGATTTTTAGTACACGCCTCCTTTTCTACACCAGTATATTTTTAGAGTAATATTCTCTAAATTTAATTACGATTAAATAAGACGAAAAACACTCAAAATATAAAATTAAGTATATATTTTGAAATGTATTTACGTTTTACTGTTTATAATTGCTGTTTCCCATAGCATGCATATTCATCTATCATATTCATAAAAAAAATCGTTCGTTAATTTTGCTAATTTTAGCACAAAAAATATTTTTTCAAAATTATTTGCCTGTTACAATTTGCCCCGGATATGGGGTAAATTGTAACACAAGTGGGGCAAATTGTAACGGATACAGAGGGAACCCTAACAATTGAAAGGACAATATTTCAAAATGTTTTCCTTATCAATATTTATTAATTTAATAAAAAAGACAATTAATAACTTATATTAAATTATAACATTATTGGTATTGTAACAATGACTTATATCAAATGGATTATAGTAAAATAACGAGAAAATTAAAGATAAAATCAACACAGAAGTCAATCTTAGTCAAAGTTTTAATTAATTCAAGCAAAGGATATTTTACTCCTTCTCATGCATTTAATATGTGTGCACACATTTTGCAAATTAAGCATTGTATCCATTCTTATGCCACAGAGAGCATTTAGCAGAGCTCGCATTCTCCGCCCTTTATTCAAGACACTCTCATTGATGAGAAGTTTCTGCTTTTTTTGTACCATTATTTTTATGCAATATTCTCTAACTCGTGATTTAATCGTGATTCTAATTTGCGGTTAAATAATCACGGTACTATAATATAAAAACACAGAAAATATTTCTGTATAAGTATAGTATTGGCAAAGAAGCAAAAAAACTTTCATTTCTGAAAGTTTCCTGAAAATGGGCGGAGACTTTGAGCTTTGGCTGTAGGCATTTCCACAAGCTACTCCTCTAACATGTTACAGCTTGCCCCAAAATTTTGTCTCAACTTGCTCCATCTTATGATTTTAGACATTTTGTTTATTTATAAAAATATATAACGATTTATACAAAAAAAAATAAATATGCATTTTATAACTCAACGCTCGGACTAAATAAAGTTATAAACATTTCGTTAAAGTATAAATTAACATACCTTTAATCAAAATTTACGAAATCTTTTTTTCCCCCCACTTACTAGCTAAAATGAAGCACGTGTACAGAACCTCTCATTAACCATTTTTGTGGAGCACCGATTGTGCTTACATTATAAAGCGTGTCATAAGAATTATGTTGATAAAAATATTTAATCACAAATGTTACAAACTATTTTGTAAATTACGTGTTTCTTCTTACCCCTGTGACAACTAGCCTCACGCCTCCCTACTAAAATTCTTCAGGTTCATAATTAGGATTTTGGCAAGTGTGCTTACAACAATGTCACTTAAGTACAATTATTATTATTAAGAATGTAGTTGTAGTTATAATTAAGCGCAATCTCTCCAACCCATGTACGCATTCGCTCCTACGCTATAAGGAGTGTATAATAGCTGTCTTGGTTTTATTTCAGCTGTTGTTTTAAATTATATCAGAACAGCAAAATAGTAAAAGAAATACATAGAAGAAGAATCAATTCAAAACTATGCACCAATAGTTTAGCAAAAAATTAATATTTGGGTTTTTTATGATGTTCCTTTGAATTGTGCACAAACTCTCATAGCTTTACCTTATGTAATTTTAACAGACGATTCAATTTTGATTTTATTCGTATTTCAGAAGTGTATTCTAATACTATGAACACTCATTAAGTATTTGTAAAAAATTCCGCATTTCCACTATGTTTATATAACTTTCAAATATTTTCACTTTGAGAAAAATTAAACAACATTTTTAAATATATAACAGTCAATAATCGTTTTAATTTAGTTCAAAGGAAACATTTTTTAAGAACTGTCATTTTGAAGAAGAATCGTAAATTTTGCTATTTGTCCTCCATATAAATGCACAGATAAAAATTTTTGCATCCCAAAATAAATTCTATTGAATTAAGTTTTTTAGAAATATACAAAATTTTCCTCATAAACGTATTAAATATTGCATCCTCTTGTCAATAAATAAATAAATAAATAAATAAAGAATGTTTTATTTCCATAAAAAAATTTCGCCTACATCAACACAAGATAGAAAGTAAAAATATCGTTTAACATTTTTGTAACATAAAAGATGTATATTTATATATAATTTTCGCAAAAAATATCTTTCAGTAATACATGAGACTATTTTCCTTCTGCGAATATATTTCCATTTCTACAGTCTAATTTAAATGCAAATGAAAAGCAAATATAAAATTTTATTTGAATAAAACGAGTTTCTATATATAGATTTCTATTTAACAACCCAATCCCTTTTATTTTTCTACTTTTCAATTTTCATTAATATTTTTTGTAATAAATAAAATGCAATATTTTTTATGATATGCATTTAATTTGTAAAATTTTGCAATTTCAATGGTTATAACACCCACTTAATAATTTTTCTTCTATGATCTACATATTAATTTTTGACTTACAATGGGGTTTTCGGAATATTTTTAATTTTCTTGTTTCCACGAAAATTTTATTTCTTCATTTTTTAAACAAGTCCTTGGTACGTAGAAAAAGTATTTAATTAAAAAGTTCGCTGCACAGACGGCTTACATGTAAATAGCCCTTTCTTTTTTTTTAATTAATTTGTTTATGTGTGTACATATATATATATATTTAATTTAAAAATAAATAACTTATATTTTTCATGATAAGACTAAGCATGATTACAGACTAAGACTCTTTAGTCAAAACCATAAGTAGGGCTTTTCGTCCATGTCTAAATCCTAAGTGTTGTTAACCAGCTTTAACTCTCATAACCAAACACCTTATAACTTTAAATGGAAATTCTTTTTAATTCGGAAAATATTCCAATATTATCTAATATTTTTTCATAAGATTAATCACACGTGAAAACGCTAGAAGTTCTGCTTTCAAAACTGTTAAATGAAAAGAGCCGTGTTCGAACCCAGGTCATGCAACATCCAACTTGCCTTACGAAATTTCCTTGGTGTTCTCAGAAACACGTTTTATTATGTTCTAGAATTTATTACAAAGTATTTACACGAAGGACACCAACCCAATTCTTGGACCATCACATGGTCAACTGGCCTTATATCTAACACCAACAAAAACAATTTAAAATGCCTTACAATAAAATATGAAAACTTATCGTGTCTTTTTCGCTTTCTTGGCTTATACAACAAAAACTGTTTTACATAAAATCATGGAATTTAGCAGTTTTTTGCTGAAATGTGTACTAAATATGCTATAACCCGCTTATATGTCAAAGTATTATTTTAGGATATATTTAATGTTGAAGTATGGAAAAATAATTCATTTATAAAAGTTTTATAGTATCAAAGACTATTCGCGGCAAACTTATCATATTTTTGCTAAGATATACTTCAGTTGATTGTAGAGTACAGCATGTAACTATTTTTTGGTTCTAACAAATTTTTAATTAATTTTTTTTTTCGATTATTTTTCGAATCATACATAGTTAGTGTCCAGATTATTTCTGCATTTAAATTATAATATCTCAAAAAGTACTTAAAGTAATACTCTGATACATCTGTGGAGCACAGACAAAAATATTTTATTGAACTTAAGACACATTCTATCAAAATATTATATTTTTCTATGCAATTTTGCCGGTTTTTTTTTTAGAAATTTATGGAGTTTTTACCGCAATCTGTGTTATTAAAGCATAATGCAGTCGAAAATATCGTGATCTTCTCCCCTTATATTTACTTTTCTAGGTATTGTTCAATTATAGGGTCATAACGGCTATTGAATATGGAAAAGGGAAAGAGAATTTGATCAAATTTAATATTATTTTGCGGTACTGTTCATGCATATTCAGTAATACTTAACTCATTAAAAAAGTAAAATAATTATAGCCAAATAGAAATTATAGTTGTGATATAGCATGTATTCAGGTTACATTTTTACATTGTATTTTTATTTATGGCTATTTTATTAACAGGCTATTTTTATTTACACGTCTATTTTTTGTTTATGAAGTACGGGGACGAAAACCCATAGAGTTCTGTTAATATAACAAGTTTGGGAGGAGGATATAATCAGTTCTAAATATTTTGATGCTTCATTTATGAATCTAAGTACTTTGGATCAAAAGTTATGAGCAAATTTGTGGCTGATTTTAAGTCCGAATTTCACTGAATTTCCTATCTTTACCGCTTAATTTTCATTAAAACTATTTTTTGCCACTCTCTGTAAAATACTGTAAAATTAACCTATTGTATTTTTTATGGAATTAAAATATTTGTACAGACATATTTCATAAAATAAATTAAATATTTAGAGGAATTTATAATTTAATATTATAGAACATTGGGAAAACATAAAAAATGTAAAAATAAATAAATAAAGTTATTTGACTAAATAAAGTCCTTTTTACTAAATATTGATTTCCTTTGTAGACATACTTTATAAAAACGTGTGGGTTAATATATATTGAAATAGATGAAAAAGCTTTTTTTCAAAATCTTAGGGATAGATTAAAAATGCACTTAAAATAAAATAATAATAAATATTTAAATTTGGAAATGTAATGTACTTTAACACTGACATCAGTTACAATTTTACCCAAAACGTTTGAACTAAAGTATGTATAATTATAAATAAAACATAGAAGGTTCAGAATTGTTCATATTTCAACATATATGTATCTCTCTCTCTCTCTCTCTCTCTCTATATATATATATATATTCTTTTTAAAATTAGATTTTTTTAAAGGATAAAAAACTAGACCGTTTTAGTGAAACATGTAGAGTGAAAATTATTTTTAATTTTTAATGAAATTAATTATAATTTTTTACATAAACAAAAGGAAACTATTTTCTTGCAAAATTCAATTTTATTTAATAAAATACAGGCATTAAATTTATTTTAATTATTATAAATATTTTGTTGTAACTGCTATTTGAATTTATTTGTTAGATTGTTTTTTTACGTAACTGAAATCTTTAATTGAATTGTATTTTGAATGACATTTAAATTTTAAACATGATTTTTTTTTATATGTTTAAAAACTACTGTTAGTTAAAATTAACTTAAGTAACATATTAAAAAAAAAAAAAATCATATATTAGAAATTTTTTATTTTAAATTTATCCCGTTCATAAATACCTTTATATAATTTTGCTAAGAAATGTATATAAAATATAATAAGCTTAAAAATCTGTAAAAAGCTGACAAATATTAAAAGAAAAAGCGTGAAATATGACCGAACTCTATTTATGAAACATTATATGAAAAGAATTTTATTCGTCTTATATATAGCTAAAGTTGAAAATATTACAGTGTTTTTCTAGATAAAAACTTTTATTTCCAGCCCATACACGAGCACACTTTTGCATTTCTGAAATTGGCATGGATAGTGACATGCACATGATTAATGGGTGATCAATAAAGTCATACATTACGGGGGATCAGTTTATAAAAGCAATATTTACTTCTAATGCTAGAATGATTTAGTAACCCCTGAAAGGACTTATTTCTAAATACAACTCAGCATTTCTATTTAATGCATATTTTTCTCTATAAAAACCAAAATTTCAAGTAACACGTAAATAATAAATCTCAAGAGAATTTAAGGTGGCTTTTGTTTCATGCACTTAAATGGATGAGATACTTTATGTTTATAACATTTTACTTTTATTTTTCGCATAACAAAATGTATCAGATAAAATTATTCTAGTATGATTTAAAAATGTAGTACAAATTTATTTCCTGAATTTTGAATTTCCAACATAATTTAAAAGCAAATTAAAATACTTAAAGCAGAGCTGCCAACCTAATCCGGCAAATTGTTAACGCCTATTGAAAAACGCCCCTTTTTCTACACCACTTAATTTTTAGAGCAATTCTCTTCAAATGTATCTATGATGAATTAAGTAGAAAAATACTCTAAAAATTAAGTGGTGTAGAAAAAGGGGCGGTACTAACAATTTGCCGGATTAGGTTGGCAGCTCTGTTAAAGGTTTAATAATCACTAATAGTTTTATAAATGCGATAATCATAACAATTTACTTATACAGAAAATAATACACAGTTAATTACAAATATACTTGTAAAACTTGGGGAAGAATCAGATTTATTCATAAGTTTCTTAACACGTCGTAATATAAATAGTAATATACAACGCTTTTCAGAACTTTAAATACTCCCATCAATCAGACAAGAAACTCTGTAGTATTCTAATGATAGAAGAAGGAAATAAAGAGAGAATGGTAGAAGATGCAGTCAATCAGTCAACAAGGAAGCTAGAACGTGTATCGTTTAATAAGGTAACGTGAAAGCGGAGCACATAGATCACCATGTATTACCTGAAAATAAAAATATAAT
Source organism: Salticus scenicus (assembly GCA_963930645.1). Classification (NCBI taxonomy): domain Eukaryota; kingdom Metazoa; phylum Arthropoda; class Arachnida; order Araneae; family Salticidae; genus Salticus; species Salticus scenicus. Next base: position 101,714,214 of record OZ005657.1, read on the forward strand.
TAATAAATTTGAAAACACGATCTTTGATAAGAAAAAAAGAGAGTAACGAACTTGTAATTTTGATTAAATATTTTTATATAAAATTTGATAATTTTTTAGCATAATTTAATAACCAAAGATATTGAGCAACTTATATGAAAACTCCAAACAAATATCATGTAAGTTTAAAAACATTACGAGAGATAGAATGAACAGAATTTGAGTTCTCTGAAAATAACAGCTAATTTATAAGAAGTTTTACTCACACTTTTTCTATTCATTCAATCAATGCCGAATGACAATACAGTGTTTTTGCTGATTGTAAATAAATATTAATAAAACCTCCTAACATTTTTTTTTTTTTTTTTTTTTTTTTAAAGAAGAACTTAAATTCTGTTCATTCAATCTTTCGTAATGTTTTGAACTTACATGATATTTGTTTGAGGTTGAAATATAAGTTGCTCATTATCTTTGGCTATTAAATTATGCAATTAAAATTTTTTAAGCTTGTGCATGCGTAGTTAAAAAATATTTAGTAAAAATGCTCGTATTTCGTAAGGTATTTAATATTTTTGCATCATGTTTGCTGTATGCAATGTCTAATTTAGTATGTATTTTTTCCTAAAAATGGCATTGCACTGGATGTAACACCCTACGGGTCATAATTTAAAAACTGGAAATTCCTTTTGCAATTTTTTAACAAAACCGTTATAGGGTAGGTGCTCCAGTGATTGGCATGCTCCAGTAATTAACATCTATCCCGAAAAAATTGATAAATAAGAAAAATAATAAAATCATATATTTTACATATACAAATTTTAACATTTTATGTCAAAAACTAGAGCATAGGATGCTAATAACTGGTAAAATGAATAACTAGCAGTGCCAAACACTGGAACATACGGTGCTAATTACTGAAAAAATGAAAAACTGGCAGTGTCAATTACTGGAACATTGAGTGGTTGTCAAATAAAAATTCATAAAAAAAATAATAATAATTGTTATCAAATGTATATATTTTAACATATATGTGGTTCTGGATGTCTTTCATACCATATGCACTAACTTAAGATTTCTAAAAATATTTTCTGATGACTAGAACATTAAAAACATCAGAGATTGCTCTAAAAGTGTCAATCACTGGTGCACTTACCCTATCTCCATGAACATATATGGTAGCCTCATAAAATTGTACACAGATAATTAAAAAAAAATCTTCTTAGTCACATGCTACAGCCAAAACACATTTCTTTTTACAGGGTGATCCAAAACATTTTGTTTTTATTTAATTTTATACTGGTCCCTTTTTCCTTTTTAGGACGCACCTTTTGCTGAAAAATATGAGGTATAACATGTTCTTTACACTACAAAAGTTTCAAGATGATTCTTAAAGAATTTATTTAGATGTTTTACAAAATATCTATTTTCTACTTTCTCTATAATATCAAACAAACATGTTACAGTTCTTAATTTTATAAAAGAAAATCGAGTCTTTTGAGACACTTTCTACTTTTAAAACATTAATATAGAAAAATAACATCAAATATTTTCTTTTTTTTTAAAGTAATTTGACCAAAGTATTCCTGAATATTTCTGTGAAATTTTAAGTTGTTGTGTCAGTTCATTGTGTACATGGTGAAAAAAAGATTTGTTCATTCTAATTCTGTGAACTGTTAATGTATAATGATAGTAAAAAAGAAAAAAAAAACATTTTCATAATCATAATAATAATAATTTTATAGATAAATTATTTGATTGATATATTGACTAATTGATGTACAGTCGGTAACAAAAGTGTCCGAACACTAGCAAAAGTTCCTATGTAAAAAAAGTACAGTTAACACTGTTTTGTTAAATAAATCCTTGTCGAATCTTGTTCTTAGTCGGTGTAAGAACATGATTCGATAAGGATTTATTTAACTAAACCGTACGAAGTGTACTTTTTTTACACAGGAATTTTTGCTAGTGTTCGGACACTTTTGTTACCGATTGTATGCTGATATTTACAGATTTAAAGCACAAAACATTTCCAAAGGTCTAGTTCAATTTTGTTATATTTTTTTATTCTACTAGTGTGCATCACGCTCATACTCCATATAGCTTTTAACTCCTTAACGTTCGCCTATTTTTCAAAGATACGCTCATAACATCCATATTTTTATTAATTTAAAGATAATAGATTAAAAATAAATATATGAACAATATATATATTTATTCAGTTCATACAGATCATTCAGTTCTACTTTTTACGTAGCTACAAATGCTGAAAAGTACCTGGATCTTTACCCGTGTAAACAAAACGTTTTAAGGAAAACGAATTCGTTATTTCGAGAAATAAAAAAAAACATGGGTTTTTAACATCATCAGCTTAATTTGAATCACTAAAATTCTTATTTGTTGGTAGTTCCGATCGTTATCATCTTTATCCGAATAATTGCAGCAAAAATGTCCACCATCCGAGGCAAAGAACGTACGGCCTTTTCTGTGTCAATAATATGACTAGTACAGAAAATTCTCTAAAGATATCTGAAGGTAAATGCTAAACACTAAAATAAAAAATATATAAATAAACATATAAAATACATCGAGAACCAGTGAAGAGCAAATTAAATATAAACATTAACTTTAAAGTGGCAACAAGCTATACAGATTTTCAAAAACAATTCCCGGTTAAAAGATTTAAAAAAAAAAAAAAAAAAAAATCCTCGCAAATGGGGAAATAAAAGTCTGCGATTTAAAGATGAATAAATGTGATTTATTCCCCTTAGCTCAAAACACCAACGCCGAGTAATAATTCGTCTCTAATGATATACTATTTTTTTTTTTCTTTACCTCTAAAAAAGAAACGAATGCGATTTTAGTTTTTATGTTTTACAGTTTTTATGAATCATGAGACAAGTCGAACTATTTCCTTTTACACTGTTCTTCAAACTTTTAATAGTTTTGTAAATGCCAAAGATATACATTTTTTCCTTTTTATTTATTTATTTATTTATTTTTTTTAATTTTTAAATATAAATATGTATTTCACGTTTTGGCATAAAAAGCGAATTTTGATTTAAGAAAGACAAATATTCTATGCTTTATCGTTTTATCATAATATCAAAGTGAGTCTTTTGCAAAATTTAGAGTAATTAATAAATAACATTATTTTGATGGAGGCTTTTACGAGTGTGCGGTATTAGATACACGCTTTCTCAACAAGAAAAAAAGTGACAGCATTGATATTTTTTAAAGTACTGGAAAATAATTTTGACTTAGAAGTGCAAGGTTCTAGGAATAAATATATCAATGGTAAATTAGGAATAAAAATACCTTTAATTTCCTTTCTAAGTATAACAGGGACTATGCAGGCATTCTAAAAGGGAAACTGTGCGATATTAGGCTTCATTCCCTTATGTTAATTAAAATTTTGTGTAATATCCAAATAATGATGTATAGCATTTAATTATACTTTTAAAAAATTAAAGAACACGAAAAATGTAAACTAAAAAGCCCAAAATATCTATCTTTATAGTATTAAAATGCAGGGTAAGAAAAAATCGTGTCAGTAACGCACCATAAAATTCACATCTTTAATAAAAAAATAATTTAGAATTAAACAAAAAACATTTTTAAAAAATCTCCCCTGACTGGGCTCGAAAGTTAGACCTTTAGGTTCTTAGCCCAGAGCTTTACCTCACAGCCACAGCGTTCATGTAGGGAATAACTTTTTTTTTTTTTTTTTTTTTTTTTTTTTTACAATATAGATTTTTTGTTTGCTCCCAGAGCGGGTACGCACATGCATACAAACAGGTGAAGCTAATAGAAGCGTGTTAAAAATCAAGGTAACTTTGATTTATTTTCAATTCAGTTTTTGTTTTAATAAATAAAGCATAATTTTGGTTTAATTAAAAAAAAAAATTGAAAGAAAATTTCTTACTGTTTTTCATATGAAGTAAGCTCTATTATTTATAGATTTTTTTCTAACAATTTCTGTTTTATTAAAAAAAAAAAAAAAACCTTAAAATGCGGCTCTTTATTTATTGACAGACATAGAACACAATATATCTTACAACAATACTTACGGAAAGACATGTTTACAAACTCGATATTTTAAAATATTTCATGTAACTTATTCTTAACTGAAATGCTAAACTTTTTCTTACTAGCTTTTTCTTTTAACGTAAACCTCCATTGAAATAAAAGTGCACTGCTTTACCGATCCGTGAATGGACGAAAAAGTGACTTGCCAGTGATTAATGGAAGATCAATAATGTTCCAAGAGCAGTTCATAATAATATAAAAATTTTTGATCTTTAAAAGAGGGTTACTCATCGGCGAATTCTTTCCATTTGACAGAAGAGAATTTCCTATACCAATTAGAGATTCTCCGTTTCAATAGAAGTAGAAAACAGACGGGAAATCGATGATATGTGAAATATAAATTGAAAAAATGCTGTAGTTTATAGCTACAAACGTTTTTAACTTGGGTAATATGAAGTTTAATATATTTTGGAGATTTAATTTTTCATCTATTTTTTGTAGACTTTTTGAAATAGAACGTCAATTTCTACAAATTATCTTGAGAAGTTTTCTGTTCTTTTTTATATAATCTTATTTATTTTTTTATGGCTTTCTGAAACAAAATCCACTAAGCATTTAAGTGTTATCAATAAAATCTATAAGTAGTTTACTTTTACGTACTTTTAATAAAAATTCTATACAAAATGGAGCTAGATGAAATTACTTTTTTCATGTGTAGGATTCAATGTGAATGTTTAAAAAAAAAAAAAAAAAATGAAGAGAGAATGATTCGTATACGTTAAGAAATATAAATATATATTATTATATTTATTGTAAATGGAGAGAAGATTTTCTTTTTTAATCTCTATTTAAATCTTATGCAAGTCACTATGAGTATATTATAAAAAGAAGCACAGAAATTGTTATATTTATTAAATTAAAAAATAAATAAATAAATTTTTCGTGTTAGTTACTATGTATTAATGTCATGCTTAATTTAAATGTATACTTCAATAATTACAAGAAACTAGATGCAAAACTTATGCATATTAATAAATATAAAACTAGAGAATTATAATTCTATCCTCAATAAAAATATTAAATGAATCTTTAGCCCCAAGATATATATATATATATATATATATATATATATATATATAATCTAAAGTAAAATAAAAATATTATTTAATAATTCAAACAAAGAAACACCATATTCCCACAGTTTGCTTTTGGAAGCTCGATTTTTGAGCCAGCAAAAGATTACCATGTACATTAACGGTCACTGGTGCACGGAAAATCCGTGGTTGATGCAATGTCCTACTTGTTTCGAAGAATATCTGGGGGTTACCGCATTGGAAGAAAAAGTTGTGTGACATTTAAAAGGTAAATTGTGACTCTAGTAAAAATAGTTCAATGACATCCTTATAAATTCTAGTACCTTTTGAAAACGAGTTCTAGAAATTCCTATTAGAATTGTAGAGCGTTTTCCTGTATTATAGAAGTCAAACCTTTTAATAAAAATCTCTGCAAATAAATGTGAACAAGATGCAAGTTTTAGTAACTATAATTCGAGTTTAGGACCAATTATAGGAAAATCAAGCAAGATTTTCTCACAATACAAAGGATTCATGGTATTCATATCTCGAAAATTACAAACTAGAAGTTCTCGATAATTTCATCCACCTAGTTCATTGGCTTATCTTACAAGTATAACTCGGAAGTCTATATTTCTAGTTTAGGGACTCAAAAAAAAATGACTACTCATTCGTTTTAGTTGAAGGTTGTATATATATATATATATATATATATATATATTAGTTCGAAAATAGCAAGCAATTCTCCCTGTGGATGGTAAAAATTATGATGACGTATCTCTGGACATCGCGTGAATCCTTAACTTTCATCAGTTGCCCACTGTGCTCCTACATAGCAGTAGTTTTAAGTTAAATATACCCGCACTCAACATAATAATTGGTGTCTTAGCAGAATATATCAACATTTCCCATAACAACATTAACTGTATTGTTTGTTACACGTGTATTACATATATTTACACATGTATATTTCTTGATATACAAAAGCTTTTATTCCTACTTCTGTTAAAAATGACCACAAAATAATAATAATAATAATAAATAAATAAATAAACGATTTTTTTCTAGTTTATATATCTATAATAATTACGTGGCGACCAACAACTGATTATTGCAATAATTGCATATTAACGTCTCTTGTTATATTCAGTTGTTGAATGAAGTATACACTATAATAACTTAAAAATAAAAAGACGTAATAGTTCATAGCTATAAATATATAAAAAATAATATTATAAAATAAAAGCAGGCAAATTCTATAAGACTAATGCAATTTGCTCAACGAATATTAACAATGCAATTCAGCAAAACTGTTTGTTTCACCACAACAGTAAACCACGTTGTATATCACACACCGCGGAAATATCACTTGTTTAGTAACAATGATTAACAGCTTATCACAGAGACTATTAAACAAAGTTGCTCAACTAGAAATACCAAAAATAAACTAAATTGATATGAGGGAAATTGATATGAGTGACTAAATTGAAATGGTGTCTTCTTCACTGATAACACTGCGCTGCAAAAAAAAAAAAAAAAATCGATCCCTGATGCCATTTTTGCTGATTCTTATGTAAAAAGAACTCCTGAATCCGAATATGACTACCATTTTGCCCAGTCACCCACCGTTTTCTCGGGACACCAACCCATCCCCCTATTTTTATCACTATTCGGTAATTTTATGTCCATAAATTTGATTTGGAGAATGAAAAGTATTTAATTTAACACTTAAAAAAAAAAAAAAAGTTTAATAACATTAATAATAGATTTAAAAAATATAAGAAATGTAATACATATTTCAGTGGCAAATCCTCCGCCCTAAATTTTTCCCTTGCCGCAAATGCTGATGTTTTAGAATTTTCCATCTCTGTAGCCCCTGAGAAGATATTAAACAGTTAAAATAATCCTTCCTACCATAAAATTCAAGTTTAAAGCCATAAAATTACCGTGATGTGATAAAAATAGGGAACCGCCCCTAAAAAAGGTGAGTGATGGGGCAAAACAGACGTCATATTCGAATTCAGGAGGTCATTTTACATAAGAATTTGCCAAAATTGTGTTGGTGACAATTTCCATGCCAAGCAGTGTATTTCATTACTTTAGGGGAAGATTTGCGATGGTTTATTGGGTGGAACTTCTGATGAAACTCTGTAATTATTCTTTCCTAATTGAGACAGTACTTCAAGATTTTGGTAACCACAAACTATTACATTTCGCCAAATTTGGACCGAAAGTGTCTCACCAATTCCGAGCAGCATAGGAGTTAATAGTGCAGTCTTATTACCCATGTGCTTTGAAATATATTTTTCCTGCAATAAAACTTCAAATGCAGGAACTATATTCTATTTTTCGAAAAATTATGTGTTTAGAAATTATGTTAAACGAGTAGTTATATGCATTATATACTGCTGCAGTAATAATTAATCAAAATTTTTTTAAAAATAATACCTTAAATTTTAATTCCTTGAATCACTGGATAATGGATGCTATGAAAATTTTTCATATATATATATATATATATATATATATATATATTGTTGCGAAATTGTAAATAATTGTATTTATTTTTGTATAAACTCTTTCATAGAGGCTTAGTAAGTTGATAAAATGTAAATTTTCGGCATTTCCAGTTCTTTTTCGTGTTAAAATAGCTTAATATCCGCTTTAAAACGCATTAAAAAGCTCCAATAAGGCACGTAAAGGGTTTGGCGCCAAATTTTGAAACTTTGTCACTCATTGGCGACCTTGGCGAGAAAATCCTTATTATTGATATACTAAATATGGAAGCTGTAACCTGACTGGCTGTCCAGATTCTGGATTTTTCCCGAACATTCTGGGTTTCACAGGTGGGTATAAAAAGAGCTCCAGAGCGCCAAATCACGATAAGTCAGTTTCGCCAATGCTTGTATTGCTTTTGAAGGAGTTCTGAGCCTCTTTGAATGAGACTTGCTTTATGCATTATTGCTATACTGTTTATACTGTGGATTTAAATTTGACAGATGTTATTTAAACTGTGTTTATTGGTGGAATTGAAGTTGATACTCAGTTTATAGACCTGTATTTTTCTAGAATTTTCTGTAAATAAAGTACTGAGGTTTTGCAAGTTTCGCCTTTCACTCTCGGACAACTCACGAACCTCCAAGTACGCAACAATATGCAATATCTACCATTAAATATTTGGACACTTTCGAATTTCGACGTTTTGTTAAATATCTGGAAAATTTCTTTAGGAATCATCCTGAAAATTTAATAGCTTAAAGAACATATTACACCTCATATATTTTAGCAAAAGTTGTATCTTGTTGAGGAAAAGGGGATGAGTAAAAAATTAAAGAAAATATCGCCAAACTATCTGGCGAACACATTTAATTCCTTTCAAAAATCATGGTTATTTTAACAACTTATATTAAGAGAGTAATGAATAATATGAAACACAATTTCATACAATGCATATTTCGAAAGTATACATTTGGCATGTATATTTTGGTGTTACGTTTTTCATCTCCAAATACACAAAAAAAAAAAAAAAAAAAAAAAAATCAATACAAGATTATACAGACACGACATTATTTCATTATTTAAAACATGAAAATCTGACATTGACAGATTTTAATTTAGTGCCAGAGGCCTACTGCTAAACTTGTTAATATCGACAAATTCTTCTTTAGCTAATTCGTGACGATCTAAATTCCATGATAAAGTTTTCATTAAATCAAACCAATGTGTTTCATCTGCAGATACTGTAACAAATAACGTTGGAAGTCCAAACTGTCTTATAGCCGCAAAACAACGTTTTTTCTCTTTTTCCCAATGAGGGGGAGGTGTGCCTTGGGGGGGACTCATGTCAATGGTGTGCCTTGGGGGGGGGAACTCATGTCAAAGTTGTACCTTGGGGGGGGACTCATGTCAAAGTTGGGCCTTGGGGGGACTCATGTCAAAGTTGGGCCTGGGGGGGACTCATGTCAAAGTTGGTCCTTGGGGGGGACTCATGTCAAAGTTGTACCTTGGGGGGGACTCATGTCAAAGTTGGTCCTTGGGGGGGGACTTCATTTAATAAATCCCCATTCAATAAACCGACTGAAATAGGCCCTTAGCACTATTAAGAGTGTAATATAAAAATTCGACAACGCTGTACCGACTGAAATAGGGGCACCTTGGGGGGGACTCATGTAAAGTTGGGCCTGGGGGGGACTCATGTCAAAGTTGGGCCTTGGGGGGACTTCATTCAATAAATCCCCATTCAATAAACAGACTGAAATAGGCCCTTAGCACTATTAAGAGTGTACTATAAAAATTCGACAACGCTGTACCGACTGAGATAGGGGCACCTTGGGGGGGAGGGACTCATGTTAAAGTTGGGCCTGGGGGGGACTCATGTCAAAGTTGGGCCTTGGGGGGGACTTCATTCAATAAATCCCCATTCAATAAACCGACTGAAATAGGCCCCTAGCACTAATTAAGAGTGTATTATAAAAATTCGACAACGCTGTACCGACTGAAATAGGGGCACCTTGGGGGGGGGACTCATGTCAAAGTTGGGCCTTGGGGGGACTTCATTCAATAAAACCCCATTCAATAAACCGACTGAAATAGGCCTCTAGCACTAATTAAGAGTGACGTATAAAAATTCGACAACTGTACCGACTGAAATAGGCCTCTAGCACTAAAAAGTCAAAATGTTTTGGATCACCTGGTAAAAAGTAATGCTTTAAATAAGTTTTCGCTGTAAATGGCATGTGATTAAGATGATTTTTTTCATTATCTTTCTAAAAAAATAAAAAAATTACGTTACCACATATATTCAGGGAGATATAACAGTTTCTTTAGAAAACTGCAAAAAATCTTTCCACTTTTATAATTATAACACGTAAGGTATTAGAGTCAGTGCAAAGACTTTTTTAGAAAATTTGGCATCTTACATCAAGCACAGCATACTGCAAACAGAATACAAAAATGTTAAATATCTTACAAAATATGAGCACATTTACTAAATAATTTTTAACTACGCATGGGCTAGCTTTTAAAAAATTTCATTTATATATTTTAATAGCCAAAAGTATTGAACAACTTATATGACAACCCCAAACAAATATCGTAAAAATTCAAAAATTTACGAGAGAGAGAATGAACAGAAATTCAGTTTTCTCAAAATAAAAGCTAAACTATAAGGGTTTTTACTCACATTTTTATTTTGTTTCAGTCAATGCCCAATGTTAATACATTGTTCTCTGATTGTAAATAAATACTGATAAATATCCCTATCGCCTTCCTTCCTTCTTTTTTTTTTTTTTTTTTTTTTTTTTTTTACTGATAAGAACTGAAATTCTGTTCATTCGATATCTCACAGCTTTTTAAATTACACGATATCTGTTTGAGATTTTTATATAAGATGCTCAATAATTTGGCAGTTAAATCATGGAAATATATATATATATATATTTCCATGATAAATATTTCCATGGTAATATATATATATATTTCTATGTGTAGTTAAAAATTATTTAGTAAAAATGCCCATATTTTGCAAGATATTTAGCATTTTTGCATTCTGATTGAAATATACAGTGTCTAATGTAGTACTCCAAATTTCCTAAAAAATTGCTTTGCACTGGGTCTAATACCCTACATGTTATAATTAAAAAAGTTTCTTTTTTTTTTTTTTTTTTAATTAAAAAAAAAAAAAAAATGTTATATGTCTATGAATATATACGGTAGCCTCATAGAAAATTATACATATAAGGAAGGAAAAACCTCATAATCACATGCTACAGCCAAAACTAATTTAAAGGATTACTTTTTACAGGTGATCAAAGATATTTTGATTTTTGTTTAATTCTTTGCTGGTTCCCTTTAATCTTCTGGACAATTTTTTGCTGAAATATACGAGGTATAACATTTTCTTTACACTACCTAAGTTTCAAGATGATTCCTAAAGAACTTTTCTAGATGTTTAACAAAACGTCTACATTCGAACGTGTCCAAATACTTATTGGTAGATAGCGTAGAAGTAGTTTCTTGTCGATACATACATTCAAACATATATATATATATATATATATATATATATATATATATATATATATATATATATATATATATATATATGTATGTATGTATGTATATATATATATATATTAACGAAAACAAAAGAATATTAATATTAATCTAAATTAATTTAGTTTATTAAAGAAATAAGATTTTAATATTTAATACATATTATTTTCAACAAATATGTATACTTTTAGCAATGAAGACTCGTTTTTATTCAGAATATTAAGGTGAAAAATGTGTAACCCATCTCTGAATTTAAATTTCCTCTAGTCACGCGTGCGACTCATTCGTATTAGTTACGTATAGTGTCAGGATATATGGTATATATTATTTATTCCTTATATATAAGAAATATTACGCTAGGATATTGAAAGGAATAAAATTTTACGTTTGAAAATGGAAATTTCATTATGAATTAAAAATATGAATTCACCAAAATAATTCCATATTTGAAGTTTATAATTTAGATTAAAATAATAATATTAATAATAATAATAATAAACATTTCTACCGGCAACGTTTAATAATCTGTCAGATAAAATTGCCTGAAAATATTTAGCAAAATATATTAAAACTTTTGCTATGAAACTTCTGTAAAATGTCCGTGTAAAGTGAGCGTATAAAACAATGGACAAAATGCAGTTAACTTAATTCATTTCTTAAAATTTTAAAACTGACTCTCTCTAGACATTTTGCGATTATCTCCTTAACTTTTAGTTAACTTTGATTTTGAGGCAATCTGACAGCATATACACCAAGAGAATAAACTTTTAAGGTAAGTTTAAATTGTGTGCATCAAATAGATTCCTTGTAATCCATTTTAAAAAATGCGTTCTTTATCTAATTCAGTTTAATATGACATTTAAAAAAAAATGAATTTAGGTACAGTTCGTATTTTTATTTTTGTGTTACTTAGCGTTATTCAATAAAGTATTTTTCTATTTAATTTTTTTTTTTTCCTTGCTGTAATTTTGACGGCATCGACTATTATGGGTTAATATTCTCATATTTGCCATGTTATTACCTATTACCCGTTATAAGCACACCGCTATTATTTTAAAGAATTGTTTTGCAATATTCATAGGTAATTCTATTAGCCAAAATTAAATGGGTTTTAAGTCGCATTAGTGCTACATCATGAGCAATTAGCTACGGTCTTCAATAAGACGTAGTTCATTATTTGTAAACAGAAATATCCAGATTATTTTATTTTGTAATAATATGCCTCCTACATATTCAAAAATAAAACAAGTTAAAATCTGCTATACAAAAAGTTTGTAATGAATTCAAATAGTTTAGCTCATATTTAAGCAGAATTAAATAATGTTAATTTTTCGTTGCAAAATTAAGAACTTGTGTATAGAGTACGGATGCGATTTCCGCTCTCTTTTGTTATTCTATTTTAAACAATAACCACTATTCTATTTCTTCGTAATTAAATTAATGTAAAAAATACGACAAAATTTCTATACGGAAGAAATGGTTAAAAAAAAATCCTCTGTGTGGTTTAGGGAAAAAGTATATGTGGCAGTTAAATAAGTTAATTAAATTAGCATTAATATATTTAATTTACATTATATATTAAATTGCATTAATATATTTAAATTTTGTAATCTAAATATTTCATTCGTACTCCTTTTAAAATTACTGACATTTCGAAAATTTTTGAACAGTAACACTGATAAATGCATGAATTAAAATTATTGATAATCGATGTCATGTTTCAAACTAGGCTATAGAAATATTCATCTGTTTTTAAACCATAATACTATTTTAGGGGTATAGAAAAATATAGATTATATCCGTTTCCTTGCTGATTCGCTTGCGTAATTTTAAAATGAATTTTGTATCCTTCGCATAATCTGTCGCCCATTCTTTTTTTTTATTAATTGCATTTGACCATGGTATTATTTGTACTGATTATAATTCTACATTAAACGATTGAGAGAATTTAAAAATCTTTCTTAAACACATAAAATTATATTTGCAAAACTTTCGTAAATCGATTGCAAATTTCTGTATTTTTGACGGGAGAATAATATTTTATAAAAATGTTTTAGTTTTCATATTCTCCGATTAAAATTTCTCAATTCAACATATTACATATGAAAACGTCAGTGTAACAGTATTTATAAAGCATAATGTATATGACGTTGAGATAGTAAATTTAATGTAAATGTTAAAAAAAAAAAAACAGCAAGCATATTTCATCTCTATGAAAAATTATTCCTTAAACAGAAATAAAATAAAATAACACGTGTTATCATATCAAAATAAGATAAACCACATTTTGAGTTAATCACATTTTTGTATTAAAGGATGCAAAATTAAAAAGCTTTTCATTGGTAAACACCAGCATCATCAAGTACACCAATAAGAGTAACAGCTTGCATATAAATATCTATTATATAAATTCTTATACGTATGAATATATATTATATATTATATCCTTTTAAATGCAAATATTATTTATTTATTTATTTTTATTTTATTTTTTTACTTTATATTTTTGAGTACGTTGTTATGTATATTTGATAGCACTGGTGTTTCTTAGAGAAAAGCTCTGTAAATTTATATCTTTTAATATAAGTTTTTTTTTTTTTTTTTTTTTTTTTAAGTGCGTTAAAGTGGCTTGTATCATATTTTTAAAATTCATTGTTTCATAGTATGCTGTGAACGTTTTTCAATTATATTTCACAAATTACGTTTCTTAAAAGCAGTAAAAAAAAAAAAAAAAAAACCTTGCTTTAACATTTTATTACAAAAGAAGACGCACAAAAGGTAAGCATGCATTTTTTGAGAATTAAGTGTATAAAATTATAATATACTTTTTCGTCGACCAAATGAAGTCATTATTTTCACTAAACAGCTGTTTATTTTTTAGAGAACTGAACGGAGGAAAAAATGTGCTTTTTCAAACCATAATGTAAGAAATTTTCAGATAATATTTCTTTTAAAAGTTATGCTTTTGCTATATAACTATTTTTTCTTTCATTTTTATTATCTAATTATTTAATTATTATTCGGACGATTTTTTTTTTTTTTTTTTTTTTTTTTTTAATTGCGAATGGAAATAATTTATTTAATGATTAGTTAATACTATTTGGTATGTAATGAACATTTAGGTTTTTAAAATTTTCTTCTATTTCAAAACTAGTGTTTTTATGGAAGTAGTTATTTAAAAAATGTGCTGTGACTTTTACACTTTTAATGACTACGATGAAAGGGCGATATTTAGAATTAATGTTCAAAATTTTGCTTTAGGCCAGAAGCATTATAACTAGAATGATTCATATATGATCAAATGTGTAACTGAGACATGCAAGAGGGCGCTAGATGGCTCGAGGAAAACTGGACAGAATGAATCGACAAAAACCGTAATTTTAGTGTAAGAGCGTAAACAAGGGTGCATCGCAGACTCGAATAGTGAAATGGCGGATATGCATTTCGTTTACAGGGCAACTTATTACAGTGAAACAACTATTTGGGACCTATAATAATCGACCTTATTTTGCATCCTTCAACGCTATATGGAGAGATATCGCACTTTTCTAACTCAAGTAATATCGGATTTGCTGAATGACGTACCGTTCTGAAAGCAGCAACGAGTGCTGTTTTCACATGACACAGCTTCAGCGTGTTTTCTTTGTACTGCCAGTCAATATCTGGACGCTACATTTGCGGGCCGGAAGACAGACCGTGCTACACACTTTCCGTGTCACCTCGTTCACCAGATCTTCTCTTCTTGATTCTTTTCTTTCGAGTTACATGAAAACTCTGTAGCGTATAAAACCCCTGTGGAATAGGAAAAGGATTTGTTGGCACAAATTGATGCCGCAAGTGGAGTTAATGCCGATATACCAGGCATTTTTGAGAACGTTTATGCAAACGTTCGTCGATCGATTCATCGTCGACGCCGCAGGTCGTGGTTTTGAATTCCTGTTTTGAAGTTTTCTTTAAAACAAAAATGTTCCGTAAACTCGTCTTTGTGTAATAAAACATCATTGTTTGTGATTGAGACCTGTATCTCATCTTCCAGTCTCTGGATTTCTTGTCATCTAGCGCTTCTGAATTGCATTTGCGATATATATTCCTTCAAAATTCTTGTTTGTTATCGTGTTCTGACGTTCATGTAGAATTTTGAATAATTCTGAATCACCCTGTATATGAACTTTGCCAAATAATAATAATAAATAATTTAATTCCTTAAAGAATGTTTTCTATTTCGCATTTCTGAACTAGTAGTGTGTATCTGTGACTTCTTTAAATTACATTATAAATGCTAAATTTAATAGCAAATATAAAACATTTTGGTGCATTTCCTAATTATAGGTATTTCTTACAGTAATGCATTTACATGTTTATCCGTTTAGAAAGCACTGAATTTGAAAACATCCTAAACATTTTTATATACATTGGTATTAATGCAGATAACTATTTCATGTATCAATTCAAAATTTCATTGTAAATATAATATTACTACTTAAATTAATAACATTTAAATTATGTCTGTAATAAATTAACACATCATAAGTCGTAATATTAACAAAAGCAATTGAGTAAATATTATATTAAATAGGAAGAAAAAGTCATGCAGCTTCTGCTTTAATTTCAAGTTTTCCTTGCAACATAACATCTTCCCCAAATGAGGCATGAAAATTAGGTGGTTATTTCTGATTTAACTGTCTGGTTTTAGAATCCTCTCTCAGAAATGCTTCAACGCCGCTAAGTACTCATAAATCAGACTTAATTAGCGGTCCGTAGCCTGTTAAATGGCGTCCTGCACTCCGTGCGTGGCACGCCTGTGAACCAATAGAAAAGAAATTACAGGAGGAAACAAACGGGTCCTATGTTTCCATGAATGTTGGTTATATTTATGCTGTCATCCATTTTAGCTCAGCGATGAAAATGGACATTTGGTAATGGGGTGGGGGCTATTATAAATGTGTATCTTGCAATATTAACGTGAAAGGAGTGTTTATGGATTATAGGCGGAAATGAGTAATAACAGTTATTTTGCAATGTATCATTTATTTTACAATCGATATAAGTCTTGACTGAAAAATTCCTCCGCATTTTTCTTTTTCTTTTTTTTCTTTATATATATATAAAGACCATATATTAATTATTTGGTAGTGGTATTTGAACAAAATAAAAAGGAGTTTAATTTATTACATTAAATATATATATATATATATATATATATAAGGACATATTAATTTAAAATGTCATTTAA
Organism: Salticus scenicus; assembly: GCA_963930645.1. Lineage (NCBI taxonomy): Eukaryota > Metazoa > Arthropoda > Arachnida > Araneae > Salticidae > Salticus > Salticus scenicus. Next base: position 101,730,579 of record OZ005657.1, read on the forward strand.
TAATTTATATACTTTATTTATTTATTTACTTATTTATTTTATTTATTTTGTTTTTGATTTTGTGTCTAAGAAATGAAACCTTTTATGAAATTCATTTCTTTGCTTTGATATTTTGCAATTTAAATTTTACCAATATTTTAAGAAACATATAGGTTTAATCAATGCATATAGTTTGAAAGTTTTATAAAAACATGTCATTCAAACTGAACGATGTCTATTAGAACGAAATTACTGACATTGTTATCTTATATTTATCTTATTTATTTGTGAAAATTTAGTCTTTTAGCTTTTCACTATTTATAACTTATTTTAATTTTTATTAGAAAAAATAAAATAAGTTATAAATAAACTATTTGAATACTCTTCATTCTACAGATATTGAATTTTCTCATGTGACAATTGTATACACATATTCATGATGATAAGATATGTCTAAAAGAGAAAAACAGAACAGTAGCTCCATATTATTTTTCAAACTCCCCTCGGGATATATATGTACCATTGGTAGCGAAAGGGTTAAATTAAACAAAAATTCTTATTTGGAAATAGTGGAGGAAAAGATCAGAAAAAGAAGATCAGAAGCTTTGGAAGCTATTCATTAAATGTTCATAAAAACTTTTAAAAAATATTATTGCTAATGAAATGTAAACAAAATTTAATTGATGCGTAATTTCTTTAAAATATGTTAAATTTTCAATACATGCAAATTTTCATTTTTAATATTCATTATTGAATGACACAAATAAGAACTATTCCATACTGTACATTTTAATTTCAAATTTATTTATTGATTATTAAGAATCAGAAATTATGTTTTTAAATAAATACTGGGTGATTCAATAGTCACAGAATAAATAAAAAATATATATCATTAGGAAAAATATTCACAGTAGAACTTTTCACTGACATGCACAAAAAGATACGGGAATTTTGAAAATAAGAAAAAAAATCTTCTGCTAAATGAGTTTAATTGTTCTCTATCACGGGGTGCTTAAATTATAAAATTGCTTTTTTTTTTTTTTTTTACAGTGGCAGAATACATTCAACAATGCAACGAGGACTATAAAAGTTCCATGTGATGGTTGTCATTCATGAGAACGACTGTCAGACGTTCCACATTGAATATTCTAATAATAAATCTTAACTAAAAATGCTTTATCTCTTAACAATATCATGATTTTCTTTTTACAACGTTTAACAATAATAATAAAGAATAAATGTTTAAGCGCCATCTATCGGTGAATGTTGATATATATATGTATATAAATTCCATGCTTTTCCGCATATTTCAGTGAAAAGCCTATAGTGCCATGGTCAATACATTTTTAATAAAATATCTTTAATTTTTGTGGTATTTTAGGATCACTCGATATTTATTGTTTTATATTTTAAGCAGCATGTAGCTAGATGTTAGTGTTTGGGAGTGAGACCGATGGATTGCACTAGGGTCATATACCTGAGGGGCAATGCCCAACGTGGAGGGGGCTTTCTAAGTGTTCCTATCCCTTATTTACGCATGTTTCGGAGAAAACTATGGGAAATTCCCAAAGGCTAAGCCGACGAGCACGACCCGGGATCGAACCTGGCATCTCACGTCTATCATGTTTGAGTGCAGAACCGTTCGGACGTGAGTTGTATCGCGACATCAGAAATGTTGTCTGGTTATATATTTTACTGAACAAACCTAATCTAGTTCTGTTTATAAATATTAGATGGAAATGTAAGCTTTTATGCAAAACATATCTCCGTCTTGCTTTCAAATGTATTTTTTATAGTCCCCTTAAATGCCAGTGTATTTTTCTATATCTGAAATTCCATTGTAAGTGAAGCTAAATCTTGAATAATTGTGATATACTCGCAGTAATTCAGGATTTATAATTATGTAGAGAATATGAATAAATGCAACAATATACTCATATGTACTACAATTTCAAGTTACGCAAAATAAATAAATAAATAAATAAAGTAACAAAATAACAGAATGTAAAAAATTCAGGTGGTTGCATTATGTTTAAAGAAATATTAGTTCTTTAAAACGCAACTTCAAGTAGATATTTAATTCAATCGTACTTTGAAAACAAAATTTAAATTGATGTGCTTCTGTTTCGATATCATAAAAGTATGTTTTCCAGAATAAAACTAAAGAAGCAAAGTTGCAAACGCATAACCAGAAGAATCTAATTACCATACTTGCCAATATTCTAATCAATATTCCGTAGTGTTGTTAGTCCCACCATTTTTCTTATCACACCGGTAAATTTAAAGAATAAAATTCTGCAAATGCAATTTTAATTAAATAAGAAGCAAAATGCACTAAAATATTACTGGTGTAGTAAAAAAGGCGGGTCTAGCAATACTACGGAATATTAAGGATGATGGCAGGTAAGTAATTACATATTTCATTTCCGAACACAAAACTAAAGAGGCTGAGACGAAAATTAAAGAAATATTAGTTCTTTGAAACGCAACTTCAAGTACATATTTAATTGAATAGTACTTTCAAAACAAAATTTAAATTGAATGTGCTTCTGTTTCGATATCATAAAAGTATGTTTTCCCGAATAAAATTAAGACGAAAAGTTGCAAACGCATAACGAGAAGGATCTAATTACCATACTTGTCAATATTCTAATCAATATTCCGTAGTGTTGTTAGTCCCACCATTTTTCTTTTCACACCGGTAAATTTGAAGAATAAAATTCTACAAATGCAATTTTGATTAAATAAGACGCAAAATGCACTAAAATATTACTGGTGTGGTTAAAAAGGCGGGTCTAACAATACTACGGAATATTAATAAGGATGTTGGCAGGTAAGTAATTACATATTTCATTTAGGAACACAAAACTAAAGAGGCTGAAACGAAAATGTTAAAATTACATGGAAATGTATGATTTTTCTACATTTTATATTTGTACCCGGAAGTAAAATGCACCGTGTCCAATTTTTTGTGAAAAGAGATATCACCATGCCTTTGATACATTTTTTTTATTACATTAGTACATTATGCCATTAACACTGTGTTAAAGTACAACTAAGAGATTACTGCTAGTTGCAAAAAAAAGTCATTTAAACCAGAATTTAAAGTAGAAAAAAATAAAAAAGTTGCTCTTCTGAAAAATTACATTTTGAAGACACGATGTCCTAGGGTGCAGGACTTTCCATCTAAAGTCTGAACACTTACACCAGTATTTTTTATCTATAATTTCTATCGCATTTGTGCAGTAATTTATTGAGATTGATTATGATAGAATTTATTGATAAAAGGTACTGGTGTCAGTGTACCGTCTTGAGACGGAAACTCTTGCATTCCGGATGTTATCGTTTATCACCGGCATACAGACATTACATTTTTGATTCAAACTATCTGCCTTTACAAATATTTACTTTTTTTTTAATCTATACATGTAATAAAATAAGATGTATGTGTGTGCGTGTGTGTCATTGTGTATGTATATCCAGAGACTTTTAGGAAAACAGCTGATCGCAGAGCTACAAAAATTTGCAAGGAGTTTCGTAATGACCTCTCCTGATGCACCTCGAAGCCCGATTTTCGAATTTTTGACCAATTTTTTTTTCTTAATTAATTAAAATGTGAAAATAATAAGCTTCTAATTTCTGACAAATAAGCCATTTAAGTTTTATCCATAATTTAATTGTTGCCAATTACTTTTTTCGACAAAAAAAAAAAAAAAAAAAAAAAAAAAAATGGTGCATTTATTTAAAACTAGCACTGCCTTCGGCAGCGCAGACCCATGCGCGCTGCGCGCGCACGCTTGAGGATATACGTGCGCTGTACACGCATATTCCTTCTCAACTCAAACTTTAATTATTAAGAAAATAAAATTAAAAAAAAAAAATCTTTTATCATCGGGTAAAAACTCGCACCGGGTCCCAAACCCACGCGCGCTGCGCGCCTATTCCTTCCCCACCGTTCCAGCCCCTCCTAATTAACTTGCATATACCAATTTTGAACGGTCTTACTCAATTAGCTGAGATGCAAAGGAAAACCTGATCAGGACACTTGAAATTGTAAATCAGGTGAAATCTCGAATTCCACTTTCGATAATGTAAAAGAACTTTAAAATATCTTTCGAATGATGTATTAGAAATAATTTAATCATAATTAGAATATGAAATATTGAAATTTAAAAATATTACAGCGCCATCTGGCGGTAGAAATTTCTGTAATCTATTGTTCTATTCCAGATCAACAAGGCTTTCAAATGATGTATTACTCATGAAATTATTTTAATTAGTAGATGAGATACAAAAGAAAACCTAATCAGGACACCTCAAAACGTGTAAATCGGGTGAAATCTTGAATTCCATTTTCGATAATGTAAAAGTACTTTAAAATGTGTATCAACTAAAATAAGCTTTCAAATGATGTATTACTTATGAACTTTTTTTAATTAATAACTGAGATACAAAAAAAAAAAAAAAATCTGATTCAGGACACCTCAAAACGTGTAAATCTGGTGAAAACTTTCAATAATTTAAAAGAACTTTAAAATATCTTTCGAATGATGTATTACAAATAATTTAATCATAATTAGAAATTGAAATATTGAAATATTGAAATTTTAAAATATTACAGCGCCATCTGGCGGTACAAATTTCTGTATTCCACTGTTCGATTCCAAATCAAAAAAGCTTTGTAATGATGTATTACTTATGAAATTATTTTAATTAGTAGCTGAGATACAAAAGAAAACTGATTCAGGAGACCTCAAAACGTGTAAATCTGGTGAAAACTTTCGATAATTTAAAAGAACTTTAAAATATCTTTCGAATGCTGTATTAAAAATAATTTAATCATAATTAGAAATTGAAATATTGAAATTTTAAAATATTACAGCGCCATCTGGCGGTACAAATTTCTGTATTCCACTGTTCGAAAAGCTTTCTAATGATGTATTACTTACGAAATTATTTTAATTAGTAGCTGAGATACAAAAGAAAACTAATTCAGGAGACCTCCGAATGATGCATAAAAAATGATTTAATCATAATTAGAAATTGAAATATTGAAATTTGAATGTATTACAGCGCCATCTGGCGGTAGAAATTTCTGTAATCCACTGTTCGATTCCAAATCAAAAAAGCTTTCTAATGATGTATTACTTATAAAATTATTTTAATTAGTAGCTGAGATACAAAAGAAAACCTAATCAGGACACCTCAAAACGTGTAAATCGGGTGAAATCTCGAATTCCATTTTCGATAATGTAAAAGTACTTTAAAATGTGTATCAAGTCAACAAAGCTTTCAAATGATGTATTACTTATGAAATTTTTTAAATTAATTTCTGAGATATAAAAGAAAACTGATTCAGGACACCTCAAAACGTGTAAATCTGGTGAAAACTTTCGATAATTTAAAAGAATTTTAAAATATCTTTCGAATGATGTATTCAAAATAATTTAATCATAATTAGAAATTGAAATAATGAAATATTGAAATTTTAAAATATTACAGCGCCATCTGGCGGTACAAATTTCTGTATTCCACTGTTCGATTCCAAATCAAAAAAGCTTTCTAATGATGCATTACTTATGAAATTATTTTAATTAGTAGCTGAGATACAAAAGAAAACTAATTCAGGAGACCTCAAAACGTGTAAATCTGGTGAAAACTTTCGATAATTTAAAACAACTTTAAAATATCTTTCGAATTATGTATTAAAAATAATTTAATTGGAATTTGAAATATCGAAATTTTAGCTGAGATACAAAAGAAAACCTACTCAGGACATTCTAAAACATGTAAATCACGTGAAATCTCTAATTCCATTATCGATGGTAGTTTTATTAATGGAAGTAAAAAGAAAAATAAATATTTTTTATTTCCCCAAAACCTATATATACCACGGTAGTCGGGTAATGGAAGTAAAAAGAAAAAGAAAAAGTACTTTTTAGTTCCTTCAAATGTATTTTGTTTTTATGGAAACTTCTATCGTCTATTGAAAGATGGATTACGTGTTAGAATAAAATTTATTTTGCAATTAAAATGTAACTGCTTTGTTTATTAATGAAAATTGATGAAATTTTAACTGCAGGTTGGTTTTGCGCTGAAAAGGTTGTATATTAAGTGTTGTGTACGAAAAAATAAATTTGAAGCACTTTGAAATTTGCAATTTTTAACCCCAGTTAAAGATCATGTGACATTAATGACTTGCACCTGTTTTGTTTCCGTTCGAGACAGCCGTTAAAATCAGGGTCGTACTGGCATAACAAAGAGGGCGCTGGCAATTTGAATAAAAAGGGCGCCAGTTTACTACTAAACATTATTCAAGGTTATTATATGTAGTGGCCGAGAAGTTCTGCTCTCTAAATTGGTATAAGTAGTGTCGGTTTCGATCTCAGGTTTAAACGCTTGACCTAATCATACGAAGTTTTCCATAATTTTCTCCGAAACTTGTGTAAATATGGGAATAGGAGCTAAGACTCTTTAAAAAGACCTAATGGAAGGCATTCCACGGAGAACTGGGATTCAAGTGCAATCAATCTTGCACCAATACCAAGGTGATTACAAAAAATTTTCTTCATACACGACCAGAGTTCTCAAAGGCTTTTAATACATTCTTTTTCCACCTTAGACAGCTTTCTTTTCTTTTTAACGCTTCACCAATGGAATACAGTCGGCTGCAAAATTATTCGAGCACTAGCAATAATCCTTGCCAAAAAAAAGTACACTTACTACAGCTTTGTTAAATAAATCCTTGTCGAGACATGTTCTTAATCAGTCTAAGAACATGATTCGACAAGGATTTACTTAGCAAAACAGTCTTAAGTGTACTTTTTAAGTATAGGAATTATTGGCTAGTGCTCGAATAATTTTGCAGCCGACTGTTTATCGTATTATAAAATCACTACATAAGATTTCTGATACACAAAAAACATAAACTTTCCTTTGTGAGAAGAGAACACTGTACACGACCCCTCTAAACACGACATCCCATTAAAGAAAAATGCCATGTCCGCTTGAATTTGAATATGTTGAAATATGCGCTCGAGCATGAAATTAAACACATTACTCCAGCTCTCACAGTTAAGTTTACAGTGATAATTTTTTTATATAACAAAACCCATAATTTTTAAATTGCGTCATAATTTTTTAGAGTAAAAACCATAAATAACGTTGTTTCGATGACTGTATCTATAGAAATTGTGGTTTAAAATATATTATAAAAATGGACAATGAGCAAAGAAAGGGTTGTTGGAATTAAAGCCGATTGACTGCACTAGGATCCTAGGCCTGAGGGAGAGTGTCCTCCACTGGGGTCTTTCTAAGGGTGAAATACGTATTTAAGCAATTTTTGGATAAAACCACGGAAAATTCGAAAAACTAGACCGACAAGCGCAACCTGGGATCGAACCTGTCACCTCACACCTACCAGCTTTGAGCGCAAAACCACTGGTAGGCCGCAAGGAAAGGGAGAATGAAGTCAGAAAAATTAAGAAAAAAATTAAGCATTTTTCACGTAAGCTATTTCACAAGCAAAAAATATTGCTCGCAGATTATTGTAAACAACAGAATGTCATAAGAAATTATTAGAATGTGTTTTATATTATTTTTTTCATTATAATAAAGAAATTATGATTCAGAAGTATACAGGAGTGTTGTGAGTCTAACTTAAAAGAAAATAAATTAATAAGTTAAATGCATCAAAGAATTATATAATGGCATTTGTATGAAAGATAAACTTGATAATGATATGAGATATAGATATGACCATATTATAATTTTAAAAAATGAGAGAGGGAAAAAAAGTAAATAAAAAATAAACGAACACGGCACAAACTAAGCGCCCGATATGCCAGTAACGCAAGTTCAAGTAGGCCACGATCTAGAACAGCAAATTGTATCAGATCAGTTGCCCAAATTAAAAAGAAAAAAAATGTTAACAAATGTACAGACAATTAGCATATCATATAAGCTGTAGAGTATAAGCGAAATATATATATTATTTTATTTTATTTCAAAGCATCTGTCAAGTTTTTATTAAAGCTTCATAAAAAGTTAATGTAGGGAGCATATAATTCCAATCTACAGGACAACATGTGTGAAAAAAAAAAAAATTATCACAATTTTTGAAGATTTCAAATATATAATCTCTCTCTCCACATTCCTGCACTTCAACAAATAATAATAAAATTATAAAAATAATAATGAATAATCATACCTTAGATTATTTTTCCCAAAATGAAAATTCTTGTATTTCACATGGCTTGGCTGATACCATTCAGACAATTCCACCTTCACTTTTTCACGTTACATTATATAGAATTAAAGATGTGCAGGTTTCACAGTGAATGTCCCTCCCCCATCTTCAGCTATTCGTTAAAAAAAAAAAAATTGAAGCACGTGTTTTCCCAGTAGTTGAAAAAAGATTATTAGCATTTCTGTTCCGGATTTGTTTGAAATGCGTAAACGTGTGGGAACAAATAATATCTGTCACCATAATAGTTGTTGAAAAAGACTTCGTTTGTAAATGTACTATAACTATAATCATTTAGGTGACAAAAAGGGGAACACATCAACTGCGCTCACATTAATCCCCCTGTTGTTGAAAAAGCCTCAACTGTGCCCACATCGAAAATTACTGATAACGTTCATTGTCATCCTCTCAGCCCAAAGTCCCAAAGCGTATACTAATCTGTAGGTTAGATACAGTGCGTTGCATGAATATAAACGCACCTTTTCCAATAACCAGAAATAGAATTTTTAAAATTTAAAAAAAAGGAATGTGACTTACAGTTATTGCATATGACTAACGACTGAATAAGGTGCTTTGAGCACGTATAGCACCTTATTCAGTTTTTTTTTTTTTTTTTTTTTTTTTTTTTTTTATAGGCTCATGCAAACTTATGTAAATGAGTTTTATGCATTTTCTTATTTTTCACTGTTTTTCGTTTGTTGCGCGAACTTAAACGCACTCTGTATTTTGCGTTTAAAATTTAACAGAGCCACCGGAATTAAATTAAAACACATATAGTCGTGTAGCTAAAGTTCTCTAAAATCAGTTTTAATGCTTGAGTGCAAAATTTCCGGAGTTTGTTCAGGATGGCAAGAGGGAAGCTTTGACAGTAGACGAGAGGATAAAAATCAACTTTATGCGTGGTAAAAGCTTTAGCAATTGTAAAACTTGGCACCGAATTCGAAGAAATGAGAGTGTTGTGCGAAATTATATAAAGAAAGGAGCAAATTATGGGAAAAAAGCGTTAAGAAGCGAACAGGAAAGCTCGCCACTTTCGACAAACGTCGAATATGCAACGCTGCAAAGAATAAGAATATTTCCTGTGCGAAGTTAAAGGCTCAATACAATCTAGGTGTTCATCAGACAACCACATGGAGAACTATCAAAGCTGCAACATTCATTAAATTTAAGAAAATGAAGGCGAAAGCACCCCTCACTCAGAAGCACAAAGATATGGGGAAGAAAATGGATTCTAGATCGATTAAATTGGGAAAAAGTCATCTAGAATTTGAAAAAAAAGATGTCAGATGAAAAAAAAGTTTAACCTCGATGACCAGAACGGATTTCAGAGCTACTGGCACGATTTGAGAACCGATGGAATATACTGTTCAAAACGTCAATCTGGAGGTGGGCCTGTCATAGTTTTAAAGGGATTTTCGAATTAGAGTTCGTGAAGAGCACTATGATCTCTGTAGATTATGTCCATATGCTCACAAGGAACCACCGCCGTCAAGCAGGCAAGAAAGCTGGAAGAAATTATACTTTTCAGCAAGATTGTGCATCTGTACATACAGCACATATCGTGAAAAAATTATTCCGTGTCAATAAAATTAAAGTTATGGATTGGCCCTTAAAAATCCCCGATTTAAACATAACAGAGAACGTATGGTGTATTCCGGTTCGCCGTGTTTAGGTAAACGGAAGGCAGTTTAACACGAAAGATGAACTAAAATCGGCCATTCTATTAGCTTGGAAGACAATCAGCTTGGATGGCCTTATGCCATTATATCAGTAAATGCCAAGGCGTTTACTGGCTCTTCTAGAAGCCCATGGTGGCTTTACAAAGTATTAGATACAGTATTTGTTACTCAGTTATTTATTTTTTACATGTGCGTTTAAATTCACGCAACATGTATTTTTGTCATAAATTCAATAAAGTTATTTTCTATAAAATCATATTGGTCTTTCATTGTTTTGACTCGTATTTTCATTTCTTGAATCATAAACATAGAGTTTGGCTCAAGTATCACCTATTCATATTTCTTTATTGCACTTCTATACTATTCTAATTCTTAAAGCTAAGGTGCGTTTATATTCATGCAACGCACTGTATGCTTTGTCTCAGCCCTAGCTGTACATCGAGAAGTAACTAAGAATAATTTCTAGAAAGGAAAGACTTTTGTATGTACTTGTTTTGTTTACGTTGAAGGATAAGGCGAGGTACAGTTCGTTCAAAGATGGAATTTACATTCACGGAGAAAAAAAAAAAAAAAAATGATATAAAAGGCACTTTTTTTTATATTGTATTCAGTATTAATTTTCAGTTTATTTTTATAAAGACGCTATATTTTTAAAAATTTTACATGCATCTTTATTAGAGTATGTGTTTCACTAAACATGCAAATCACCCTGTTTAGTGGAACATGCAAGATACCCTGTTAACCCTTTAACGATCATTGGTTTCGCAGCGAAACCAAACATTTGGCATAATTTAAGAATTTTTATGCAGCACTTTTTTTTACTTTTCCCCTTTGTTTTAATCAAGTTTTAAACTTTTGTTCCTTTTCTGTCTGTAGATATCAGCACTATTCCAAAATTTAACAAATAATGCTTTACTAGAAGCTAATTGCATAAGTGACTTGAAGTTTCTTTGTGTGCGTGAGTGCGAATTGCTGGTTTGATGATGCACTAATGTCTCGTTTTTTTCATTTAATGAAAAGCTGGACTATTATTTTCACCCGAAACAACTTTTACGAGTTTTTGTAGTCGATAATGCTTACTTACAAAGTGTTTTATTTATTAAATTAAATATTATTTGAATTTAATAAGGTTAACTTATAGATGTTTCAAACCAAAAATTTCTCAAAAAGGAACAATGCGATTTTTTTTTTTTTTTTTTTAAATATTTATGATCAGCTACGTGTCTAAAAGCCATTTTAAAAATTAGTTTAGTAATTTTTTAAATAAATTAAGTAGTGAACGTTAATGGGTTAAGCCTTCTATATTAATTGTTACTTTGTGTGCGTGAGTGCGAATTGCTGGTTTGATGATGCACTAATGTCTCGTTTTTTTTCATTTAATAAAAAGCTGGACTATTATTTTCACCCGAAACAACTTTTACGAGTTTTTGTAGTCGATAATGCTTACTTACAAAGTGTTTTATTTATTAAATTAAATATTATTTGAATTTAATAAGGTTAACTTATAGATGTTTCAAACCAAAAATTTCTCAAAAAGGAACAATGCGATTTTTTTTTTTTTTTTTTTTTTTAATATTTATGATCAGCTACGTGTCTAAAAGCCATTTTAAAAATTAGTTTAGTAATTTTTTAAATAAATTAAGTAGTGAACGTTAATGGGTTAAGCCTTCTATATTAATTGTTATTCTTGATAGGGTTTGAGGGGGATAGGGATACATGTTTTTTCATCCATTTTTAGAGAAAATTTAAGAATATGTGCACCTCACTAAGGCTAAAAGGCGTGCTGGTTAGTATTTCATGAGCATTTAATATTAGTTTGTAAGCAATTTTTGTCGTTTATAAAAACATTAAAAAGAGGGCTCCTTTTATGCCTGATCGGGCGCATATGGTGTTAATTCTACATTATTGATAGGGGCGCAGTTTTTATTTATTGATTTTATTTCATTTATATAAATAATTTTAGTGGAGAAATAAATACATGTACCATCCGGTAGATGTAAAAGGCGCCCTGTTTTGTATTATTTATTATTTTATTTTTTTTCAAAAGTAGTTTTTTAGTTTATTTTTATAAGGAGGCTACATATAAAATTGTTGAAAACAGGGCACCTTTTATGCCTAGCGGGGCGCATGTGATGTTATTACTAACGTTACGATATACTTTATATTAAGCACTATTTTTTTTTTACATATTTGTAGTGTTTAAATTATATATGCGTACTTACTGAATATAAAAGGTGCCCTGTTTTGTATTTATTTATTAAATAGTTTTTCCGTTTATTTTTATAAGAGGCTGCATATAAAACTGTTGAAATCAGGGCGCCTTTTATGCCTAGCGGGGCGCATATAGTGTTATCGCTAAAGTTACGATACATTTAATTGGGCACTTAAAATGTCTTTTGCATATTTGAAGTTTTTAAAATATATATGTAGGCCAAGTGCACCTCACTAAGGCTAAAAGGCGTCCCGTTTAAAACAGGACAGGGTGCCTTAAAAACAGGACACTTTTTAATCTAGAGGGGCGCATATGGTGTCATTTCGGCTTTACTATATTATTTACAGGGCGCTTTTTTTTTTTTTTCTTTCTTTTTTTTTTTTTTTTTTTTTGTATTTAGTATTAGTTTTCAGCTTATTTTTATAAAGACGCTATATTTTTATTTATTTTTACATACATTTTGATTAGAGAGGCACACGTATGTGCTTCGCTAAACATGCAAGTCGCCCTGTTTTGTAGAACATGCAAGATACCCTGTTTTCTGTATTATTTGTTATTATTGATATTGACAGATTTTTTTTTTTTTTTATCCATGTTTTGATAAAATTTAAGAATATGTGCACCTCACTAAGGCTAAAAGGAGTGTTGTTTAGTATTTCATGAGTATTGATTATTTGTTTGTAGCAATTTTTGTTGTTTATAAAAACATTAAAAAGAGGGCTCCTTTTATGCCAGATCGATCGCATATGGTGTTATTTGTACGTCACTGATAGGGGCACAGTTTCTATTTATTGATTTTATTTCATTTATATAAATAATTTTAGTGATGAAATAAATACATGTACCATCCCGTAAATGTAAAAGGCGCTCTGTTTTGTATTTTTTTTTTTTTTTTCAAAAATAGTTTTTTAGTTTATTTTTATAAGGAGGCTACATATAAAATTCTTAAAAATTGCCTTTTACGCCTAGCGGGGAGCAATATAGTGTTATCACTAAAGTTACGATATATTTTATTGGGCGATATGCGCTAAAATTTGTTTTACATATTTGTAGTGTTTAAAATATATGTACTCACTGAATATAAAAGGCGTCATGTTTCGTATTTGTATTTAGTAATAGTTTTTAGTTGATTTTTATAATAACGCTACGTGTTTTAAAACTATAATTTGATTAATGGTGCTCACATATGTGTTCCACTGAACATGCAAGGCGCTTAATTTGTTGAAACATACAAGTTCGCTCTTTAGTGGAGAATGGAAGGCGCCCTCTTTAGTGGAACTTACAAAACGCCTTTTACTTAGTCTTCTGTGTGCCTAGTGTAGTGGGGCGCACATAAACATATTCAAGAACTCGCATTCTTCCTTTATAATACGTACATGTAGGCATTCAGATAAAGAAGTTTCAGGATTGCTTTTGAGAATAAATTCTACCGAAATATTTCCTTCAATTTTAAACAAAAACCATAATAATTTTACAGTGTTCTAGGGAAAAAAAAAAAAGTTCCTCGGCAGGGGGCGCACCGGGCATTTGCCTCGTTGCCCGGTGGGCCAGTACGAGCCTGGTTAAAATCGTCTGCTGAATGCTGATAGAATGCCTCTTTTTAAGCAATAAGGATTTTTGGTCATTGTTCGATCGACATGGGTCAACATTTTAATTAATATCTCCGAAACTAATTAAGATTTTTAAATTCTGTTTCGAGGAAAACATCGGAAAGGCTCCAGAGCATCCGTAAGTCAATTCTTGTGTTTCTGCGTTCAGTAGGGGCTGAACGTATAAAAGAACAGACAGACAGACAGACAGACAGACAGACAGACAGACAGACAGATAGACAGACAGACAGACAGACAGACAAACCTTTCCATTTATTATTATAGATGAGGAAAATAAATTAGAAAAATTAGAAAATAAATTAGAAATATCAGTCGTATCGTTACAAAAGAGGTACCAAATGAAAGGGAATTTTTTTGTAAATCCGATGGATTAAACGGCTTATCGATCGGACAATTGGCTTTTTTTTTTATTAACTAAAGTATGAATTTTAGGTGGCAATAGAAGAAGATTGTATGGAAACCGTTAAGAGTGGAAAAAAATATGTTTCACATTAAGTCACATGTTTTTGAAGTGGGATTAAAAACTGAAGTTTTCATTTTTTTTTTTCTCTCACGAACACAAAAATAATGCACAGCCTGTACCCCACAAGACAAACTTGCATTTAAAATTTCCTCAAATTTTTTGATTAATAAAATAAAGTCCTTTTTTTTTTTCAAATTAAATTTTATTCTAACTTCGAAAAGATTTACGTGATACATTGAGAATTTGGGTTTTTAAATAGATTATTTAAACTCTATGAGGCATATTTTTATTTTATCTGTTTCATTAATAGATCCTGCTGGGCGATTTTTTAAATTTTGGCGCTAAAGTACACCTAATGTTTTTCGACAAGAAGTTTAATATAGCAACAACCATTTTAATCTAAGTAGTGCATTAAAAATATAAAAACATAAAGTTTTTTTTTTTTTTAATAGAAAGTTTAGAGAAAAAATGCAGTTTAAAAAATGGCCCAGCAGGATCTATTAAAGAAAGTGATAAAATAAAAATATGACTCATAGAGTTTAAATATCTATTTAAAAAAAAAAAAAAAAATAAAACCCAAATTCTTAATGTGTATCACATAAATCTTTTGGAAGTTAGAATAAAATTTAATTTGAAAAAAAAAAAAAAAAGTAACTGTTTTTGTACATTAATAATAATAAAAAAAAAAAAAAAATGATGAAATCTGATATGCAAGTTAGTCTTGTAGGGTACAGGCTGTATATTATATTTTTGTGTTTGTGAGAGAAAATTAAAAAAAATTGAAAACTTCAATTTTTAATCCCACTTCAAAAACCTGTGACTTAATGTGAAGCAGATTTTTTTTCTCCTAAAGGTCTCCATACAATCCTCTGCTGTTGCCACCTAAAATTCATACTTTAGTTAATTTTAAAAAATCTAATTGTCCGATCGATAAGCCGTTTAATCCATCGGATTTGCAAAAACATTCCCTTTCATTTGGTACCTTATTTGTAGCGATACGACTGATATTTCTAATTTATTTTGCTCATTTTAAATAAATGTACGATTTTTTTTTTTTTTTTTTTTTTTTTTTTTTTTGTCGAAAAAGAGAATTGGCAACAATTAAATTATGGATAACATTTAAATGGCTTATTTATCAGAAATTAGAAGCTTAATATTTTCACATTTTAATTAATTAAGAAAAAACTAATCAAAAATTCGAAAATCGGGCTTCGAGGTGAACCAGGAGAGGTCATTACGAACCTCCATGCAATTGTGTGTAGCTCTGTGATCAGCCGTTTTTCTAAAAGTCTCTGAACATACATACACAATGACACACACACACACATCTTATCTTAATATATATATAGATTTGATTGTTGCCATTTTTTTTCGACATTAAAAAAAAAAAAAAAAAAAAAAAAAAACGTACATTATTTAAAATGAGGAAAATAAATTAGAAATATCAGTCGTATCGTTACAAATAAGGTACCAAATGAAAGAGAATTTTTTTTGTGAATCGATAGTTTAAACGGCTTATCGATCGGACAATTACATTTTTTTTTAAGTTAACTAAAGTATGATTTTTAGGTGGCAACAGCAAAAGATTGTATGGAAAACGGTTAGGAGAAAAAAAAAATCTGCTTCACATTAAGTCACAGGTTTTTGAAGTGGGATTAAAAATACAAGTTTTCAATTATATTTTAATTTTCTCTCACGAACACAAAAATATAATGTACAGCCTGTACCCCACAAGACCAACTTGCATTTCAAATTTCATCAATTTTTTTTTTAATTAATAAACAAAAAAGTTACTTTTTTTTTTTTTTTTTTTCAAATTAAATTTTATTCTAACATCGAAGAGATTTATGTGATACGATACGTTAAGAATTTGGGTTTTAAAAGTTTTTTTTTAAATAGATTATTTAAACTCTATGAACCATAATTTTTATTTTATCAGTTTCATTAATAGATCCTGCTGGGCGAATTTTTAAATTTTGGTGTTGAAGTACACCGAACGTTTTTCGACAAGAAGTTTAATATAGCAACTGCCATTTTAATCTAAGTAGCGCAGCAAAAATATAAAAACATAAATAATTTATTTTTATAGAAAGTTTACAGACAAAATGCAGTTTTAAAGATAGCAAATTTATTTCAAAAAGCACTCTTTTAAACCTAAAAGCCATTAAAAATATAAGCAGAAGATGAAGGATTCTTATGTGTAAACAAAAAGGTGTCTTATAAACCTATTAGTAAAATAGTATTCTTCTTTTCAAAAAAAAAAAAAAAAAAAAAAAAAAAAAAAAAAATTCATCGTTAATATGGCGACAAAATTTCAAAAGCCGCTAACTGAGCGACATAATAAAGTTGTGTAGCCCGATAATGTTTACCTATTTATTTATTTTTTTATATAATAATCACTATACTAATTTATCATATACGCAAATAAGCCTCTGTGTGTGACTTGCACGTTGTCGAGCAGAAATATTTGATTAATTCAAATTAATATTTAAATAAATAAATAAAAATATGTTTAATGGGAAATAAATATAAAAATAAAAAGATTAGTTGTCTAAAATACGGAAGAAATAGCACTCATAACATATTGTTACAAGGGATTAAATCTAAAATGGTGACTAAAATTCAAATGTCGCCTAAGAGAAATATATTAAGACTGTACTATAATTAGGTTTACAAACCACGAATTATATATAACCACAAAAAAATTAATGCCTCATGTGGCAGACGTAGCTGGTCATAGTATATTGTAATATTTGGCGTGAAATTGCTGTCATTTTATAGTTTATTGGATAAACAAAATAAACATAGGAAATAACGTAAAAGAAAATATTATGTGCACCACATATAGTGTTATTTACATGTAACTTGGTTTCAAATATAAAAGGGATACTCCATTTTTTTCGATTCTATCTATTTCGAAACTGTTAAATAATAAGAACCTAAATGGAAGCTCATTGGTAAACCATTGTCGCAGGTAATAGGGACAGGCGCCCGAGTTTCAGCAGATGACCAAATCGATGCCGTAGGCAGCAGAGACCTTAAGCGAGTTTTTGAGCAATTTCAGAATTTTATTTTATTTTATTTTTATAAAACTATATAGAAAAGAGTTTCCTTTAAATTTAGTGACCAGCGAAGCGGCAAAGCCTGCTAGTTGAATGATAAAATGATGGTATTAAATTATTAGAATTAATTATTACAGTTTCTGTAGTGTAAAGAAAAAAGATAAAACTTTAGTTAAAATTTATCTGAAAAAAAAAAATAATAATAATTGATAATAATTCAGATATAATTTATAAATGCAATTACCTTTTGGTTCTATTTTGTATGCATACTAATCTGAATGACAGACAATTATTGTCTGAAAAGAATAAAAAAATATTTAAGAAACTGACTAATTAGAAATAAATTAAGACTAGTAACAATTTAAGAAAAGAAATACATGCACAAAACAGAAAAAGCAGTTTCAGTTTTCTTGATTTACAAGTCATTCCTATTAAGTATCTAGGTTTTTAAACTAAAAAAAGTCGGAATATTTTATATATGTTAATATATGAACTATTCTGAACATTTTGACGTCTTATTCCTTCATTTCTACGCATTTTAGTTTAAAAGTTACCTTTGAACATCACTCTATGTCCAAACTTTAGCGCTTATATTCTCAAAGATGCTTTTTCATAACATCCGCAAGATTTTAAAAACTTTTCTTGACCTATTGTTTTAAAACATTACTCATATATTTTGGATAAGATATTTATAAAAAGAATTACGGATTTAGATGTATTTCAAAATATACTACTTTTTGAGTTATTTAAAGCATAATGATATTTAATTAAAATATTTTAATATTTTTAATGAAATAAAATTAAATTTACTAAATATTAATTTATTTGGTATATGTCCTTTATATAAAAGTGTATATGCAAAGTTTTGAAGAAATACATAAAGAAGATTTTTTTTTTTTCAAAATCTTGCAGTTACAAGTAAAAAAGAACTTTTGATAAAGTTAAAGTTTCGAAGTGCTGTGAAGTTCAGGCGTAAAATCAATTACAAATTTCTCATAAATTTTAAATTAAAGTACGTAGAAGCATAAATAGAATGTAAAAATGTTCATAAATGTTTAATAAATAAACATAATTTTTTTTTCGGAACATCCAATTTTTTAAAAGTTAAAAATACCTAGAGCCCTTAAATTTAAATGTTTTGGGAATATGTGATATTTCCATAACTGAAATATTCCATAATATCTTTTTTTTTTTTTTCGATATTCGCTTAAAAATACGAAAGAGGAGTGGTTTAGAAATATTTTTTCAAATAAGTTCCCCAACAAAAATATTTCCTTTAATTAAATATGAGGTTTCTTTTTTTTTTTTTTTCTTTTTTCTTTCTTTCTTTTTTTTCTTTCATGGTGACCATAAAAAACCCTAATAGAACAAAATGTTTCAAAAACGTAACAGTTATGATTTTGAAAGTTTGTAAGCATTTTGAAACATAACTGAAATATTCTGTGCTGTATGGGAAATATTCCGATTTAAAAGTTAAAATAGGGAAACAAGGACGGGATGTTTCATAATTAGTAATAAAAGTTGCCAAAATATGACAATCTATGCTGTAATCACAATACAA
The DNA here is from genome assembly GCA_963930645.1 of Salticus scenicus. Taxonomy (NCBI): domain Eukaryota; kingdom Metazoa; phylum Arthropoda; class Arachnida; order Araneae; family Salticidae; genus Salticus; species Salticus scenicus. The sequence continues at coordinate 101,749,390 of OZ005657.1, forward strand.
AATTCAGATATGTCCGCTGCGCAGATCGATCTCTTACTAAGTTGAAACCTAAAATTTGAATTTTTAACGCTAGATTTGATTCCTCAGAGCACCTTAGCATAGTTTTTCAAGATTTTAATTGCAATGAAAGCGTACAAACTCATATGGTGGCATATATTGTTTGTAAGTTTGAGATTTTTATGTAAACATTTTACATCTTTCAAAATAAACATACCTTTAGTTCCACTCTTCTGTCAATTTTTGTTTCCGCAACACTATATTTATGAAATAGCGTCTTTCTATTTTAAATACCCTGTATCTGATTATTAGGTACATATTATTGTATATTACAGGATATATTTATTTATTTTATTTTATTTCATTATTTATTTCATTATTTCATTATTTATTTATTTTTTTGGTTTGAAGTCGTCAATTGAAGTTACTCCGTTTTCGAGACAATCATCTACTCTCAAAAGTTGAAGAAACATTGGTTTTAGATTTGGAATGTTATACAGTGGTTATTATTATTTTTTTATTATTATTTATATACATATAGGGGGAAGTAGGTGAATTTGGAATATCATTTATATTTGAACTTACCATAATAAAATGAAGTATTTTAGATCATTGCGAATTCGACTATTGCAAACATACAAGTTTTATTAATGTTTTTTGGTTGTTTTATGTTACAAAATATAGAGTGTGCATGCAAGAATTTTAGTTAAGGAAGTTAAGTTTTTTTTTTTAAATATAATTTGGACAAAGCGGGTAATATGGAATAGTTCTGAAAGGAAATATGGAATATTATAATAAAGCACCACAGAACTGACGTTTAAAAGTAATAAAAGCAAACCATAAAGAGCAAAAAAATCGTAAAAATTGTTTCGGGTCTAAAGAATGCACGATCCATCATCAGGCGAAAAAAGTAGGCACGATTGCTGCAAACGAAGTGTTGCCGCTTTGTTTGCAGCAACTTTGCCTACTTTGTTCGCCTGACGAAGGGTCGTGTCTTCTTTCGACCCGAAATATATGGTGCGAGTTCCTGCACTATATGGGGTTTATTGAAAGTGTTATACATATTAATCACGGAATACTCATTTGCTAAAATAATAATATGAAATAAAGTAGACTCTCTAGCACATATAAACCTTTTAATGGTGGGTGAGATATATTATATTGCACCTAATTTTGATTTCCATTTGCAAACATTCATCCAGAGATTTTTCTACAGAACTTTACTTTTATAAAGCAGCATAAAATTTAATTTCTTTCTTTTATTCTAACTGTGCCCGTAAACTATGGTGTCTTTCCCTGTTAGATGAGTATAAATGCCTTCCTCTTCAAAAACTTAGACAAAAATGCATTTAAAGAATTTTAATATAATTTTTTTTTTCCGATTGTGAACTTTAGTCCCAGCTTTTGCAGCTCCTGTAAATAGTATATAAAATAAGTAAAAAAATAAATAAAAATATCTTACGTGCACCCGTGATTGAATTATTTTAAATTTATCCTCTGGCGTACACATAACTGGTAGCAAATAAAAATAATTAAACACAAATATATAAATATATTTTTCTAAATTAAAATATTTCATTAAAGGAATGTCTAAAGGTGGGGATCATTTTTCTTTAAAAAAACCTGCATTTTAAATGACCCAAAAGCAACATGTTATAAGAGTCATTTCCAATTAATCCACATTTTTTTTTACCAATCTTTGCTAATAAAAGTTTTTTTTTTATTATTATTTACATAGACAGCAACAAAAAGTCGAAAATGTTTATACTCAAAAATAGACAAGTCGGCAGCGCTGTATATGTACAAATTAGAAAAAAAAAATCAGATTACAAAAGATTATTTATTATTATTATTATTATTATTATTTTACCTGAGTCAGAATAATAATAAAAAAAAGTTTTCAAATTCAAATGTTTTACCCCGTTAAAATAGCGTTCTGAATTTTATGTATGAAGTATATAAATTTTCTGCATCAAAAAATGTTTTAAAATCGTACAAGGATACATTTTAATTTTATACATACGTAGAGGCAGCATTCGCAAAGAAGAGATTAGAAAAAAAGTTATTTGTTAGAAGGCTTTTCTAAAGTGAAAAAATTCCTAAAAAAAAATTTACTTACATAAAAAAGAAAATTTATTGTATTAATAAAATGAAAAGTTTCAAAAACAACTAAAAAAAAAAATAAATAAAATTATATATATTCTCTTCACCTACGCTGGTGAATAAAGAACTTTTCGAGGTATGTTCCTCAAAAATAATATATATTCTTTTATAAAATCCTCCAAAATAATACAAGAAAGTTTTTAATTTTCCTGTTATTTGTATGTAAAAAAAAAAAAAAAAGTGGTGAAAAATGTTACTAATTACAAAAAATAAATAAAAAATAAATAAAAATACAACTGGCCGAAAATTAATCGAAAGAAATTCCTATCTATTTTGAAAGAATACATAAAAAGATTTACGGAGAATAAAAAAAAATATTTTTTTTCTTTATTATTCTCTTTTTATAAGCATATTTTTCAATACGTTTTGTAATAGTTAAAGCTACTTTGAAGTTTTATTTTAATGAAAATTGGTGTTACAATAATAATAATAAAATAATAATAATAATAATAACAATAATAATATATCTGAATAAGTCTGGGTATTTTTACTATTGTAAAAAATAAATAAATAAATAAACAAAATAAAAATACAAATTTGGTAACATATACCAACATTTAAAATAGAAAATTAATTATACAAATATTAATACGTTTTTATGTATACAGTCTTTACTATCGGTAATTTTTTTTCTTAGCATAAATCTTTTGTCATATAAAAATGTATAATTATTTCTTTTACGGTATATTTTTACTACACCATAAAATCTTTTAAAAAATATTTCTATTATTTTTTCAAGTTACAACAAATTTAAAATCAAATAACTTCTAGTTATTATTATTATTATTATTATTATTTTGTTTAATTTTTTTTGTTTAATTTTCTATTATTTGTTTATATTATTCTCCTCTAATATATATATATATATATATATATATATATATATATATATATATATATATTTCTCTAAAGTTATATTTATAATTTTTTAAGCTCAAACAATAGTTAAGAAGTGAATGAAAAATAATATATATTAAATCATTATTCTGTTTAGAAATGTGAATTAGCAACGTAAATATTTTCAGTTATATATTTTAATTAAAATATTGGCGACTGAAAACAAAAATTCATATAAAAATTCATACAGATAATAATAAATAAATAAATAAAAATAAATAATGAATAAATAATGAATAAATAAATAAATAAATAAATGGATAAAATAAATAAATAAATAAATAAATAAAAAAAAATAAATAAATAAATGGATAAAATAAATAAATAAATAAATATTTTGTTTTAAAGTAGAGCCATTGCCACATTTTATCTTGAATTGTCGATAGCTCCTCAGGAGTCAATATGTTTTCGACAACCTCGATTACATACTCTGTTTAATTAAAATTTTCAGGATCGTTATGAATCATGCTGTTTCAAAAAAATTTAATTGGATAGATGGAGCTAGAAGTTAGGGATAACTATAAAATATAAACATTTTGATCTTCTCATCCGTCCCCCCTGCAAAGAAAAAAAAAAAAAAAAAAAAAAAAAAAACATCTTCGACACTGTCCGTTTCGATACTGATTATTATTAATTTTATCTTATTTTCTTTATCTTTCAAAAAAAAAAAAAAAAAAATTGATTTTGATGAAATATCCTGGCAAAACAGAATTTAGTTTAGTATGGAGAACTATTAGTTTATTTATTTATTTATTTTTCAAATTATTCAATTATATTTTCGATTTCGATAAATGTCCAACTATCGTAAAACTGGTATCGTAAAAATCCGTAGATTTAGGCTAATAGTCCTTCGTACTAAAATAAAAGAAAGAAAGAAAGGAAAGAACAGAAATGTATTTGAGGAGCAAACATTCAAACCATGTTTTCTCCTTCCTATACAATTTTACAATTAAAGTTTTATTTATTTATTTTATTTTTAATTTTTTAATTATTAATTATTATTATTATTTTTATTATTATTTTATCTCACTTTAATTTTTACTTTGATTTTAAAGAGTATATATTTTTATTTATAATTCTGAATAATATACAACTTATTTGTGATCTAAAACAAGTCATGAAAACCGTTCATAAATGTATAATGTTCGTTTACTTTGTTTTGATTATAAACAAAATATATAGCTTAAAACAAAAAAGAAATAATAATAATAATAATTATATATATATATAATAGCGAAAAAAATAAAATAAATGTATATATAACATCTTTCGTTTGTATCATAGAATGATTCCTTGTATATCAAAAAAAAAAAAAAAATGTTCACTAATGTAACCACTCATTGTAAATGTTTTGTATTTTTGAACTGTGTTTGCATAAAGTTTTTAAGGCATGAAAACTAATGTATAATTTTGATATATCGTGTAAGGTAGATTACCGGACATTCAGTTACTTGATAATTCATTTTGATAGCGTCATTTGTCTAACATTTACATTTTCCCGAGAAATACGTTTGTCCGACAGATACGTTTTCCCAGATGCTCATTTGCTCGATCAAATGATATATTAAGCAAAAGTACCTAGCGGGCGGATGAGCTGTTGGACAAACGTACCTGGCGGAAAAAATGACACCTGGAAACTGATTTTTCGGGACTGGCATTCGTACTAGACCCTTGGTATGTGAATTCGTATATCATTTGTAGGAAAGAATCAGAGCATATATATGTTTATATACAGTAATACAATATTGTCAGTGCAAAAATTTGAAATTTAAAGATGATTTAACTTCAGCATTAAAACAATTATTCGGATCATAAGCGAATACATCATTAGCACCTATTATTATTATTACTATTATTATTATTATTTGAACTTTTGCTTGAATGTTTTTAACTGTCTGAATTTGTTTTTATTATGTTAATCTTAAATATGACAAAAATATTAAATTGCACAGTTACCAACTTTTTAGATTGATTACCGGAGAATCAATGTCATTGTTTTATAATACTAATTTTTAAATCATTTAATTTTATAAAACTAACAAAAAATATTACAATTCTTAAATAGTGGTGCTAACTTTCATGGATAAATCAAAAGAATTGACAAATATGAAATCTTAAATTAAACATATTAAATGTTTCTTATTTTAGGCTACGTTTTATAAGAAATTCATATGATAAAATTTGAACTTACATACATGTATAATAATCGATAATGGTTTAGATAGATGTGTGTTTTGAAATTAAGATAAAAATAATATTATAGTTTAAAAAAATTTAGAAACACGCTTTTATAGACATGTGAACTAAAAAGCACAAAATAACTATCTTAGTATTAAAATGCAGAGTAAGAGAAAATCGTGTGACACACCATAATATTTACATACATTTAAATTTTTAATTAAAATAATTTAGAATTAAACAGAAACCATTTTTAAAAAATCTCCCCTGACTGGGCTCGAACGCTAGACCATTAGGTTCGTAGCGCGGAGCTTTAACTCACACGTAGGGAAAGTCTTTTTTTTTTTTTTACAATATAGATTTTTTGTTTGTTCCCAGAGCGGTTATAAACATACATTGATACATACAAACATACATACAAACATACAAACATACATACAGGTGAAGCTAAGAAAAGCGTGTTAATAATGAATAAAAAGGTATTCAAGTAAGAAATATTTTAATAATAATAATAATAATAATAATAATAATAATATATATATATATATATATATATATATATATATTATAATAAATATGTATTATTTTTATGTATTATTAAAAAAAAATCAATTTTGATGATAGATTCTCTATTTAAACAAACGAAAATAATCTGTGGAATTAGTTTCTCATTTATTTCTTAAAATTTTTAGCATTTTAGACTATTTAGGCTTTTAGTAAAAACAAAAGGAATGACTGAATATCATAAAAGAAGAATATTCTTCTGTTTTCTTTAGAGGAAAATTCTGATTTATTATTTTAAGTCAAATATATAGAGTGGACTCTCTATTCTTATAAAGAAATTTCACGTTAAAAGCTTTTGCAACAATGTATCACATCTTTGTATTATCACTAAAGATAACCATAAAAATACTAAGTTTGAAATATGTTTGACCCAAGGGATTATTTTATTTAAAACATAAACTTGACAGTGTTTTAAAATTTGTATGAGCTGAAGCAATATATATATATACATAAATCGGAAGTTAGAGAAAAATCAGTACACGATGATTCTTAGCTTTTAAGAGTTTCTTAGCGAGATATTTTCTGTGTAATAATTTCAGTTGTGAATTTAAAATTATAATGTACCTAGTATATTCCTTTTCCTACCAGATTTTTTTTTTTTTTTTTTTTTGTTACACTGAATACCAGTGGCTGTCAAATTTGACTCCAATTCAATTTTTACATTGTTTTCTGTACGCTTATGTCAAAACAAGTTATAAATGGCTTATTAAATCACTTTAAATGAGAAAAATTATATATTTCTTCTTTTAAAGCGTATTTTAAATATGGAAAATTAATTGCATGAAATTTGTTTTTTGGAACTTTGTACAGTCACATCTTACATTTTCATTTACGTTGATTATATCCAAAAATACAAAGACGTAATATATTATATGAATAACATATCTTGGACACCTATTTTAGGATTTATTTGCGAACATGATTATTTGGATCAATATTTATAATGGAATTACTTACGACTTTTGTTTTCTTTAATTGAACATAGTAGAAAAATTATTAAAAAATTTAATTTAAAAAGTCAGATTGAATAAATTACACATATTATACATTTAATAGTGTTTGAAATTCTAAAATTTGTAACACGGTTATTGCTTGAGTCATTATAAATTAGGCGTTATACACATATCTGACAAAGTGTAGAAATATTTTAACGAATTTTACAAACAAAAACTGAGCATTTCCACATAAATGTCATAATATTTTCCATCTTATTACCTTACACAATAATGCATCTCCCGGACATTTTACTTTTAGTAATCCCACTAAAAGGCCCCTCCCTGCCACTAAATTTAAAGTATCGGAAAGTTCCTCAAAAATTTTCAGAACTAAACATTTACCAAGCTTCAAAATAAATAATCGTTTTTTATAATTGCATTTTTGTCCCCAATAAAAATTGAAGGCTATTCAAATAGCTAAATTATTCAAGGAATTTATAAATGCAAGGCAAACAACAATGTCTAGAACGCCAAATAGAAATAATAGGGAATCAGACAGCTGTTTCGGTATCATTTAGCGCACCGTCTTCAGTGCAAAGAGAAATGAGAGAGCAATGCTCCTATATATAAGAAATGGATCAAATGCAGCTCAGAATGATCAAACAAGAAGATTACGCGAAATGGGGGGGGGGGTTGTTTGGCCAATAGGGAACTTCGAAACATTATTTTTAAAAAATTGGAAAAAATAAGGGACTTGTGGACTGAAAGTAAAATTTCCAACAATTACACAAATGGGGTACATCGAAATCACAATTAACAATATTTTTCATATTTTTATAAATATAAAAGCTTAAAAGAAATAGAGTTCATGAGTGGATTTAGGCCTGTAAATTATTTTAACTGAATCAAGTTTAAAATCATGGTTTTTCCTCCCAGCTATGCTTTTTTGTAATTTCCTATTTTTCATAACTAGTGTTTCGTAATTTCCTATTCGCCAATCACACACATTCTGCGTAATCCTATTGGCTGATCATCCTGAGCTGAATTCGATCCCTTACCAATATATAGGAGCACTTCCCTCTCATTTCTTTATGCACTGAAGACGGCACACTAAATGTTATCGAAACAGCTGTCTACTTTCCTATTATTTCTATTTGGCGTTCTAGACATTGTTGTTTGTCTTGTTTTTATAATCCAACGCCAAGACTTCCATTAATATTCAAAGGATTTATGTGCAGAATATTATTAAAGATAGTTATTGGAACTCTTCTGAATATTCTTTGACATATATGCATTCAATGGCCCATTATGTTTACAGTAATTTCGTGTTGTTGTAAACTTTTATCATAAGTGGTAATATTTCAGTGATTTTATGTTATTTCAGTTATTTTATTTTACGTAGAAAAAGAATAAAAAAATATGCTATTTGAGTGATTTTATTATACGTAGAAAAGTGCATAAAACATATTAAGGTCGCAACTCTTCCTTCATTTGTGCAATAAAATGCAGGTGTGTTGATTTTTGAAATTTAAAGAATTATAAATATTCTTTCTTTCCCTAGTAGCAATAAAAACTTAATGTAATTCTAAATGAATTAATATTACCAAAATTTTCAGCATTTTTCTTATACTTCATTTGCAAGACTCAAATTTGTAAAAACATTATCTCCGGTGATATTTCTTCCAATTGTTTTCATTTCTTTTCACGAAATCTAAATCCACTCTATTCCAATGTTTTTCTTTGTTTTTCTTTTCTAGGTACAGTTTTCGTTTTCCTGTATACACTTGCGGGTTAGAAACATTCAAATATAGATATTACAAGTAGCCCAGATATTTGAACCACACTTTCATTGTTTAGAGGGAATATATTGATGAAATAAACATCTTCTTCTAAATGTCACTAATTGCTCATCAATTGTAACATTTAAGTAAGAAATTAATGATTCTTGTAAATTTCCATTCCAAGACAAAAGAGTGTTTCTAGATGGAGAAATTTTATCATCATATCTATTTTGACGTCTGAAATCAGCATCATCAACTCCTATGTAGTGTAATATTCGTAAGCATCTATTTGTAAACGTATATATGTTGAAAATTACACGACCATGTTTTTCACTCCATAATTGCACATTAATTCCATTATATCTTTTGTAGGTTCCATCAATAATCGATAGTCTAAAACAAATAATTTCTTCTCTTTCAAAGTTTTTTTTTTTTTTTTCAAAAAATTTCATGCAATTTATTTTATTTTATTTTATTTATTTAGCTAGTTTATTATAATTGATTATGTTTTATAAAATATTAAAGTGTGACTTGCATAGCATCCTTATTCCTCATAATATAACTTGTAAGACCTGTTGCTAACGGCTTCAGACTTCGGTTTAAATTTTTCATGTATATCTCTTAGTGGATGTACAAACACAAAATATGTTCAAATTTATTTTTAATTTATATTCAAATAATAGAAAAATTGCATTTTTTTTTTTTTTTTTTTTTTTAAGAACAAATTGCAGCACGACTTTTTTTTTATGTGATAAACTATGCCTGTTTTATAACATATTAAAAAGATTGTGCAAAATTGGATCATTTAATAATATTTTAATATTAATTTACAAATAGGAGTGGGATATTTTAATACGAATTTCTCTCTATCTTTTTTTTTATTACGAAACGTCTCTTGAGTCATTTTTGACCCCATTGATACTCAGTGGGATACATAAGAAAAAACACCAAATTATTTCTTGTGTATTTATTTTACTGTTAATTATCTTAAAAAAATATGACTAAATGAACATTGTAATTTTTTTAAAAGAGTTTTAGATTAAGTACATTATGTATAGTAAAACGTCAAACTGGCGTTGGATTCATATTGAACCCCACGGTAGTAGGTGAGATATTTAATAATTGTTAGTTCAAGACATTAATAAGTTTGTTTTTCTTACATGCGTTAATATTGCGTTTAAGAGTATAGTACATTTTACTTTAAACAGCCCTGTTTCAGAACAGAAAATTGTACTCAAAAATATATATTTGAATAACTTGGATCAAATGTCGATAGTTATTTAACACATAAGATCGACAGTCTTTTAAAATCTTTATGAGCAATTCTTTTAAGAAAATAATAATAATAATAATAATAATCTGAAAGTTAAGGAAAAAATGCTGTAGAATAATTCTTACATTTTAGTAATTTCTTAGAAAGATAATTTTAGAGCAGAAGTTTTCAGGACTGCCGCTATTTTAATATTATTCCGTGGCATTAGTAGCTGCCGAATTTCATTAAAACCACTTTTTTACGATAAATTTTCGTTATATTTTAGATTAAAAAAAATCTATAAAAGGGTGTGGTATGAAGCTGATTGCTCACAATGCTACTGTAAAAAATTGTTGGAATGTCTGTGATAAAATTAGCAGTTACGTACTTCAAAAAGCACCATTACTTTAAGACGATAGTAGGTTTGTTTTCGTTAAGGGCGCGCTTCACTCACCGCCGCCGGAAGCCGAAGCTAATGTTATTCTAAGGGAATTTTTTCTTTACAAATAACTTATTAACTGATACATATTTTTAAATTCTGTTTTCACATTCTGAAAATTCCCAGCTGTTAAATTGACGGACCTTTTTTAAAAAAATATTTTTTTTTTTTTTTTTTAATTTTTTATATTTTATTTTGAAGCTGCAAAATACGAATTTTAAATATGTGATTTTTTTTTCATGTTGGAATTTCAAAATAAAATATTAAAAATAAAATAAATACATTTTTAAATAAGTTCCGTCAATTTAACAATTGGGAATTTTCTGAATGTGAAAATAGAATTTAAAAATATGTATTAGTTAATAAGTTATTTGTAAAGTAAATTTCTCCGTAGAATAACATTGGCTCCGGCTTCCGGTGACGGTAAGTGAAGAGGGCCGTTAACTGTGAGCATATTCCGTTATGCATTTTACACTAATCAACTCAATTTCCAAAAAGTTATTGATACAATTTTAATTGATTAGTACGTATCATGCAAAAACAAAAATAAATAATTAAAAATAAATAATAATATATACTGTAATTTTTAGCGTATAATCCTCAGATAAGATACGTTATTACTCCACCAGAAATTTCACTGTTAAAAATGAATCCTTACAAATGAGCTAAATCGTCTCAAAATAGCTCCGAAACAATATATAGTTAAATTTGAAAATCCATGTACTCATTTTTGAGTATATTGACAAGTCAAACATGGGTATACTGGGATTGTTATTGGTCAACCCTATTTTTGGGTATGCCAAAATACTCAAAAATGAGTATATGTGTTCTCAAAATTAAGTATTTATTGTTTCGGAGCTATTTTGAGAAAATTTAGCTAATTTTTAAGTGACTATTTTTTTTTACAGTGCTTAATTAACAACAAATATATACACACACACACATATATATATATATTTAAAGAAACTGTTTGATACAGTAAAATTTTATCTGTCAATTAAAGTCTACGGTGAGTTACTTATCTGACATGCGGATTATACACCGAAAATAACGGTATAAATGTATATCTAAAAGTTTGTACGATTCACAACATTTCATTTTGTTCCCGAATAGTTTAGATTAAATGTATTTTTTAATTAATAATGCAGATTATTACGAAAATCAATTCATCTATCAGATATGGGATATACATGTAAAAGAAATATGCGCTTGAATTCCACTGATTAATAACTGCGTATATTATTACATACATACGACAAGCAGAAGAAATAATACCTGTGAAGTTACTTAAAATTACGATCTTACAGGTAATATATAAGTTTACACTATATGTATACCTATGAACAAAATATATTTACTTATGGCGGATAGCTCAAAATGAAAAAAAAAAAATCATCCTATGCTGTTTGGAGAAAAGAAATTAAAAATCTAAATTAAAATTTAGCTGTGCTGTGTATAGGAAAACATTATTATTATTCAAAATATTATTTTCTAACATCTCTCAAGAAAGTCAGCATTAGATACATTTGTTGGTTAAATCATCCAAATTTATCTACATACATTGTTCTATATCATTGTTCTATATCATGCCTATTGAAAATAATAACCATAATAAAAATATATGTTTAGTAGAAACGGGGGAAGAAACACAAAGAGCATATGATCTTTGAGTAATTTATTTTGATTAAAATGTTAATGTACAAAAGTACGAATGTTTCAGATTTTATATTAGAATAATTTGAGAAATATTACAGTCGGCAACAAACTTACTAAAGCGCTAGCAATAATTCGTATTTAAGATATGCGCACCTAATACTGTTTTATTAAGTAAGTATTTGTCTAGCCATGATCTCAGTTTTTATGCTGTTATAAAAGAAGGAATTTGATGATAATCAAACTAAAACTGGACGATCAAACTAAGAAAAATATGAAAAATTGTGGATGTGTGCTTCAATAATTTTGCTGCCGACTGTATATGCCATAATATCCACCTACATTATGATCAAGGCACAAAATTCGCCCAGTCCTTAATTTCCCTTACCAGTCGTTTGGAAAAATAATATTTGTTCTAAAACAACGCTATAATTAAAAGAAAAAAAAAAGTTTATTATTCGAAAATGGTGGTAAGAGAATCTTTAAAATGGTGTCGATTAATTATATGATGTGGATAACCTTGATATAACATAGTTCTAAAAACAAAATTTAGAGAAACTCATGGAAAGGTCACTTGTTTTTAAGAAAGGCGCGTTGTGGAACAAAAGTTTTAAATTTTAAATTTACAGCCGTTTATGAATAGTGTTAGTACACTTGATTTTTTTTGTTTTTCTATAAATTAAAAATCTGAAGCTTCAAAATTTGCGAATAAAGACACATGTAGCCCTTGTGTAAAAAGTTTCGAAACAATTTGTTCTTGAATTGTTGAATGTAAGTTCAATTTTATCTAAGAGTACAATTCGTTTTTTATTTTCCAAAAAGGAAATTGCACTTTCGAATTTATATATTGACTTTAATGGAACTTAAAAGAGAAAAAAAAACATTAATTTAAAGTTTAATTACAAACTTAAACAGTAACTAAAATTAACTGGTAAAATACGTTATCAAAATTTTAATTTAATGTCCAAGTCTTGCTTTTACTTTTTTTTTTTTTTTTTTTTTTTTTTTTGTTTGTTCGTTTTTTGGTAACATGTACATCTGATTTGTATGCTTGACTTGTAGTCCGCTAGTAAATCTTCGTCAGATAGTTAAAGACTAGCAAATCACCGGTTCGGGTACAAACCGAATTCCGAATGAGGAAAAAATTTCAGAAACAAACTCGAAATGTACAAAACTCGGCCTGATGCTGCCTGCGTGCCAATAGATCAAAGTTTGTTAACGAAACCATTTTTTAATTCATGAAATCAATGAAGGTAGTGAACCAACGAAGGCTTTTCTCGCTTCGCTCATCACTATATTTAAAGGAAACTATTTTCTATATCGCTTTACATACAAAAATAAAATTTAAAGAAATAATGAAATTGCTTTAAAGCTCGCTTTGGTTCCCCGCTGCCTTCAGCAACGACCACTCATTCGCAGACTCTCGGATGTCCCTATTGCCTGTGACAATAGCTTACCAGTGGGATTCCATTTGGGTGCTTAACAGTTGATAGTTTCGGAACGGACAGTACCGAAAAAATCGAAGTAGCCATTTTATATTTGAATCCCAGTTACATATGAACAATACGTGGTGTACATAATATTTTTTTCCATGTTTTTTTCTATATTTATTCGATCAACCATACAATGACAACAATTTCACACCAAATATAATATTACAATGTGCTATAATCGGCTACGTCTATCACATGAGACAATTAATTTTTGTGGACATAATAGTAGTTGAGTTAGTTAATAGTAGTTGGTATATAGAAAAATAAATAAAGAAATAATGAAATATGTAAACCCGATCATGGTGCAGCCTTAATGTAGCTCCCCTTGTCTACTTTTGAATTTTGTTTCTTTCTTTTCTTTTCGTTTTCGTTTTCGTTTTCTTTCTTTTCTGTTTTTCAACATTTTATAATTTATTTATATTATTTATGAGCTACTTGGCTTAAAGTGGCTTTTACGAAAGTGGAGTCTTTGGCGAAAAATGTCCGATCTATTTCAGCATCAAAATTTTAAAAATTACCCAGGATTATCAATAAGTAAAGCTCTTTAAAGTAATGCTGAATTAGCTTTTATGCCGAGCGCGATTCATCCGTGCCAAAAACACAATGTTTAAACAAAAAGGGGGGGGGATTTAAATTGAGGTATATTATTTTTATTTATTTATTTATTTATATTTTTAAATCCATTTTCATATTTTCATTTTTTCATGTGCAGGAACAGATTTAATATTTAATATTTATTTTTATATTATTTTTATTTATTTATTTATTTATTTATTTATTTATTTATTTATTTATTTATTTTTTATTTATTTTTTTTTTTTCGTGTGGAAGCATATTTCACTTTATGTTGAAAAAAAAAAAAAAAAAAAAAAAAAAGTTTTTTTTTTTTTTTTTTTTTTGGCATCAATTAAAAATTTAAATGTCCATTTTTAAAGCTTTTACCAGATTATTACTTTCACATTTTAATTAATTTTAAAAAATCTAATCACAATTTCGTTACAAATAAGGTACCAAATGAAAGGGGCATTTTTTTTCTGAATGCGTCGGTTTAATTAACTTACCGATTGGACAATTAGATTTTTTAAAATTAACTAATGTATCAAAAGATGGTGGCAACTTGCGTCAAGACACAGAAAAACAGACTCAAATATATCTCAGCCATTTATATATAGAGAGATAGCACACAACAGAATTACAGTACTAAAAAATGGAAAAACACCAAGGGCCAGCTCGGGAAATTTGAGACAAACGTGGAAAACTCTGAACACCTATGCCGAGTGTGTACGACTTCAGTTCGAACCAGCCTTCTTCACTAGCTTATAGAAGAGGACATATAAGCCATTTGTTGTGCTTTAAATAAATTAATTTTTTAAGAGTAATTTCTAATCGACAAATCTTTATTAATAAAATTCCGAAAAAGATTTTCTTTTTTCTATTTTTTTTTTTTTTTTTTTTTTTCAAATAAACTTACCACTCTCCTTTTAAAATCAATATTTCTTTTAGTGTTTGTCATGTAGTTTCAAGGACCGAGAAAAAATATTTAAAAAATCTTAAAATAGACGAAAATTAAAAATTATTTTATTATCATTTCAAAATAGATTTTAAGTTATATTTAAAGCAAGTCTCTAAACAAAACGAAAAAGTTTAATTAAATTAGTCGAAAATAATCATAAGTACTATACTGTAACACTTTTAAATGCATAAATTATAAGATATCGTTTACGATTCTAATTTCACATATAAATGACCTTTATCTGTATCTTTACCAATTTAAAAACGGAAACAGAAAACCATTAAAAATGTTATCTTGGGAGGAGCAGGTTAAAGCGTCAATTACTGCTTTTTTCTAAGCTTAATTATTCACTTACGTAACATGATGTGTTTGAGGGAAAGAATTTAAGAATAAAAATTAAGTATTTTTCTTAAGTTGCAAATGAAAAAGGGAAATCAAAATAATCAAAATCTGAAAAGTATCCCAAAAAGATATTTTTTCTTTCAAATTTAAAGGAGAAAGATAGAAATGTTGTTGTCTGGAGATCCAAAAGAGAATATATATTTTCCCCACTCTCTGTGCTTTAAAATAGTTTTGAAATTCCACAGGATTTTTCGAGATACCAAGGGTTCCATAACTGAATATAGAGATTATTTGATTTTTGAGTGAAAATGGGACTCAATATTTGAAAAACGATAAAAGTAGAGGATTTGTCAAAGCAATATATGAAAACGACGAAATTCCCAGTATATATTCGGTTGGATATTTTCTGCATAAATCTATAACAACACTATAGAATAATAATTTCAATAATTTAAAAAAACACATTTATTGGTTTTACTTATTAAAACTAGTTGATAATTTTAGGTTGATTTCTTTAGAAATAGACCTATTGCAATCACTTCGTTTATCCATCTATCTATCTACAAATATATACATATATATATATATACATAGAATGAAAATTTTGTCATCACGATAACTCCCAAAATAATACTCCAAATTGAACCAAATTTGGACAGCGAACTTATCTTTTAAACATTTTAGAAGAGTTCATTAACCAAGTATCTCTACATTTTTTTTTTCAAGTTGTGGCCACTTTAAAATTTGAAATCCACATTGTAAAAAGCGTATTTACTTGATTTGCTTGAATAAAATGTAAATATACACCACATAAGGGTCTCAATTATTTTTTAATGAACTTTATCCGCCATTTTTTACAAAGTGGCAGATATCTTAAGTTAAACATGGCCACTTGAAATCACGCTACCACTTGAAAATTTAAAATCACGATAACTTCCGAAATAATACTCCAAATCGAGCCAAATTTGGATCGTGAACTTATCTTATAAATATATTGGATGAGTTGGTTAACCAAGTTACTTCGCCTTTTTGTTTTCAACTGGAGACCACTTGAAAATTTCAAATTCACATTCTAAAAAGCGCATTCCGAATTTGTTAGAATTTTGATGTATACACAGACCATATAAGAGTTTGAACCACGTTTATTAATGAATTTTATCCGACATTTTTAACAAAGTGGCGGATATCTTAAGTTAAGCGGGGTCACTTGAAATTTAGAAAAAAAATTTTCATCAAACTTGAAAATTAATTTCTGGTAGATTGAAGTGGAAGGCTGATTTTTTACCAACACGTGAAAAATACCAGAGCCGGGAATTGATTACGGGCCTTCCGCTTAACGCGCGGGAGTGAGAAATGCCGAGCTGGTTATCAGATAAGGTAGATCATTGGTTAAAGCATCCGCGCGTTAAGCGGAAAATTCAGGTTTGATTCCCGGCTGTGGTATTTTTCGCATAGTTGGTAAAAAATCAGCCTTCTACTGCAGTGTATCAGAAATGAATACCACTTGAAAAAAATAAAATCACGATAACTTCCGAAATAATCCTCCAAATCGAACCAAATTTTAACACTTGACTTATCTTTTAAATATCTTGGATGAGTTTGTTAACCAAATTGCTCCGCATTTGGTTTTCAAGTGGTTGCCACTTGAAAATTTCAAATTCACACTGTAAAAAGCGTATTTAATACTAGATTTGCTCGAAATATGAAGTATTCATAGACTATATAAGGGTACAACCGAATTTATTAATGAACTTTATCTGTCATTTGAACAAAGTGCGGATGTTATATACTAAGCGAGATAACTTCAAATTAGGCTACCACTTCAAAATTTATAAACATGATAACTTTTTAAATTCAGATTCCATTCGAACCAAAGTTGGACACTGATCGTATATAATTTATCTTGGATGTGTTCATTGAGCAAATTGTTCCGACATCTTGTTTCCAACTTGAAGCCACTTGAAATAAGGCTGCCACTTGAAAATGTGCCATCACGATGACTTTTAAAATGCTAAACTGATTGAAACAAAAGCTGGATAGTGAACTTATGGTTCAAATATTTTGGATCCTTAATTTTATTTCAAAGTTGCGGCTACATGAAAATTTCTCATTATGGAAACTTTTGTAATACTGAATTAATTCACATCAAATTTGGGTAGTGGATTTATCATTCAAATATCTCAGATAAGTTCGCTGGGCATCTCACTCTGTTTTTTTTTCTTAGTGAAGGCCACTTGAAACCATGATGCCACTTTAAAATTTCTTATAACGACAATTTTCGAAATACTGATTTAATTTTAACTAAAGTTGGACAATGAACTTATGGTAAAAATATATTGAATGATTTTGCTGTTCAAGTTAATTCACCATTTTGTGTCCATGTTGCAGTCACTTAGACTTTCACTTGAAAATTTGTCATAACACTAAGTTTTGAAAAACTGCACTGGACAGTTAACTTATGCGTTTGTAGGGCCCCTTGCTAAGTTATATTGTTTTCAAGTGGCGGCCACTTGGAAATTTGCTGTCAGAGTAAATTTTGAAATACTTAATCAATTTAAACCAAAGTTGAAATATAAATTTATCATTCAGACAACTACGATTTCGGTGGGAAAGTTTCTCTGCAATTTTGTTTCCAAGGCTGCCACTTGAGACATTTTTATCGCGATAACTTTTGAGATACTGAATTTATTCGAACCAAAGTTGGACAGGGGACTTACCTTAAAAACGTATTGGATTAGTTCACTGAGCAACTTGCTCTGCCCTTTTGATACAAGTGGCGGCCACTTAATATGTCAACTCTATGACTTTCGAGATTCTGAATTAATTCGAACTAAGTTTGTACAATAGACTTATCTCGCAAATGCATTTAATATATTTGTTTGCCATCTCTTCTCGCTATCTTGTTTCCAAGTGCCGGCAACTTGAAAATTTTAAATTCACATAAAAATGTATTTATGAACCGATTTGCTTAAAACTCCATATGAGCATTTACACAGCGTACATAAATATTTCTACCAAGTCCATTAATAATTTCTAGCCGCCAGTTTGAAACAGAATGACGGCTACTTCATAAGAAAAAAGAAATCAATCTACCCTTCCGAATGAACCAGAAAGATTTGTTTAATATTTATATCTAGGAAATGCCAGTATTATGAGTTTGATATAATAACATTGCAATCTACTTTAGAGGGTATAAACCTATATGCGTATATAATTAAAAAACATGAAAAAAAATCACATATTAAAAAAATATATTTTTTAAATTAAATTTAACTTAAGAAATACCGCCATTAAAATTTCCATTAACAGGCTTGAAATACACCTGAGAAAACTTATCTATTAAAAACCTTATACAGATATTGTTTGACAGAGCTAAAAACTTTGCCAATTTTAACACTACTATTTCTGAATAAACGCTTTTACTTTATTTAAAATCTGAGAGTACACAATTAAGTATGACAAAGTTAACTAACCTGAAAAGTGACTTTAAAAAATCAGTGTTAACAGTGTTATATGTGTTAATCAGTATTACATGTGTTCGTTGTCTTAATGACAACGAACACATATAATTGTGGCACGAGAATTGCTTTAAATTTTTAAAGTATAGTTTAGAATATATAAAATCTTATGAGCACATTTTTACAATTGTTTGCATTTATTACCACTATTAGCTCTAAGTATTATAAAATTATTATTCAGAAAAAAAGGTTTCGCTTATAAGAAGTAAATATTAGATTATTAAATACGTAATTTCTTAATGAAAAAAAATTCTATTACATATATTTAATTAAATTTACGGAAAATTGCAATTATGCGCAAATTTAAAAAAACATAAGCTATTCATTGAATGAAAAAAAAAAAAAAAACAGTATTCATTTCAATGATATAATAATGAAAATATAAAAATTATTTAAATAATAAAATTAATAATAATATTTTCATAAAAAAAAAAAATGTCCGGTCCAAACATACCAAAGTATTTTTCGGAGATATTTCAGTTTAGTTAATTACAATTAAAACGATTAAAAAAAAATATTGATATAGGTATAAAAATTAACATACAATGAAATAAACTGATACTTTAAAACATTAGTTAGATTACAAAACCCTTAATCATGCTTCAAAAAAAAAAAAAAAAATACTGTATATATATTTTTAAATATCCAGTTACACAAATGTGTTAAATTACATAAGAGTTAAATTTATTGCATTGAATTTCCACTTTAAAAACATGTAAATGTATCTATCCAACTATAGTTACTGTCGAGAGTGTTAAAAATATTCAATAAGTTGGTATATAGTTTTAAAAATTTCATTATTTAAGCAATTATTTTATTTTTTCTTAAAAACAAATTACATATTTTGTAAAAAGAGGTAAAATAACACATTTAATATCGTACATTATCCCCAATGTTTTAAAAGTTTGTTTTCAATACTATAAAACCATATAAAAGTTTATTTACTTACTTATGAGGAAAATACTTTCAGTTAACTAATAGATGAAAAAATAAATAAATCTATGAGACTGGGAATATTATTTCAAGCATATATACGCTTAAATTTCAAAGCTGGCTCATGCTTTGCACATACTAGTATAATATTTCACATTCAAATTTTAATTTCGACGTTCCGCATAAATAGATCCTTAATGGTGATTATTGTTCATTCAAATAAAATTCTATATAATATATCTGTACTGATAAGTATAGCGGATTTAAGTCCATATTCTTGATTTTTCAGGAGACGAAAAATAAAGTTAAACTAACTAAAAACTAATGAGAAGAATCGATTAGGAAAAAGGGATTATGTTGATTTATATGCTTTATACCATTCAATGATTGTTCACCTTCATTTAATAAAGGAGAAAAATTGAATTAAAAATTTATACAAAAGATCAATGCTAAATTTCTGACTTGAATCTTTTTTTACCAATGGATTTTCTCAAAGACTAAATGACATAAATTTAAATCCTTTATACCAATCGATAGAGAATTTTTTTTCTGAGTCTGACCATGCACTTAACTCAAAATCGACATTTTTGGACTTAAATATTTTATACTTATCAGTACATATATATATATATATGAATAAATAAAATCAAAAAGTGTCAATAACTTTAAATGATAGTACAAAGAAAATATAAATAAATAAATAAATAAATATATATATATATATATATATATATATATATATATATATATATATATATATATATTTAAACATTTTTAGTAAAATAAATAAATAAAACAGTTAAACAAAACTAAGAAAAGCATAGTTAAATAATTCTACTTATTTTATATCTTCAGATAAAACAAACGGATAAAAAGGAACAGGAAAATTTTAGTTAACCTTTTCAGGGGCGGTGGTATATATTTTATACCACTTAATTTCACTTCCCAACTGCAAAAATTCATCCCAGAAATTTTTTAGAAAAAACGTTTTTAACATATCAGAAAAGGCCGGGTTTTTTAACCTTAAAACTTAAAATTTCTTTTAGTTTCTTTTAGTTCATGAATTCCGGTGGCAGTATAATTAGAAGGATCCGAATTGTCTTGTGCTGCAAAGGGTTAAAAAAGGAAAGGAAAATAGACTTTTCATTACAAGAAATAGAACTACAGTAAATTTTATTCCTATTTATAAAGTACTCTTTTAAGTATAGCATTATAACAAATTTCAATTTTAAATCTTTTATTTTTTTATTTTTTAAGTAAATTTTATTGAACAAGCAAGAAAAGAATAATAAAACATTGATTGCAAAATTTTAATATCTTAAATAAATAAAATACTTGTAGTTTTTTAAATATTAGCATAAAATATTACATGTTTTTAATAAGTATTAAAATAAATACTTTATTATTGGTTTATTAAAATGGTATGATAAGTATATTTACTTATGAAAATGTACATGTGTGCCATACCTGGTAAGTTGTATTTATTTTTCTTTTAAAAGGTTTAATACCATTTTTTATGATGATAATTTGAAATTGATTTACCATAAAAATATAATCATAATAATCGAAAAATGCAGCGATACATTTTATAGTAAAGTCAAAATAGATTTAGCAACGGTGATATACATACGTACTCTACTTTTCAGCAATAGATATACATGCGTACGCAATTTTAGTGTCATAAATATATTAAATTTGTACAAATAATCCTATCCATAACTAAGATGAAACACATATAGATAGGTATATGTTTTAAATTTCTGAAAGAAAATTAATATATGGTAGTAGAGTAAAATAAATTTAAATTTAATTTAATGTATGAATTTTAGTGTTTTTTTAATCGAATTTTTTATCACAAAACATACCTATTTAAAATACGTTAAATGGCATACATTTATTTTTATACATATGAAACTGTAAAATAAATCATAAATATTTTTATAATACATACTTTATGAAACTTCTGCAAATTTTATATAAACAAAACATTACTTTTAAGAGATGCAGTTTTTAGTTTTTATCCTATTAAAAAAAAAAAGAAAAAAAACATAAAGACTTTTATATAAAAATTAAACACGTTTTTACCTCAGTGATTTGAACAAATAAGGATTTACAAATGAAACGGTACATTGAAAAATGATCCACCATCGCATTTTATTAGTAAAAGCTGTTGCTCTTTATAGAACTAGAAAGTTCTTGAAAACTTCTTAATCATTGTATTCTCTCTTTTAAAATATTCTTTTATTTCAATTTAAACAATAGATAACATCAAATAGACAATGAAAATTCGTTATATATTCCTTAATGCTGCATTTTTCGAATGAGTTAAATAATTGAACGCTAAAATTTCAACGACGCATTCTCTCCTTAATTTTAATTTAATCAACTCAGATTTATTAACTGACTACTGAATTATTTCCAGCTTTTGTTCTTTTCATGAAAATTCATACCAGAAGAAAATATCGTCTTTTCGGATCAGACTGAAAAGTCTCTATACTTTTGAATATTTAACCGATAATGTCAACAGAAATTGGTTGAGATATTTTCGTCTGAGTTTTCGTTATATCAATCAAAGAATCTCGTTCTCTCTCCGCCCCTAAAAGAAAGAAAAAGAAGATGAAGCAACCGATAGTGAATGGACAACGAGAGTTGGAACACTCATCCGTGATTGGTGCTTTGAAGAGAAATGTCGCAAGGGGGCGCTGTTACTTTAAGCTTTCTCACGCTTGTGCTTTCCGCGAGATGCCTATAAGGGTATACCGCTTACTCAGCTTTGAGCAATTCGTGGTGGCAGTCGCTACAAGCAACTTGTCTTTAAACTATTTATATTTCCAAAAGGAATAAGCATGGTGATAGAAAACTGATAACAATATTTTTTTCGCATAAGGTGGCATTCCCACAAGCCATCGGAGATATTTTCTTACATTTCTAAATTATAATTAATAGTGTTCTGCGCCTGGAAGTTGTTTTTTCATCAGTTGCGGAAACTTTAGCGCAAAGTTTAAAATGTAACTTTTGAAAACTGAAAACTTCGCACGTTAAGTACATTATTACTCGCTTTTTGCAGGATTTAGTAAACTCAACATATATTCGTATGTGCCATTAATTAAAAAAAATATTTTCAGGTACAGACAATTATAATCTCTGCTGACTGCTAGAGAAGATAATTTAACATACTTTTGTAAGTTCAGAAGAAACGCCTTTTCAACTAAATAATTTTCGTGCACTAGTACTATAAATGCGTTTAATTTTCTGAACTTGATCGAAGTATTATGAACTATACTGTACACTAAATATTGAAGGGTTTTCTACTGAAAGGAATAAAATAAAAATGAAACACAGAATTGGATTTTTATCACTGATCTGCCACATCTTCTATTTTCAAGGTATGTATCTATAATAACATAATTGTGTTTATACTTAATGCAAGGCTAGCGTGGTTGACTTTTTCGCATACCACTATTTAGAAACAGTACTCTTTCGCTCTTATTTAATCGTATAAAGTTAAGTATTAATTACTAGAAATATTATTAATTATAAAAATAGTTTACAGAATCTGCCGTTTCAGTAAATAATAATAATTAAATTAAAAGTTTTTAATTAATATTAATAACAAAAAATAAATAATTTGATTAAAGATTAATTTAAAATACTTAATTTTGTATAAAGAAATCATAAATTAAAATAACTTTAATTCTTATTTATTTTTTTATTATTTTTTTTTCTTTTAATTAAAAACGAAAAGTATTATCTTTTCTTTTCCGCCAAGTCAAAAATTTAATGCGAGCAATTAACTATATTTTAATTACAACAACTTGGAATCACTGAAATAATGTTGTTCAAAACAGATTGTACTTAACAAAATATTTAAACCAGACTTTTTAGTAATAATAATGATAATAAAAATAAAAAATCTATAACATGAAAAACGTTTAAAGAAAATATTTGCTTCAAGTATTTTAAAAGAAAATTTCCTGCATGTTAGAAAACGAGAAATATAGCGTTAAATAGCGTTGTGCTGTTGTTTATAATAAGTATTTTGTACTAATATACTAATATTTATTTTAAATGATTTTTAATTTAAGATTTATTTATTAATACTTTATTATTATTTTTATTTTTTTTTAAACACAGTCGCTGTAAAATTGCTTTAAAAATATATCATAATATATATATATATATATATATATATATATATATATATATATGTATGCTTAATAAATATTAAATATCAAGCTGTTCAATTTTAATTAATATTATTTATAGTTGAAACAATAAATATAATTAATCCCATAATCCACCAAAAACACACCAATATTGAAATAAAACAAGACAGTTGGAAATAGATAACAGCATGTTTGTTATATATTAAAGATAATATATATAATATTTATACGTATTTTATGTATATATTGCATTCTCAAGAGTTCCATAATTCTATGTATTTTTCATACAAAATAATCTTTATTTTTATAAACCGATGAACCTCTGCGATGAAATTGAAGAAAGGTGCTATAAAAAAATAAGTAAATTTGTTCAAAATATCTGTTTATGGGACTCCTCAATTTTTGGAATTTTTAATGAAATTTTTAAATAATAATATCCGTATGAAATATGTAGTTTTTTTTTTTTTTTTTTTTTTTTTTTTTTACGGCTGTATTGCGTGTTTGAACTGTTTGTTAGTTTATTTTCGAACAGTATTCAGACTGTTACTTTTAATATCACACTAACTTTTCGCATCGATTTTTTTCAGGCGATGCGTGAAAATTCTAATTTTTATGGCGTTAGTATTACGTTAAAAAATTATTTCATAAGGAGTTTTCTAATTAGTTTTTTTTTTTTCGAATACATTTTAAATAATGTTTGTATTTATATATGAGGCAAAATTTATTTTTATTTTTTGACAAAAGATTTTTGTCAATATAAGATTTATGTTAAAAAAACAAAGCACACAAGTAATAATCGTCTATTCTAGACGAATGAAAGAGATAATGTAGTTGTATGGATGATTTACTTATTTATTTATTTTTAATCTCTGTAAAATAACGTACGTCATAAAAATACATTTAATTAGTAGAATAGTTTTCTGCACAAAATAAAAAATCCCATTTAATATTTATCATGTTAAATTATTATATTCATGATTATTATTAATGTAACTTTTTTTTTTGTAAATTAAAGATAAAACTGTTTTATTAAATAAATATATATATATATATATATATATATATATATTCGACATATAATTAATTAATCACAGTTGTAATTATATACATATATATTTTAAATAAGGTCATTGTTTGTAATTATTAATTTAGTATATATTCAAAGATTATTATATAAAGAATATTTAATAAATGGGACAAAAATAGTATGTATTACAATAGTTATATATAATAATAAGAATAATAATTCATTTTTACAAAAATCAAAACCAGGAAGAAATACTTGAATTAATTAATAAACAATTACATATGGAAGTGAAGCTGTCATATTCTGGTGTAAAAACCTCCTGTAGTACTGTTCCTGTCTTCAGAGTTTTAATATTTCATATAAATGAATAAAGCTAGTCAGGTACTGACCAGATTAGTTCTGATGGTAAAACATTGGAACGCTAAACAAAAGTTCCCGGGATCGTATCCTGAAATGCTGCTTTTTTGCTCTCGTAAAACTCGTTATTTCCATTAAAAAATTGTTTTACATAATCAAAGTTACTATCTTAATTAACATGGTTACAGTTCTTGTTATTATACTAATTAAGATGGCATTATCTTGCTTAAGGATAAAATATCATTAACCTAATCTTAAGATTTTAATTGTGCAAAGATATAAAAATAATGATTAATGATATAATAAATAAATCTGTTAAGAGTTGAAAATGACTCGCATTGCGTTTTCATGACTTTAGAATTGTTTACTTTTTTCATATTTTAGAAGAAAAAAAAATCCTTCTTTATTTTAATATGAAGATAACATGTTATATGATTTGTGCTTATTTTATTATTTAAAGGAAGTTCAAAAATACAAATACCTGAAAGGGTTTGGCATTCATAATGATATTTCTGCCTTATTTGCCTAAAAAATTATATTCTGTTAAAAGACATTTTGAAAATGTATTTTATACATCACGATACGTTTTGAGTAAAAAACAACTCATACAAATTATTTATCTCTTTAAAGGACAGTTGTTACTTACATTGATCAACTAAATTTATTTCCACACAACAAGAATTCATCTCGTATAATTTCAGTAAAATTATTAACTTATTGAAAAACAGTTCATTTATATCATTTCTTCTGGTTCTGTTCGTAAATTCTCGTGGCATTCGTATTAAATAAGTGTAAATGTGCAGTCGGTAACAAAAGCCTCTGAACACTAGCAAAAATTCCTATCTAAAAAAGTAAACTTAATACAGTTATGTTAACTAAATACTTGTCGAATCCTGATTTTAGACTGTCTAAGAACAGGATTAGAAAAGGATTTATTTAACAAAACTGTATTAAGTGTACTATTTTTCTATAGGAATTTTTGCTAGTGGTCGGACACTTTGTTACCGACTGTAGTTAAAGTGCCCTAGAAAGTGTTAAATCGGCTGTAAATGAAAATTCAGAAAGTCCTGTATTAACTACGCTTTTTTTTATAGGAATTTACTATCTGATATTATGCGTTATATTTTAAGTCCATTCTTTCAAAAGTTATTTATTATCTCTTATTTGAAAGAGGTTGTAATATTTTGATACGTTAGTAAAAGTTATACGTAGTGACAGTGTAGAGATTGTGCTAATTTTCTTTTCTAGGGAACTAGACGTGAATGAAATGCCTTTTGTAGGGTATTTTAAGAGGGGACAATGCCTATTCCCGCGGACAGCATGGCCAATGTTATTCTATGGGAAAATTTGTTGCGATAATTACACATTACCTAATGTATATTTTTTATTGTGTTTTCGCAATCAAAAAATTCATAACTGTTAAATGAGTACTCATTTTTGAAAAATTCTTTTTTTTAATTTTTACATTTTAATTTTGAGTTCAAAAATGCGATTTTTCACAAAATGCATTTTTCTCATTTTCTACTCGCAAAATGAAATACTAAAATTTAAAAAAATCAATTTTTGATAAACAAGTATTAATTTAACGCTTATGAATTTTCTAAATGTGAAAACATAATTGAAAATATTCATTAGGTAATGAATAATTATGTAAACAAATTCTCCCATAGAATAACATGGGCTAAGCCTGCCGGCGATATTAGGTATTGTCCGCTCTTAAGGGGTTCATGCGAGTTTTGGAGAGAAATTAAGAAAATCACGGAAATATTCAAGCGGCTAGGTGGACGAAAATTCAAAAATGTGACCTTGCGTAAAACGTTTCTAATAAACCAAAAACGCCTAAAAGTGAATTTTTAATATTCTTACATAGAGCAAAATCTATGATTTTTAAAACAGATTTTTATTACATCATTAGAACGAGAATATACAATTAAAATGTAAAAGATAGTTAACTTTTAACCTAATCGACTAAAGTTTACAAAATATCTATTTTTATGAAAGCAAACTCTTATTTTAATGTTATACTACATATGGGATTTATTTATAGATCTAAGTATATATATATATATATATATCTGTAACGAATGTAATGTAATCTTTCTATGATAAATAATAATACTCAGAATAACCTAATTTCAAAAATAGAATTCCTTAGTATTTTATGTATAATTAAATTTTAAATTCTCTGACCTAGTTAAGGAAATTTCTTCTTTAAAGAAAATTTTTATGACAGTTTTAAATTTTAGAATCATATCTTTAAAAACTCCCGGTATAATAATGATAAAAAAAAAAAAAAAAAAAAAAAAAAAAAAAAGGAAAAATAAAATCTCCTGATAAAATGCGCTTTTCGTTAATGTAGTCATTACATCAAACTTTATCGGCACTTCTTTTATAAGTATATTCTACCTTTATTCTACACTATTGATATAGGATTTTATGTTACTAGAAGAAAAATATTTGATTCAAGGTGAAAATAAAGTTTTTATTTTGCTTTATTTATTTATTTATTATTATTATTTTGTCAAATGCATACACGTAATGCATGCATATGACTTTTATGTATATAATAATTTAATTTACATTTTCCTTTCACTGCACATATATAGATATCGAATATTTTGTATGGTAAAGCTCGATGAAATTCAGTTTGAGTTAAGGATGCACTGGGCACCGCTATTAAAAAAAAAAAAAAAAAAAAAAAGGAAAAAAGAAAGAAAGAAAAAGAGAAGTAATTAAAAGGTTTTCGTTTGCGATATTTTGTATTCAAGACAGAGAATACTAAAAGAATTCTAATAATGCGCCTTTCATGTTCAACATTAAAAACTTTTGTGATTCGTATGATTTATTCATCAATCGATATGTATTCGTTTCCAAATTCTTCCTACGAAATAACCAATAAATGAAAATGAAGAGATATTACCAATAAGAGATATCAATGAATAATATTCTAATTGTAGCTTTTTTATTGGTTATATTAATTAAAAAAATATTTTAATTTGTATTATCACGTACTCTCTCTTAAGGGATTACACATTAAATGTTATCAACATCTCAATTAGTCTAATTACAAGTTTAGACTGCGTTTGCAAGTTTATTTATTTATTTATTTTTCTTTTCTTCCTTTCTTTCTTTTCTTTTCTTTCTTTCTTTTTTCTCTCTTTTTTTACAATAAATCGTTTTATTTTATTTTAATTTCCATTCTAAGTTACAATTCCTTTTTTTTAAATATATACTTTAGATATTAGATGCTTGAAATCAGAATAAATATCATTTATCACCAGTAAAATGTTTAGGCAATGTTTACACAACAGACAGACAAAAAAAATCACATTAAAAATGTTCTTGATTTGTAATTTTAAAAACCACTGTTTTTCAAAATATGAACATAATTCAACAAATACGCCTATATACAGTGTGTCTATAATTAAACTTCCACTATAAATAGAATACTACTGATAAAACGGACGAGCGGATTGCTAAAAAATATGGTATGTCACGATTGACGAGATGTGTTTAGGAAAGTTACAGAATTATTTCAAAAATACTATTTGCTATCAATTCGTCCCTTGAATATGCGCCTTATTCATAAAATTTGGTTATAGTAAATTTCTGTTACACACAATATTCGGCAGAGAAAACGAACATACAGATTGTGACCAAATCTGATATGTGGTATATTTATTAGATACGCACAAGAAATTTAAAAATGATAGTTCCAAAAATTCCATTAGCTATTGTTCTGTCACTCGAATACGTGTAAAAAGTGGCCATAGACTTCCGTTATATAGAGCAAAATGAAGCTGGAACCGACAAACGGACCTTTACAAAATTTGGTTTCTGGATAATTTGTAATATGCATTGAAGATATAAAAAATATCTTTTACAGTCGACAGCATTATACATAAATATATATATATTACATTCACACTTTTCATTTATATATATGTTTTTTTTTTAGTTTGACCGTTAATTTTTATCCTCAACGTACTTTTTCATAAACAGTATATGACTAAGATCATGACTTGACAAATATTTACTTAACAAAACAGTATTAGGTGCCCGTCTTTTAAGTAGGAATTATTGCACGTGCTTCAATAATTTTGCCGCAGACTGTAGTTCAATAAAACTCCACAAGATGGCGTTTCATCATCTGGTGACAATTCATGAATTGAAACGGGAATTTGAGGCAGAACTCACATCACTACTACTACTGATAAAAACAAATTTTCTTCTTGTTTAATCTAAAGTTTATTAATATATATATTATTTATGGTTAGTGATGCGAAATCAGCGCCAAATTACCTACCCTTCATGAAACGTACTTTAGATAAATAATAATAATAATAATGATAATAATTAAAAATATTCCACCAGATGGCACTTTGCATTGGAAAATAAACGCGCGTTAACCGCACATATTGGCACACATGTGATTAAACACTAATTAGTAAAAGTTGAAATTGTTTATGCTTTCCTGTGTATGAGTTATTTGCCACGTTATATCTTCTTATTATCATCATTACCATCATCATTTACTTATTATTATTATTATTATTATTATTTCATGAGAGTAATTCGTGAATCTTTGACATACCAAATTTGGTGGCAAACTGCTCACATGTTTGTTGTAGGATTCAGATTATATAAGAAGTTTAATTATAACAACCCAGTAGATCAATACATAATAAAACTAAATATCTATGCGATCTATAAAAAAGTTAAATTTTATGTGCGCTTACAGAATATATTCATCGAACAAAATATATAGTTAGTAGATTTGTATTAATATATTTAAAAAAAAAATCCATGTTTTATGTTTCATATCATAAGTTATAGATACCGCAAGAAAAATACATATTTCTGTTCACTTTTTGAGCTATAATATCCATTAAATATAACATTAGAATAAAATATTACACTGAAGATTAATCTTACTGAAATATGGTATCATCATTTCAGAGTATCTAGTGAATACTCAAAAAATTGTTCAAATTTTATTTCTTACATATCTCCATTAATTTTTTACTGCATGTAATTGTAAATAATATATACAAAAATTGAAGATTGTGCTATTTTCTTACGATGAATTGTATCAAAGTTTTCTTGCTGTATTTACAGATTTTTTTCTACCCATTACTTTAACATGCGAAATTGTATGCAATGTCTTTCATACTTACTATTTTTGAGAAAGTTTTCGAAGATTGATATCAATCGAATCGGTACTCAATCGGATTTAAAATTTAATAAACTAATATCCTTAATTTACACATTTACGATCGCACGATTCAGTTCTACAATAATGAGCTACAAACGCTACTACCACGCTAAAAAATAAAACAAAATGTTTTTCTCTAGATCTGTTATTAAATAATTTATAAATGTGTGTAAGATAAAACAAATTTTCTTCTAGAGTAAATTTTCTTCTAATAAATATATGTATATTTTATAAATAAATCAATTTTTTAAGTTATCAATGCAACGCTTTGAATTAGAAGAAAAAAATAACAAGAAAATTCAGAACAAAGAATAAAATCAGCATATATGTTACTTTTCAAAAATTTTCTATGGCTCTTCTAACCCTGTAATTATAGCGTT
This sequence comes from Salticus scenicus, assembly GCA_963930645.1. Lineage (NCBI taxonomy): Eukaryota > Metazoa > Arthropoda > Arachnida > Araneae > Salticidae > Salticus > Salticus scenicus. The sequence continues at coordinate 101,780,193 of OZ005657.1, forward strand.
ATGTTTAATTTAACTAATGGTGGAAACATACTGTAGTATATTACAATTTAAATATAGTAGTATAAGAGTCAGGGAGAAGACAGACCGCACAATGGATATATTAATACAAAATAATAATAATAATAATAATATACATAGCATATGAAACACCATAAAAATAAAAAATAATAATAATAATAATACTTTTTTTTTCTAAAAATTCTAAGTTTTTAATGAAAAGAAAATCGTATAAGTATACCGCTGACGTAGATCTGGGTAATATGAATACATTTAATACATAAATACATGATTGTTGATTACAAAAAAAGTAAAAAAAAAAAAAAAAAAAAAACTATGTTTTCCGGAGATACAAAATGTTGTCCCACTTATTTTTTCAAAATATAGAAAAAAATATTTATAAGAAATTTACTTTAATGACTCGTACCCATCGGACTATGTTAAATTAATTTATTTTCTTTTAACTTTAAGATTTATCATAACGCATTTGTTTTATATATTAATATATATGTATACATATTGCCAAATTAGCTGATATATCAATCATTAGAGATATTAAAATTTCAGTTTGCAATTAACTATTATTTGTCTACTTATTTATTTAATTTTTGCTATCAACTTCATATTTAAAAAAATATATATATATTGGGTGTAAAAGAAATTTTGCGCTATTTGAAGGAGATCTTTTAATTTAGACCATGATCCGCTTTACACTTTTACACACCCTACACTTTTCACCACCTGTGACAAAAGATTAAAAAGAGGATAAAATTATTTGCTCTTAAACTATAAATTTCTAGCCGAACATAAATGAACAAAATTTTTGAGCTTTTAATTCCTGGGACAGGAAATGATCAATGTAACAATTCAAAGTTAATATTATAGATCTGTTAGAAATTAGTTAAATCATGAAATATTTCTATTTTCGACTGTTTTGATGTGAATAACATTCAATTAGAACCAATGGTTCGTTGTCGTCAGTTATTGTATATCCTAGTGATCATGACGCATCACTCACTTTTATATGCGTCACGAATTTTTTCAACCAATCGCGTTAAGTTAGATTGCCAATGATCCCAATTACCTAATTACGACACATATCTTCTGCAAAATTAAAGTATTTAAAAATATTTCTTATTACTTGTCAAATTTAATGCTTAATATATATATATATATATATATACAACCGAATAACCCATTATCCCATTCAGAACAACGTTTGGTTTCAATTTAACTATAAACATTAAAATCATTTGCTCTATGGCCAGTCCTTCATTTTTGCTCTTGAAGCCAATTTTGCACCGAAAATTGTTCGACATTTTCCCATCAATCCAGTGTTTTAATATTAACTTCTTCATAATTAACTTTTCCAATATTTACATTTTTATTTATTTATTTATTTATTTTTGTTGTTTGTTTCAACGTAATTGCACTATTAATAACAAGGATTAGCATTTCATAAAAAATAAATGTATAAATAAACAAAGTAAGAACAAAAGGTGCAAAATAAAGCAAATTAAGTAGTAACCAATATTTCAGAAATGTGATGCTGTTTTTTTTTTTTTTTTTTTTTTTGCTTTTAGAAATGCTTACTATTAAAATGGAACGCTTATAAAATATTGACTGGACTTGGCACCATCTTTTTTGGTGAAACGCTAAATTTTATCTTTCACAGTGTATGATATTGTAAAGTCTAGAGGATATTTAAACATATATATATATATATAGAGAGAGAGAGAGAGATAGATAGATAGATAGATAGATAGATAGATATACCGGGTGATCCAAAAGTCAGGACAAACTGTAAATATGAATAATTCGAAAACGAATCAAGATACAAAGATACGGTTTGCACTAAACGGATGAAAAAGAAACCGGGTTTTGTGTGGCAAAGGAAAAAAATTTGTTCTGTTGGCGACCAACAGATGGCGCTATAGTGTTTTATTTCACCAAAAAATGATTTAGAAATGAAAAAAATTTTGACAACTTACAAGTCAGCTTAATTACAGTTAATTAGTACTACTACAGTAACTGTTCAATGTCCATCATTCAGAAGTACAGCTGTGAGATGATTCACCACATCGTTCACAGCATTTAGTAGCATTTCTTGCGTTATGACAGACACATTTTGGCGGATGCCATCTTTCAGTGCTGCTAGTGATGCCGGTTGGTCGCGGTACACTTTTGACTTCCAAGAATCCCCACAGTCAAAAGTCACACGGTGTCAGATCGGGAGATCTTGTAGGCCATGCGTGATTAAAGTAGCGACTGAGAATGCGATATTTCGATGCATATAAGCTTCGACTACCATTACCTGCTGTAGTTGTTCTTTTTTATATCGTTTGTTGCTTTGCATAATCCTACATCAGAAATACGACAGCGCCATCTGTTGGTCGCTAACATAACTGTTTTTTTTCACACAAAACACGGCTTCTTTTCCATCCGTTTGGTGCAAACCGTATCTTTGTATCTTGATTCGTTTTCGAATTATTCATTTTTAAAGTTTGTCCTGACTTTTGGATCACCCGGTATATAAATTCCTTTGATTAACATATCATAGTATCAGTTGTATAAAATAAAGTGACATGAAAAGTGTTTCATAAAACATTAAAATTAGTATTTTTTAATATAGTGTGGGAATTCTTTTCCAATAATAAATGTTATTGAAATTTTATAGTCATAAATTAAAGCAATATAGTACGATTTAATATGTGCTCACGAATTTCATTGACAATTGTACTATTTTTGATATATGATTTTAAATTAATACATTTACTATAGCGATTTAATATTATAGTAATACTTAAATATTTTCATAGACAACTATTTGTTTTTGTAATGTTTTTATTTAAATATTTTGTTATACTTTGTATGTGTCAAAAGATTTATGTTTTACACGCATTCCAACTTTTAGATTTCATTACCTGCAAATCTAACTTTTCAGATATACATATTTATATTCGCAATGCTTATCAAAGGCGAAATGTAAATACATATTCAGCTTATTTTATACAATATAAGTTTAAAGGTTAAAATATATCTTCCTCCTTTCATGCACTATTGATTTTTAAGATTTAAATTCGTTATCTGAATGATCATTAATATACAAGCAAGCGAAGATAAATAATCGTAGAATTTGTTGCCATTTCTAAATTGAATAGATAACAACCATTTTTATTCTCCTCTACGGGAATAACAGTGTCATTTATTTTTTGGGGTTATAACGAAAAAAGATTTATGATTCCGACCATATGCCTTAATCAAGATGAAGCTGATAGAAGTACTCAGTAATGATAAGAAAGCATGTGTTTCAGATTATGAAAGTACTCTTGTTGATACAATATCTTAATAGTTCACTGTGTGATTCTTATTTTTTATTTATTTTATTCTTATCGTTATGTTTGTTGTTACAGAGTATTTTATGGTGCTAAGTTATCATTAACGATATACTTAAATATTAATCAAACGTCAGAGATAAAACAGATTTATTTTAAAATAATGTTTTTTTCCTACAGGATTTTCTTTGTATATTGTTAGAAAAGTGGATTTAAAAAAAGTTCATTAAGAATAAAATGTCCTGTGTGCGATCTGTGGTTATAATTTAATAAATGAATTACTAGATGGCACCACTGACGTGATAATAAATAAATGAAACGGCTTAAGGATTAATGAAAGATAATTTTAGATACTATATTAATACTTATACAAATGAACATATATCAGTAACTACAATAACTGCCGACAATCTTGACTGTGTCACTATTTTCCAATAGCAAATCTAGAAGATTTTCTCGCAGCGCAAGTAGCCAAAATTTTCTGCTTCACAGTTATTCTAAACACAAAACGGAAAAGCTAAATGTTTGGTGATAATATAATATTTATAACAGGAAAAAAATATTTTAAATATTCCATCCATCTGTATAAATTATTCATGTGTATTTGTGTATTTGTTTTTTACATATCCTATAAAATACGCTGCATTAAATATTTAGAAATTACCAAAATATAATGACAGTAATAGTAATAATAACAATAATCGAAATCATAAATATTAAATAAAATTACTGGGAATTTTTCACTAAATAAAAATATATAAGAATCAAAGTTTAATATGAATGAATCATCATATGTAGGATTTTGGCCCAGTGAACGAGAGGCGATATGCTTAAACCACAATTTTCAATGATCCATAAAACTGTTATCGTATTTCTAATAAGATTAATTTACATCCCTATTTGTTAGAAAATTCCTATGTTTTCTACAAAATACCATTCTGAAAAAATATACGTCGTAATAGGGATGTAAGCTCAATGTATGTAAACTGCTAACAAAAAAGGAAACTCTAATTATAACTTATATTCATAAGTTCCAAGTGCTCCGTTTTCATCAGAAACTTTATACAGGAATGTTTATAGATATATACTTTTTTTTTTTCAATTTATGTAACAGGGGAAAATATATGTGAAACACCTTTTTTCAAAACAGTGGTGATAAATCTGATTTAAAATTAAGAATGGCTGACAGATATGGATATTTATTTAATTTAAAAAAAGGGAAAATTTAGTTTCTCTTATATTGGATCTGTTTTACATTTAGAACAAACAAAATAAAAATATGTTGAGCTCCATTTTGGTAGACCCAGTGATCCTTGATTTAAAATATCTGGGGATTGAATTGTATTGTTAGTATATAATAAAAATCAAATTCTTTATGCTTGTCTACAAGATACATGACAAAAATTATATAAGACATTTAATATTACTGACTGTACAAATGCGAGATATTACCATTTTGAGCTTTGGCATACTGAGGAGGGAATTTAAATAAATGCAAAATACTATGTGGCTATCGATATCTCATTCAGGAATATTTTAGTCTTTATATATATATATATATATTTATATATATATATATATGTACAGTCGGTAACAAAAATATCCGAACACCAGCAAAAATTCCTATGTAAAAAAAGTAGAGTTAATACTGTTTCGTTAAATAAATCTTTGTCGAATCATGTTTTAGTCAGTCTAAGAACATGATTCGACAAGGATTTATTTAACAAAACTGTATTAACTCTACTTTTTTTATATAGGAATTTTTGCTAGTGTTCGGATACTTTTGTTACCGACTGTACAGTCGGCAGCAAAATTATTCAAGCACTAGCAATAATTCCTACGTAAAAGATGGGCACCTAATATTGTTTTGTTAAATAAATATTTGTCGAGTCATGATCTTAGTCTCATACTGTTTATAAAAAAGTAAATTGATGATTAAAAAAAATAGCGATTAAACTAAAATAAAATATGTAAAAAGTGTGTATGTTTGCTTCAATAACTTTGCTGCTGACTGTATATATATAAAAAGAAAAAAAGGAGCAGAGTTTTCATGTCGCACTATTTGTACATTATGGCAAATGACAACGTTCTAGGACTCAGCTCTAAGGATGGTCCGGAGACATACCACTTAAACTTGCGAAAAGAAATACACGATTTAAAAGTTTTAGGTAAAACTGTCATGATCAACTTTAAAATTTCTGAATATGCCATGGTGATGTAAATAATATATATATATATATGTGTGTGTGTGTGTGTGTGTGTGTGTGTGTGTGTGTGTGTGTGTGTTCAATTATTAACATAAAAACATACCATAATCATAGCACGGACAAAACTGTGCCTGTGTGTGTAGAAAGGGAGGATTCTGGTAAACTGCTGGTTTCAACATCTATACCAATTTAAAATTTATAAAATATATGTATGCCCATAACGTTCTATGTAAATATGCTGCCAAGTTCAGTGGAGAATAGAACCGTGGATAATTTCCAAATTTGTTTATTTATTTAGAGCTAACTGACCATATCATTTGTTTTCAAAGTTTATTTAAAAAAAGGGGGGGGGGATTTGTTTAAGTATAGTTAAAGGCAAAGACTGTTAGATTTATTATAAACTGCAATATTCTTTTTCATTTCGTCTATGAATGTAAAATATATTAAATACATTTTGTAGACATTCAAATTCCTAGACGTTGTTTATTGTTCAGCAGTCAGATATTGACTGGATATAACAGCTGGTAGGGCGATGTACTTTAATCCAAGAATCCGGATTCTACACCTGACCTAGAGATTTTTCAAGCTTGTTAATTTTAACCTTTCCACCTAAAATGCGTTATTTACATTAAGTTAAACTTATAAATCTTAATTGGCAGCATTGTTGGAGTTTCAATAGAAATAGAAATTAACATTTTAATCTGTAAAGATGCGCCGTTATTCACATAAAAGATGAAAATTACTTCAACTTTCAGAGAGTGAATAATACGGGTCAGGTGTCAATTGGGTACAACTTATGCCAAACGTCCAGATTTGGTCTCTAGCCCGGTAACTTTTGCACTTGTCACATTCAATTCTGTATTTCAATTTGAAACATGTTATACAAAACAAATTATCTTAAAACAGTATTGATCAGAAGCGGGATTAAAAAGTTATAGTTGATTTAGCATTAAAAGCGTAAAATGTTAAATTTATTCTATTTACGTTTTTTCATATTCAGGCAAAATTTTCTTTCGTTCTTTTTTTTTTTTTTTTTTTTTTTTTTTTTAATCAAAAATAGGATTTAGAATATTGATAAAGAAATTTTATGGAATGTAGTATAATTATGATTATATATATATATATATTCTAAACACGAGGTAGGCATTTTGTTTGTACGCTGTAAATTGTTTTAAAGTGTACTATATTATATATATATATATCTTTATATATATATTTCTTTTGTGCGTGTGTATGTCACTGAACTCCTCCTAAACGGCTGGACTGAGTTTAATGAAATTTTTTGTGTGTCTTCAGGTGGATTCGAGAATGGTTTAGATTTACAAATGAAAGTTGTAACTTAATTAGTTCTTTCTTAATTAATTTTTAACCAACTCTTTCAACAACTTTTCCACCTAGATGGCGTGAGTTGTCGTGAACACGATGTCAGAATTTATTTAATGTTAAAATGAATAATATTATAGTTTTAAAAAATTAAAGAACACGCTTTTATAGAAATGTGAACTAAATAGCACTAAATATCTATCTTAGTAATAAAATTCAGGGTAAGAGAAAATCGTGTGAGTGACACACCGTAATATTTACATACATTTAAATCTTTAATTAAAATAACTTAGAATTAACAAAAACAATTTTTAAAAAATCGCCCCTAACGGGGATCGAACGCTGGACCTTTAGATTCGTAGTGCAGCGCCTTACCTCGACGCCGCATCGTTCACGTAAGAAAAGTATTTTTTTTTACAATATAAATTTTTTGTTTGCTCCCAGAGAAGTTACAAACAAACATACATACATACATATATACAGGTGAAGCTAATAAAAGCGTGTTAAAAATGAATTTTTAACCGTATCTTACGAAGTGTTTAAAATATTTTTTCAAAATTAATATTTTTAGAATCGAAACCGTATCTTACGAAGTGTTTAAAATATTTTTTTTCGAAGTTAATATTTTAGAATCGTAAACACGATGTCAGAATTTATTTAATGTTGAAATGAAAAATGAATTTTTAACCGTAAGTGTTTAAAATAGTTTTCAACGTTAATATTGTTAAAATGTTAAAATTAGTTAAAATGGTATATTCTTTTAAAATATTCGTCAATATCCGACGGAGTTATTTTATGTTAAAATGAAAAATGAATTTTTAGGCCATTATTATTTGTGCAGATGGAAAATGTACTAAAAGTTTTCCGAAAAATTTCACGATCACAAATGTTGACGGATATCCAATATATCGTTGAAGAATTCCCGATAATGGCGGACAATCTTATCATCTATGGCGGTCATCTATGTCAACAACATAGATATTGACATTGATAGCCGATGGGTGGTCCCATATTCGCCTCTGCTGAGCAAAACATTCAATGCTCATATTAATGTTCAGTTCTGCAGTTCAGTGTAGAGCATCAAATACATTTGCAAGTATGTGAATAAAGGCAGTGATATGGCTGTATTTCGAGTTGAAAATACCAATGAGAATGCTCTTCTGGTGAATTACAACGATGAAATAACACTTTACCAAACTGGCCGGTACGTGAGCTCCAATGAAGCTGTTTGGCGTATCTTTGGTTTCCCAATTCATGAACGGGATCCAGCAGTTCTTCATTTAGCCGTCCATCTTGAAAATGGCCAGCGCGTATATTTCACGAGCGAGACAGTGAATGATCGTGCTATAAATCCACCAAAAACTACACTCACCGAATTTTTTGAATTGTGTAATCGTGCGGATGCTTTTGGTGCTTTTGCACGGAAATTACTCTATTCAGAAGTACCACGCTATTTCACATGGGCTCCAACAAAAAAATGGATGCCCCGCAAGCAAGGCACGCCGATTGATGCATGTCCCGGTTTATTCAAATCAAACACCTTGGAACGAGTATTTAGGTCAATCCAAGGCAGACTGAGTGCTTTTATCTTTGACTGTTATTGGTTAATGTCATCGGCACTTTGTCATTTCAACATTTACGTAAAGTGAATGGACAACAGTATCCAACGTATAAAGATGCATGCCTTGCACTCGGCTTGCTGGAAGACGACAACCAGTGGGAGTGTATGCTTGCTGAAGTAGGACTGAACTGTACAGCAAAACAAATTCGTCTACTATTCGCTATAGTGTTGACTACATGTTTCTCGGCCAAAGCAGAGACATTATGGGATAATCACAAAGATTCAATTACTAATGATATATTGCATCAACATCGTTCACGGTGCAACGATCTAACGATAGTATTCAGTGACGCTATGTACAATGAAGCATTGATTGCTATTGAAGATCTTTGCATTATCATTGCCAACTTACCACTCAGTCATTTCGGTATGCATTCAACAAATCGAAATGCATCTGATTTAATAAGCACTGAATTGAATCGTGAACTACAATACAATACTGTAGAAATGGCAGCGATTGTTGGACTTTATTGGATGTATGCAGAACAGCTCATTCATTATTTAAACTGCCACTAAATATTCAAAATAACCCAGACGCAGTGTGCAACATAAAAAAACAATTGTCCATGGCCACAGTGCTGAAATAGTGTAAAATTCTTATCTGGGATGAATGCACTATGGAACACAAACATTCGATTGAGGCGTCGAACAGGACATTGAAAGATATAACAAACAACGACAAACTATTTGGCGGCACTTTGTTACTCTTTTCAGGTGATTTCAGACAAGCATTTCCCGTTATTCCGTGTTCAACATACGCGATGAGATCAACGCGTGCTTAAAATCATCGTCATTGTGGCTTAATGTTGAAAAAGTACAACTGAAAGTAAATTTGTGCGTTCAAAAGCTTCAAGATCCATCCGCTGAATTATTCTCAAAACAATTGTTAGATATCGGTGATGGAAAAGTTACTACAGATGAAACTGGATGCATAAAATTACCGACCGATTTCTGCACAATCATTGATTCTCAAGATGCTCTTATTGACCAGATATTTCCCGATGTACACAGACGATACACAAATCATGAGTGGCTGGCAGAAAGAGCAATTTTAGCAGCAAAAAATGTGGACGTCAACGAATTGAATCTCAAGATACAACATTTGTTACCAGGAGACTTGGTGTCATACAAATCTAATGATACAGTTTGCGATGCCACCGAAGCTGTAAATTATCCAACAAAGTTTTTAAACTCATTGGATTTACCAGTCATGCCACCGCATATTTTACAACTGAAGGTTGGATCTCCGGTTATTTTGCTTCGTAATTTGAACCCACCACGGTTGTGCAACGGCACGCGATTAGTCATAAAAAAATTAATGAAAAATGTTATCGAAGCCATCATTTTAAATGACAAATTCCGAGGTGAAAATATATTACTACTGCGAATTCCTATTATACCCACAGATGTGCCAATTCAATTTAAACGCCCTCAATTTCCAATTAGATTGGCATTTGCAATGACTATCAATAAGTCTCAGGGCCAAACGATGTCTGTCTGTGGCTTAGATTTGAGAACATCATGTTTTTCACACGGACAATTATACGTGGCTCTCGAGTGGGCAAACCATCCAGTTTGTTTGTATTGGCGAAAGATGGGATAACAAAAAATATTGTACACTCTGTTGCATTAAGGGAATGATATTGTTTTTTAGTAATATTGTTATAAGTAGCGATATGTATATAATTTTAAAGAATCAATTTTAATAAATTAAAAAAATAAATGATTGGTGTTTTGTTATTTTTATATTCTTTCACCGTTCACAGCGCTCCATACATCTTCCACTTATATACCGCATCCTAACACACTTACAATAAGTTAGTTATTTTTTTCTAGCAAAATATTCTCTAGAAATAATTTATATGACAAAACAACGTTTGTCGGGTCAGCTAGTATATATATATATATATATATTCATACGCAACCACATGAATGTGTATTTTATGGATTAAATTTAATGAGCTTTCTATAAAATCAACTATTAATTTTATAATTTTTCTTGCATTTAAATATATTTCTTTTTTTTTTTCTTGGAGGATTTAATTGATTGTAATCGCTATTAGTAAAGTTCACTTTATAGTGGATTTTAATTGCAAGTAACCAATGTTAATATTTTACTAAATGAATCATGTTTATTGTCACCGATTTCTTTAAAACTAAATCTATATTTGTACTTTTAAAATTTCTCTTATGTAAATTGTATATTCTCTTGCGTAAATCTATTACCAAATGCTATTTAGATATAACATTTTAATACATTTTATCGTAGTTACTGTTAGATGCGATAGATGGCGACACAATTAAATAAATATAATATATTTATTGTTATTTGCGCTTGATGGCCACACAATGAGATTCTGATATGTGTTTCTAGAATGCACTTCGATTAATATCAAAATTTTAGAACCGTATAAATGTTATTTAATTATATTTTAAATATTATTTTTATTTAATACAATTTTCAATGTACTTATTTGTTAATATACAATTTTCCATAGTTTAATTTTATGGCTTATAATTTTATATTTCATTTTAATTTATTAAATTTTGTAATTTTATAAAAATAAATAATCATTATTTCACGTTAGAAATTTTATAATTTTAATACTGAAAATTATGTATTAAATTATAGTTATAAAAAATATTATTTTAAAATTATCATTCAGCTTAAATTGTTATAACATCATCCATCAATTTTTAATTATCAACTAATACTATGATTATTGCTTTAAAATATTACAAAATTCAATTCTTAAATAATCCTTATTTTCATTCTTTATATATTCTTTATTTCCGTACAAATAATTGTTCTTTAGTAAATTATTTATAATTAGCTATTTTAAAATATAAAGTTTGTTTATTATTTTTATTACTTAATTATAATTGTTTTCATTGATCATAAAACTAATATTTTTCATTTCAATTATAAATTTTTAACTGTTTAAAATTAATGCTTTAGTGGTATCCTACATCATTATTGTTATGTATTAACTACTCTTATATTATGCTTGTTTCATGTTATTTAACTAGCAAATGATTACTATTTGGTCGTGTAATTATTATCTACTTTTCTAAAAAATAATATTTTTGGTTTTATTTTTCACTTCTTACTTCCATTTTAATTCATTGTTTGTATCTAATAAGGTACAGCGAATAAAAACATTTTTTTTTCAAACTGTTATAGCGACCAAAATTTGTCTTTTATATTGAATAAAACAAATACCAAGTTTCGGAATTTCATATATATAACTTGAGAGTCCATTTTTACTCTAGAATGTTAACAATTTGATTGTTTCATTTTCTTTATAACTTGTATATAAATGTCTCTTCTTACATCTTATAGCAATAAAAACTTGATGTAAACGTTACTACTTAAGAGCTGTGAAACGTTTAAATATCATTTAACAATATCCTAAGGTTTTTTCGTTATTTGATATTTAGTATTATACATTATTATGCGTTAAAAATAATTTTAAATTATTTATTAATTTCTAACGTGAAATAATAAATTTAAAATACTGAGCTTTTCGAATTTTGCGACATTTTTGGTGCGACAAGGGACATTCAAATGTTGTTAGATAATATTCAATCTTTGCACATCCTTTAAATAACATTTATAGCAAATTTCCTTGCTTTTGGATATAAGGAGAGGCATTTATGTACCAGTTATAAGTAAAAAAAAAAAAAAAAAAAAAAAGACATTTTGGATCAAAATTGTACCCTAAAGATGTATTTGAAACTCGGTATTTTTCTTATTCAATATAAAAGACTTTTTTTTTTTTTTTTGGTCGCAATTACATTAAAAAAAAAAAAAAAAAAAATCACTGCACCCTAAAAGTTGTCTTGCTTGAAAATATTAGTATTTTTGTATGATCTCATATATCATAATTAGAAACAACTCACTCTATTTAATTCTGATTTTATGACACTCGATAAATATATAGAAGATTTTTTGGAAAGTTCTAAAATAATTTTTTTTTTCGTTTGGTAACTTTTCCAATATATCTTACTTTGTATAACGCGTTATTTCCATTTGTAATATTTTATTGATACATTGTATATTTGGGTTTTCACTTACTGGTTTTTCATCATTGTAATGTTGAAAAAATATTATATATTTAGTTGATGTTTATCTGACGATACTCAGACACAAAAAATAATCTAGTTCTAGTGAAAAGATCCAAATAAAGTTTTAAATGTGTGTTGTGCAGATCATGAAACTGAGGTTTACGTTCAAAAAATATATTTAAAAATTCACCAAAGCATTGCCCTGATGACGCCTATTGCGTTTGACACTAATTCGTTGTTTAGTGCAACAGACGACGTTTTACGGTTTAAAGTGGATGCAGATGTGTTTTGTCATAAAAACAACTAATGTAATTCCCCTCTTCTCCAGCAGCGTACTGTCTGTGGGTTTGGACGAATGATTTGTTATAAAGACATAGGAATTCCTTTCATGTAAAAGTTCGCACGTATTTTACTAATTTGTCCCCGATTTGTCTGCGAAGGGCTAAATATTGGAAAATTATAAAACGATTTTTTTTTTCGTGTAATCCTCTTTTTCGAGACCTATATTAGAGTAGTTTTAAACTTCATTCAGATCCGACCAATAGAAACTGAATCCTTGGCCACCCAACCCTTTCAATTTAGCCAATTTAATTTTGAACCACACTAGCTTAGTCTTTTCCCCTCATCTCTCTATACATGCGTGTGTAATAAAAACAGTAATAATACGAATAAATAAGTGTATTGAATACATTCTGTATTTGATCTGAAGCTATTCTGTATTTGATCTGAAGCTATTCTGTATTTGATAATTTATTTACATTCGGAGGAATTTTTAGAGCATTTTCTCTTGCCACAAATGATACATTAAAAGTATTATGCTCGTTCTAAATAGTTTGTCTAACCTACATAATTTTAGTACAAAATAAAATGCTTCAGTTAAAAGAAAGTGTCCAATATGCATTTATTTTTATATACACAAAATAAATGATCTTGTATAGTTCTCTATGTTAAGAAAACGAATACTTTCGTTATATGTGCGTTGCAAAATTTTAGGACATCACTTAAAATCCACCGTATCTAAGGTTTTTAAATGTTTTGAAAAATATGTTTTATATGAAGATGTGTCATAAAAAAAAAAAAAAAAATACATGGAGAAAATATGGCTCCACTAAGTTTTGGAAAAAGGCATAATTATTTTATTATGTATATATATATATATATATGGCTTGTTGCAAAATTATAGGGCATATCAAATAATTTAAAACAAACAGCATAAAATATATTCACATACATAAATTTAATAATTGGAACGTCCACCAGAACGATTTATCACTTGAAAACGACGATTTTCCATATTTTTACGTAAGTGTGACATTTCTAGCAATAGAGTTCCAAGATCCAGTTTAGATCAGGATAGCAAGGTGGCCAATCAAGAGTTCCTATCTTTCCCTGTTGAAAAAATATTTTTATTTCATCACTCTTGTGGTAACAAGCATTATCTTCTAGAAAAATTAATTTATTTCGTGAAATTTTTCGAAGAAAAGATAACAGACCATTTTTGAGTACTGTTATGTACTCCGAACTATTCATTCTATTAGATATAAACTGAATATCATGCTTTCCTGAAGACGAAGAAGCATTAAAAACCAGGACGTTATTGCCACCAAAATTTTGCTTCGAAAAAAATTGTCTTTTATTTCTCAAGTCTTACTAATATCCATTAAATCAGTCGGGACCGTCTAGATTGAACTTTTGTTCATCTGAAAAAAATGACCTAAAACAAGAACATGAGTTTAAAATTAATATATATATACAGTCGGTAATAAAAATCTCCGAACACTAGCAAAAATTCCTATATAAAAAAAGTACACTTAATACAGTTTTGTTAAATAAATCCTTGTCGAATCCTGTTTTTAGACTGACAAAAAACAGGATTCGACAAGGATTTAATTAACAAAACTGTATTAAGTGTACTTTTTTTTACATAGGAATTTTTTCTAGTGTTGGGAGACATTTGTTACCCACTGTATATATATATATATTGGAAAGTATTTTTTTTTTTTTTTTTTTTTGAGAAATTCATCTTATCAATTTCCAGTCCCTATCCGTGTTCTAGCGGGCAAAGTCCAGTCGGATATCTTTATGACGTTTTAGCAATCGGGATGCTTTATTCATTTGTTCATGTGTGATAAATGAATTTCTTTTGAGGCTTCTTCAAATTGTGGTTTTGTGAACATCTAATTTCAATTCTCTTTTTATTTGTGCCAGACATTTCGGGGAATTCGATGGTTTTCGAGCAATTGCTTTTTCATCTCGTTTGGAAAGCTTTCTTTTACGTCCTGAAGAACGTTTTTGCCATAAGCATTTTGGTCTTTTAGATAATTTTGAATTACGTGGCGAGATCGTTTGAGTTCTTTAGATATACTGATTATTGAAACATTTCTGTTGCGTAAAGTTGCAATTTTACCAGTTTCTTTATCTGTAAGCTTTTTACCTCTAAGCATTTTCTAAAATGTACAAGAAATCTATAAAACTTATTAAATAATTATTAATATTAACATAAAAATTAAAAGTGTTCTATAATTTAGCAACACCAAAATTTATAACTTTTGAAAATTTATTTAAACTTGCAATGTTTAATTTTGTAAGTACTTTATTAAAGGTATAAATTTATATTTTAATAGATTTCGTTACCAGCGCATTATACACTGATGGAAAAAAAAATCCCAACACCAGGAAGGAGCTGGGCTAGATAAAATAAATTTGGTAGGCGTGTTTATACATCTGAAAAATGACGTCGATTCAAATTTTGAGCTACGCGCATAAGTGTGGCGCTTGTAGCGACACTGTGTACATGCAAATGAGGTTTGCTTTAAATAAGCGCTGTAAGGTTCGTGATCGTTATTTACAGTTGAGATTTGACTTAGTGAGTTAATGTTAGTCAAGGATGCCTCTAAGAAGACGAAGAAGCCATTATCAACAGCTCACTGAGTTTGAACGAGGTCGTGTTGTAGGGCTACGAGAAGGTGAGTTTTCTTTCCGCGATATTGCAGAAAGACTTGGCAGGAATGTATCCACTGTGCATGAGTGTTGGCAGCAGTGGTCAAGGGAAGGTACTGCCTCAAGAAGACCGGGTTCCGGGCGGCCACGTGGCACTACTGAGAGGGAAGACCGCCGTGTTCGGCGTATGGCTGTGGCTAATCGTACTGCGTCTGCAGCTGAAATTCGAGCTGCAGTTGGCACCACAGTGACACAACGAACTGTTACAAATCGGTTACTTCAAGGACAGCTCCGAGCCAGACGCCCTGTAGCGTGCATTCCACTGACTCCAAACCACTGCCGTTTGCGACGTGAGTGGTGTCAAGCTAGAGCTCATTGGAGGACGGAGTGGAGATCTGTTGTGTTTTCTGATGAAAGCCGGTTCTGCCTTGGTCGCAGTGATAGCCGTGTGTTGGTTAGAAGGAGGCCAGGTGAACGCCTGCTAGCGACATGTCTGCAGCCTAGACACACAGGGCCTACTCCTGGAGTTATGGTTTGGGGAGCAATTTCGTATGACAGCAGGAACACTCTCGTGGTTATCCCACGCACCCTGACTGCAAATTTGTACGTCAGTCTAGTGATACAACCTGTTGTGCTGCCATTCATGAACAGCATTCAAGGGGGTGTTTTCCAACAGGATAACGCTCGCCCTCATACCGCTGTTGTAACCCAACATGCTCTACAGAGTGTCGACATGTTGCCTTGACCTGCTAGATCACCAGATCTTTCTCCAATCGAGCACGTATGGGACATCATTGGACGACAACTCCAGCGTCTTCCACAACCAGCATTAACTGTCCCTGCATTGACCGCCCAAGTGCAACAGGCATGGAACTCCATCCCACAAACTGATATCCGACACCTGTACGACACAATGCATGCACGTTTGCAAGCTTGCATTCAAAATTCTGGCGGTTACACCGGTTACTTATGTACCAACATTTCACATTTGAAATGGCTCTTCTCGCCAATGGCTCTACCTGTGATCTTGAAACTTTAATCAATTAAATATGTTATCTAGACAAATGTATTGCTGAAATTTCATTACTGTACAATAATTTTTTTTTGGTGTTGGGATTTTTTTTTCCATCAGTGTATATATTTAAAAACTGCGAAAAATCGCAGGTGTCCTACAATTTTGCAACGCATGTATTCACAAATTTGAGTTTATATATACCAAAATATTGTACAAAATATTATTCTATGAGTAATATAATTGTATACCAATTAAGTAGCATTTATCTGATTTTTTTTTTAATTCGCATTTATTCCCTATGATTGTGAAAAACAAAATCATCCCTTAAAATCTGTAAAGTTTCTTTTATCTTTTTACGTTAAAAGAAAAAAAACAAAACAAAAACAAAACTGTAAATAAAAAACTATTAATACTACTTTCGCATAAAGTAATCTTAAAACCTAACAACAAAAATAAAATAACTCATTAATTATAATCCATACAATTTATATAAACAGCGTAAAATTGGCTACTTTCTCAGAAAAATTTTATTTAAATTATTTATTTTAATTTAAGCATACTTGCCAACATTAAAAATGTAATTTAATCTTTTGTTTCTGAACTAAAATCATGAATATTTTCAAGCATATAATACATTAAAAAATAGTTTTGACTGTATTGAATATTTATTTTATAGTAAATAAATGCAGCAGTTTAATATTAATTGCAAATTTATATATACATTATTGAAGCGCAAGCTATAATTCCTGTTTAAAAGATGTGCACCTAGTACTATTTTGTAAAGTAAATATTTATCTAGTCATGATCTTAGTCTTATGCTGTTTATAAATATGTAGGTTGATAATAAAAACTAGCGATCAAACTATATATATATATATATGAAAAATGTGGATGTGTGTTTCAACAATTTTGCTGCCGACTGTATATATATATATTATTGGATCTTAACATGTATCGCAACATTTTTGTGCTAGTTTTAGCAATGTGTTACAATCAGTTTTGTTTTTGTTGTGTTTGTTTTGACATGTATCATTAAATGGTAAATAATTATGATTAAAATATCTATCATATATATATATATTTATTTAATTATTAAAGTAAAACAGCTTGCAGTAATGATCCTATAACAACTTTAAACGATTTTTACATTACTTTTATTTTCAAGGAGTATAGTTTTTAAAATGTGATCCTTTTCAGGATCTTTTTTTTTTTTTTAAATAATAAAAGATTTTGTAAATTTTCTGTAGTACAACAAATTTACCTTTTTTTTTTTTTCTTCCCGCATCTCTCTGTGTGTTTTTAATCATAGAAAACTTTTCGCTTCTCGAACTTTTTAATGAATTCTAATTAATTCAACTTTCAAATATTAAAATTTTCTTCTTGGTTGGTTTCAAATAAAAACCACCTTATTTAATGAAGTGAGGGACCTTTTTGTTTAATCCTACTGAAAAAAAAAAAAGTTTTTACTAAAAAGATTTTTGAATGTGCATTTTCATAATATGGTAAAGCAGATATATTTTAAAGAAATAAACAGCTGAAACAGAAATTCCTTAGCATAAAGCTGAAAAGATGGATAAATAACGACGCTTGAACTAATTTTCCTTCTGTTATAAAATATTTTTCACGCAAAGAATTAATTACTTCTCTTTGTTTACGAGAGAGCGATTAAGATAATTTAGCAAATTAAAAATGCTACTTTCTGCTAAAAAAAAGTCTTTTCTCAATTCTTGGCATCTTCGTATGTATTAAATTAGTATTTCATATTCCTCATGAAAAAAAAAATCATTTAATGTGTGACTTTTAATTATCTTTAACACAAAATAAATACTTTGCTGCTTGTGTTACTGTAATTGATTCTCTCACATCTATTAAGATATTTTGGAACTTAACATTTTTATTAAGAATATATGGTTAATTATGGCTGTGTAAGGGAAAAGTATAGAAAAGTTAAGTATTTTACTTCCAAATGATGTGTAAGGCAGGAAAATTATCGCATGTAATAAAACATTCATAACTCCCAAAACATTACCAACTTTTAACTCAAATTTGACAGCATTATTTAAAAAAAGAAACCTGATATATTTATTTTCTACAATTAAATATACTAGAAATTGTTACTGAAAGATTCTTGTAGGATGTTTCAAACAGAAAAAAAAATAAATAAATAAATAAAAAAAAAAGAAAGTAAGAAACGGGAGAGTAACCATGTACGTCACATATATGATATTTTGACAAAATCTGAAAGTCACATTTATTAAAAAAAAAGTTTATATACATATACCAGGGGGTTTCAAAAATTTAGGTAACAAGCCCATTCAAAGTAGACGTTTATTCAGGAAATAAAAAAAAATATATACAATATAGTAAGGAAGAATTACACATTACTTATCTACATAATCATACTTATCTAGGCATTTTTTCCATCGGTACACCAAACCATTGAAACCGACATCGAAAAAATCAGCGTCAAGATTGTGAAACCACGTCAGGACGGCTTGCTGGACCTCAGCATCGATTCTGAAATGATGACCTTTCAAGTGTTTCTTTAATGGTCCGAAGAGACGGAAATCATTTTTTGCGAGGTCGGGTCTGTTAGGAGGGTGGTCAAATACCACCAGTGAATTGTCTCGGTACCCAACAAGTATATGTCTACCGATAGTCCAATTGTTCATGCACAGCATTGTGCTCATTTCCAATGGAGATATTGAGTTCTTTTGCAGTTTTACTCAGAGTAATGCAACTAGAACCTTGAATCAAAGTTTCGGCATGGCAAACATTGTCATCTGCGGTGGACGTGCTTGGTCACCCTGCTCTTTCTTCATCTCGCACCTCTGTTCTACCTTTTTCAAATTTCGTGCACCAAAACCACACCTGTTTTCGTGATGTAAGACTTGTACCATACACTTTTACCAATTTCCGATGAATTTCAACTGGAAAAATTTTCTTTAAATGCAAAAACTTTATCACGCTTCCTATTTCTATCACGGACCATGTTTCCCTCAACGCATCCATCTTCTAAGATTTATTCATGCTACTGGACAAGCAGCTGTATCTACCGGCACCGTTTGATTCCTGTTATCGTCTTAGTTATCTTCAGAAAGAATTTTATTCAAACGGATAATTTTCCCAACCGCCAGGGGTTTTGTTACCTTATTTTTTTAAACCACTGGGTACTTATTTTGCACTAAGATTTCAAATATTAAATTAGTAAAAAAAGTTCACGTTTAAAACGTATCACTTTTTTAAATAAAGACACGTATTAAAAACTTACTTTTTCTGTATTTGTGAGGTTTGCGTTGATGCAAACTCCATCTTAATTAATTAATTAGATTACTAAATGGATAAGTAAAGAGTACGAGACTTGAATATAACTATAAATAAGACTTTTATTTGAACAGATTAATGGGAGGGTGGTCTGGCACTCGAGATAGCTCAGTCAGCGTATTTAATTACTTTATCAAAACATATGTATCAGAAATTAAATTAGATAATTTTAAATATCTCACCCCAGCAAACAGTCGAAGGTGTAGAGACGGATGCACTCTTTTACTCCGTCACTGTAGATCAGCGGATTCCCGGCAGATCCAACGTTACCTTCACGCAAGCTAGCAGAAACACACACCAACACGAATCAAACTACTTAATCTTAACACAATTAAATCTCCACAACTCCACTCCTCAATACTCGCCAAAATAAGAATCTTCACAATCTACACCACTGTCTACAACACCACAATCTTCATCTTATACTACTTCCTACCAACTTCCTTCCTCTTCATTTTAATCAATACTTTTAAAATCGCTCCCAATTTCTCTACCTCTCACAACTTAATTCCTTTATTGCAGCACCATGTCGACACAAAACTAATCTGACCAAACCTTTCGCCGGGTCACTGGCGTCGAAGCGATTTAACCGTCCCAACTTTATACTTTGCTGGATCCAGCTTAATTTCAAAGAAACTGTAGTGGCGTTCAATAGTCTCAACCTCACATATTTAGTAACAATTTCTATAGATACATTTCTATATAACACTTTATATATACAGGAATACTTTCCTTCTAACTGATTAAAGTTATACCATAAGCAATAGTAAAATATCTTATATATTAAAACAGAAAACAATTTATTAAATATCAAAACGTGAGCATATGACCTTGCTTAAAATCTTTGAACCTATTCTAAACGATCAAAATTCTCTAATTAGACGTTGGGCAATACCAATCATTGACGAACCAACAACCCCAAAGAAAACGAGAAGAAGAAACTAAAGCTTCAGTGGGTTAAAGCAAAACCCTCTCCTATGAGGACCACAATCTCCTTTGGAGACCGTGTTGGTTAATGTCACCAGAGCTATACAATATGCAATTTTCAACGGTTTCGGATTCATGTGTAAGTGGCATGACACCACAATTTTAAACTTCTGCAGAGGGGATCTAGAAAAAAGAAAAAAGTTAAGGTTCAGTGGGTTCAACCTTTTCACTAGAGTTTTGCAGTGGAGAATTGGCAGGCGAAACCGTGCAAGCAAACTGACAAAAATTTTGATATGAGTACAATACAAGATACGTTCCACGATTTAAAATATATATATATAATTTAAAAATGCTCATCAGGTAGCGTTTTCCGTGGAAATTGACAAAAGCAATAATTAAAGTTACACACGCACGCTGTATTAAAAATTTATAAATATTCAAATGATTTTCATGCATTCTAAATAAGTTATTTCGTTTGTTCTATATATGTTTTTTTCATTTTTCGCACATGCAAAGGGCCACCTAGTAGGAAAATTTTATTTATTTAATTATTTATGATATCAATTCTTTGAGTGCTTCTTACGTATCATTTTCTGTAAATCCGCTCGACCGTTTTAGTTGCAGGATACTGTTTATAGCGGAAATGTAATTATAATTTACCTCTCTCCTCTAAAAAATGATTTGGCATTTTTTAATTTCGCAGTTAATCTGCGATCACACCAGTCTCTCTATGTGCGCTTATTTAAAGTAATATTTTTAATTTTGTTGCGTGTTATAAGCAAGCATAATAGTTAATAATAGCAGAAGACTTGGCGTTGGAATATTAAAACAGGAATAAACTACTACGTCAGAAACGTCAAAGAAAAATTATTGAGGTGCATACAGCTGTTTCGGTAGCCTAAAGCGTACCGTCTTCAGTGCAAAAAGAATTCTGAATCTGGAGATGTGCTCGTATATATAGGAGAGGGACCGGATTTAGTTCAACCAATAGGATTACGGAAGAGGTGGGGAGTGTGGCCAATAGGAATTAAGGAATGTGTAGCTGTGTAAACAGTAGAAAAATTAAGGAAATGTGGACTGAATGTAAAATTTCCAACAATCAGACAAATAGGGAACAGCGAAATCACAATTTACAAGGTTTTTAAAATTTTTATAAATATGAAAAGCTTCAAAGAAATCGAGTTCATGAATGGATTTAGGTCTGCAAATTATTTTAGCTGAATTAAATTTAAAATTATGATTTTCTTCCCAGCAATGTTTAGAAATAGCCGATTTATTGGTTTCTTGTTTGCGGACGTAATTCATATGTTTTTTTTAGATGAAATTTAAGACTGCGTTTAGTTTGGCCAATATATGATAAACCACACTGACAGGAAATACTATAAATGCCCCAAGAATTATGCATATCAATAGGATCTTTTAACTGAGAAAAGGTGAGTTTATTGGAAGGCAAAAATATTATTTTAAAATCATATTGTTTGAGAATTTTAGCTATGGTTTGACTGGTTTTAGAAAAATAGGGTAAAACAATACTGATATTAGATGTGACTGATTTAGTAGACGAAATACGAGGGAGTTGTAATTTTGGATAGTTAAATTGTGATTTCGCTGTTCCCTATTTCTCTGATTGTTGGAAATTTTACATTCAGTCCACATTTCCTTAATTTTTCTACTGTTTACA
Source organism: Salticus scenicus (assembly GCA_963930645.1). Taxonomy (NCBI): domain Eukaryota; kingdom Metazoa; phylum Arthropoda; class Arachnida; order Araneae; family Salticidae; genus Salticus; species Salticus scenicus. The sequence continues at coordinate 101,802,631 of OZ005657.1, forward strand.
CAGCTACACATTCCTTAATTCCTATTGGCCACACTCCCCACCTCTTCCGTAATCTTATTGGTTGAACTAAATCCGGTCCCTCTCCTATATATACGAACACATCTCCAGATTCAGAATTCTTTTTGCACTGAAGACGGTACGCTTTAGGCTACCGAAACAGCTGTATGCACCTCAATAATTTTTCTTTGGCGTTTCTGACGTAGTAGTTTATTCCTGTTTTAAGATATCAACGGCTATCCAAAAATTACAACTCCCTCGTATTTCGTCTACTAAATCAGTCACATCTAATATCAGTATTGTTTTACCCTATTTTTCTAAAACCAGTCAAACCATAGCTAAAATTCTCAAACAATATGATTTTAAAATAATATTTTCGCCTTCCAATAAACTCACCTTTTCTCAGTTAAAAGATCCTATTGATATGCATAATTCTTGGGGCATTTATAGTATTTCCTGTCAGTGTGGTTTATCATATATTGGCCAAACTAAACGCAGTCTTAAATTTCGTCTAAAAGAACATATGAATTACGTCCGCAAACAAGAAACCAATAAATCGGCTATTTCTAAACATTGCTGGGAGGAAAATCATAATTTTAAATTTAATTCAGCTAAAATAATTTGCAGACCTAAATCCATTCATGAACTCGATTTCTTTGAAGCTTTTCATATTTATAAAAATTTTAAAAACCTCGTAAATTGTGATTTCGCTGTTCCCTATTTGTCTGATTGTTGGAAATTATACATTCAGTCCACATTTCCTTAATTTTTCTACTGTTTACACAGCTACACATTCCTTAATTCCTATTGGCTACACTCCCCTTCTCTTCCGTAATCCTATTGGTTGAACTAAATCCGGTCCCTCTCCTATATATACGAGCACATCTCCAGATTCAGAATTCTTTTTGCACTGAAGACGGTACGCTTTAGGCTACCGAAACAGCTGTATGCACCTCAATAATGTTTCTTTGGCGTTTCTGACGTAGTAGTTTATTCCTGTTTTAGGCATAATAGTTCATGGGAAACTACGACAAAGTTTCTCTTATTTTAAAACAATACTTTTTTTTTTTTCATTTATACTTAAAATTTTGTTATAATAAAGTGCACATAGTTTGTAATTTGATAAAATAAATGTATATCGTAAGTGTAATAACCAGCACTAAAATAAAAAAAAAAAAGAAAAAGAATTATTAACACAGTATAAATGCAAAAGAGAGAAAAATTAATAATAGTATTTGAAAAATAATATTTAATTTATAGTATTCATTTCGATTTTATTTATATCATTAGTGGTAAATTATTTTATAAAAATTAAATATTTCTTTTTTAAAAACTTTGAACATCATTATCTTTATTCAAATTTCTTACGAATAGTTTGTGATTAAATAAAGCATAATTTATAACTCAGAAATAAACATTAGAAAATCCCATGTTCAGTTTTAATTTAAGTAGAATTATTTAAAAATACTTTGTATGTACAGTTTTTTTTTTTTTTTTTTTTTTTTTTTTTTAAACCTTCATTTTATTTTTAATTATGAAAAATAGTGAAAAAAAAAAATAAAATATATATATATTTAAATGAGTAATTATATCGGATTTGTTAAAAAAAAAAAAAAAAAAAAAAAGAAAAGAAAAGAAAGAAAGAAAGAAAGCCTGAAAAAAAATATCTTAATTCCATTTTTTAATATTATATAAGGAATCTGGGAAACATATCAAACAGAAAACCTTGTTGTCTTCTAACTGAGAATTTAAGACGCTAAATTAGGAGAAAGGTATCTTCATATTGGAGATCGTAAATGCCAAACAAATCTCAAATAAATGCTTTGATTACATAGTGGTATATAAAAGACTTAAGTGATAGAAATTGAATGTTTTCTATAGCCATGTTTTCTACAGCAGTGAGCCTTTCAAATGAATGTTATCTATAGCTGTGCAGAAAAAATTAAATATTAAAAAGATTCTTAAAATTAAAACTAGTATTTAATATAGATTCTATTTGATTTTCCAAATATTATGCTTTAAGAAATATCTCTACAGTAATGTATAGATATCTTAATTCTAAAAGATCCAAAAAAAATATATATCTATCTTTCTATCTATATCTATCTATCTATCTATCTCTCTCTCTCTCTCTCTCTATATATATATATATATATATGATATGTTTCTGAAGCTAATCGTTTAGATAATTAGAAGGATATTCTCACTTTCGCGATCATATATGTCATCCAAATCTCAAATAAATGCGATGATTACATAGTATCACGGAAAGACTTTCTTTATTCATCGGATAAAGTGAAATACTGATAGTCTAGAAAGAGAAAATAATATATTGCAATGGGTGCACATAGAATATTTATTTGGTTAATTTCTTAGAAATGAAAACGTAGTCAGAATTTATTTTGAATAGAATAAATTGTTACTATTTTATTAGAAAATGAATAATGTGTTTTTGAAAGCAATGTAACATTTAAAATGAGATAAAAAATACAAAAATTTAAAACTTTAAAACTACATTTTAATTAAAAACATTAAATCACAAAACAGACGTTTCGGCTAGAACATTAGCCCTCCTCAGTGTCAAACATACAAGCACAAACAACATTTACAAAAATTCATAGTACATCATAGCAAGATTAAATATTCAGGAGGAATAGCTTTAGCCTCGTTCAAGGCAGAATGTTGCATTTTCGTAAAAACGCCCTCTAGATTTATTAAAAGAAATTAAATTAAAGAATAAAATTAATATTTATTAAAAGCGCCCTCGTTTTATTAAAATAATTTATAAAGAAGAGTTCTATTTTTCATATAAATCAGTTTATCCTAAAGTTAAAAATTCCACTTATCGACTATCCCTTATTATAAAGGTATTTCTGAAAATATCTCTAAATTACTTAGAACAGTTAATATCTCTACTAGCTTTAAACCTCAACTCCGTATTAATAACTTTCTCTCAAACTTTAAACCCGCTGTCCCCTCTCTTAAACGTCTAGGTGTAATCTATAGTATTCCTTGTAAAAATTGTGATTCTACATATATCGGTGAAACTGGCAGAACAGGTGAAATTAGATTAAAGGAACATAAACGCTCATATAAAACAGGAGATTTTAAATCAAAACTCGTAATCCATTCTCTCAATAGTGATCATATTCCGGATTGTGAAAAAAAATTTAGCTTCTAATATAAATATCTATGAATCCCGTATTTTTCTAGAAGGCGCTTTTACCAAAATGCATTATTCTGCCTTGAACGAGGCTAAAGCTATTCCTCCTGAATATTTAATCTTGCTATGATGTACTATGAATTTTTGTAAATGTTGTTTGTGCTTGTATGTTTGACACTGAGGAGGGCTAATGTTCTAGCCGAAACGTCTGTCTTGTGATTTAATGTTTTTAATTAAAATGTATTTTTAAAGTTTTAAATTTTTGTATTTTTTATCTTAATATATTAATGAGACGTATAAATTATGTTTAATTTTATTAAATGTGTTTTTGGTTTAAAAAAGTCACTAGTGAAAAGATTCAAATAAAAAACCTAATAAGTTTGTATTTTGAAGGTACTATTAGAAAATAAAGGCACTATAAGGTTTACAGAAATACAAGTTGGTTAGTAATGAAAGTTATCCTGTTTAGAAACACGTAGCACCATTTCTTGTAGACGTATTTCGTTGAAATTTGGTACGCGCGTTAAATCGGCAATTGGAAAATGAAATCTGTAATAGAGATTTGAAGTTCAAATTTTGTCTGATAGGTGGCGCTTTTTGTGCAATTTAGAAAAAACGTTATGCAAATTTTAAGCCTTATAGACCACTAGTCAGTGTCATAAAATCATTCTTCATCATGCCTATATAGAAGAAAGATATAGCTTTACCGATTAAAATGTATCATTAGAAAGGTAGTAATCTTTCAACAGAACTGTAATAATGTTTACCTTTGAAAGACTTACAAAAAAGACCTCTGGATGATATAGAGTTTGCGAAATATAAATATAAAATTTTAACAGACTCGAGATTTGAATTTGCTTCGAGTAAGATAACAAAAAATTATTTCTAATGAAACTGTGGAAAAAAGTCATATTCCTGTAAATGAAAGGTCGTCAGGTTTCCAATAACCTTCGACAAGTCCAGTATCAAATCGCTCAAGTGAATTCTCTCTCCTTTTATCGACATTACGAAGTTTCTCAAAAATGTTATCCATACAAGATCAACGTTTTAAAACCAAAATAATGCATTGACTTTTCTTTACTTCATTTGGTCAAAATAGCCACAATTAATGTATCCTGATGCTTTTTCGACTACTGAAATACGACTCTTCTCACAGATTTTTTTTTTTTTTTTTTTTAATCAATTTCCATTATCTTTCTCAAAGTACACAAAAATCTCCAGTATCTTCAAGTTTAATATATATATATATATATTTATATTTCATAAGACCTGTCTCTCGAAGTCCCGATAGAGGCCTTTTTAAAAATATTTCAAGCATAAGTATTCTTGTAGTGTGGATGAAAAATTATTACAGTTCTAATGAAACAATTTAATCAGAAGTGTAGATGGAAAATTGGTCAAGATATGACCCAAGATTTTTTAAGCTGTTTCAATAAAAACCAACAACAACAACAACAACAACAAATAAGTTAGCAAAAATGCACTAATGAAGCTCTGGGAAAGCGTTCGACTCGTTTCTGCTAGATGACGCATTCGGAAATAGGCAATATACATTTTAAACATTTTTCTTGACAGCTAAAAAGAGTTTATTAATTTAATATTATAATAAACTGATAATTTAATGGAGAATAATTATTACATTAAACCAAGAAAAAAATATTTTTTTTATAAATTTAATTTCATATTAAAATATAAACATGGAATAAAAATAAAAAATAAACAAAAAATGTATATTTATTTATAAAGTAGAAAATCATTTTTATAGATTCGATTTCTAAACAAATATATATTAGCTCACAAACTCTGTCACGGAAATTATTTATTTTAGGACCCTTAAGGGTGAGTCACAGATCGTCGCCAATTGCTCAATGGGGGGTTGTAGTGCGACAATAAAATTTATTTTACCCGATCACGAATTTCAAATTTCAGAGTGATCGTAATGTAACTTTATGAGATAGAATGACTGAACACGAGGTGGGACATTTACGCATCCATCATCACATAGCTATTTGACATATAATTTTAAATTTCGCAACTGTACAGCGTAAGTTTACGAAATAACTTATTCGACCTGGAAGTCAGGATTTCACACACCAGCCTTCACCACATGATAGCCATCCGCTCCTGAAATGCAAATTTCGCAGCGATCAAGCTGTGACTTTACGAGACAGTGTGGACGATCTAGCGTTCGGAATTTCACGCATTGTCCATCACCACTACACAGCTATCTGTCCCCGAATTTCAAATGTCTGAGCGATCAGACCTTAACTTTACGAGATAACATGGTTAACTTAGAGGGCAGATTTTTACGCAGTGACCATCAATAATACACAACTCTCCGACACCGAATTTCAAATTTCGGAGCGATCGGACCGTAATATTACGAGAGAGTAAGATCATTCAGACGCATCTCGTGAATGATAAGGCCACATCAAAACTCGATGACATCATATATTTTAGAATAGGGAGTATTTTAAAATATACAGGAAAAATCGTTTATTTATGATAATCATGCGGACAAAAACTTTAAAATAAAGTCCTATTACACTGCCTTTCCATAAATGAAAGGACACTCTCGATTTCAGACGTTCTTTCAAATATCTCAAAAAGTACTAGACGAATCATCTTGAAACTTTAGGAGTGTTCATAACATGTTACACCTCATACATTTCAGTGAAAAATTTGCCCCTAATATAAAAGCAGGGGGCCAGTAAAAAATTAAATAAAAATGAAAATGTTTGGGATGACTCTGTAAAAAGTAATGCGTGGTATGTTATCTGGCCGCAGTGTGTGATTATGAGGATCCTTCTTATTTTATGTTTGAACTTTTATAAGGCTATCACATATATTCAACGGTTTCTTTAAAAAGTTGAAAAAAAAGTTTCTTTTTTTAATTATAACTCGCAATGTATAAAAGTTCAGTGCAAAGCATGTTTCAAGAAACTTAATTGTTTCAAGTTTCAAGCAAGTTTCAAGAAACTTAAACATACAACATTAGACATAGCATACTGCAATTAGAATGCAAAAATATTAAATATCTAATGAAATATGAGCATTTTAACTAAATAATTTTTACTTGCATAAACGCAAGCTTTAGCGAAATTCCGTTTGCATAATTTAATAGTTAAATGTATTAAGCGACCTATATTAAAAACACCAAACAAGTACTCTGCAAATTCAAAAATTTGTACGCGACAGAATAAACTGCTTGTCAGTTTCATACATTGTTTAAGGCATTAAAACCCACTGTATTTCTGAAATTGAGAAAATTTGTAGTAGGGCATCAGTAGGCCTATATATATTAATAAAAATCCGTTTGTTAACTTAAAAGTAACATTTAGTATATTACAGTAAATGTGCTTTCTTGTCTCTATTTGAAGACATTTATTTTCATTTATTTGGTTTAAAATGGTAATTGATACGAGTATTAAAAAAATAAAATCACCCAATCTTTTTAAAATATATTACCTGCAAGGTTAATATTAATGTTTGAAAAAAAAAATGTTTACTTTCTGAAAACAGACTGGTGACCAAACAATGAAAAACATACATTTATTAAAGTGAAGTTTGATATTACACTAAACAAGTTGTGCAAACTTAGCTAAACCCAATATTTATACAAAATTGGTGCTTTAGCTGTGCTTATTACTGCAGTTTATTTACAAAAATAGTGAAATTGAACACCAATTTTCTAAAAATATTTGTTGCAGCAAAATTAACCTAAATTGGTACCATGTTTTTAAGGTGAAATTCTGATGTTTATTTTTAACAGTGCATAAAAAATAATATAAGTTACAAAAATAAAAAGGTTGATTCTAGATTAATAAAAATTTTATAAGCTATTTTCATAACTTATAAAATATAGTAAACTACATACAACTTTTAAAAGTATTTTGAATCGAAATAATTAAACACAAATGTTCATCAGACTAAAACAGCAGACAAGAATGAAATGTGAAAAAAAAAAAAAAATTACAGCTTCTATGCTGCACATATACCTATTTATTGAATGATGTATGTCATATTTTATTACTCGTCCCGAAACAACTGTTGTGAGTGTTTGTAATTTACTGCACCAAATTTTCCTTCATCTTAATTTAGAATTTGCAGGTTTGCGTATTTTCTAAATTACTAAAATAGTTATTTTAAATCGACACTAATATATATATATATATATTTAACCTGTATAAGTTCCTTATATCGTAGTTTTTGCTTAAATATTATATAACTATTTATCTTAAATTTAGAAATATTTACTAAAGTTGTTTGATACCTATAGTATAATTATCTAAATTTTAATATGAAAAAGAAAATATATAAGCGTTTAAACCAGACAATATATATATATATATATATATATATGTATATTAAACTTATAAAGTACATTTAAACAAAAATCGTTTTTCATAAACTAATTGGAATGTTTTTGAATTCATTATTTCGATTGTCTTGTTTTTCTTCATTTTGTTATTTGAAAAAAAAAAAAAATCGAATTTATTATTTGTATCTGTGTAAGCCAATTCTTCAGGATAATAAATTGTATTTACTAATGATTTAGAAATGTCATAATAATATCACAAATTTAATCAACGAGCTTAAAATGAAGTTAAATTTTCAGTATATCAAATGACTTTTTTGAATTATTTATTTACTCTACGAAAACATGGAACTATTAATTAAATTCTACATTGGATTTTGTATTTATTTAGTTACAATGCTTTGGAAAAATGGGTTTGTTACGTTATATAAAATTCCCAAAATTGAACGCTAAAGCGCGCAGTTAAAGTTACAGACTATTAAATCCCCCAGTAATTAAATAATAAGTAAATGATTAAAATGCCTATAAAGATTACGAATTTATTATTCCAAAGAATTTGTAATTGAATACCTGAGTATTTTATGAGTATTTCAGTAAAAAATAAATAAATAAATAAGCATAAGAATGTTTTAACAAATTTTTATATTTTGTAAATCTACATATGGTAAAATAGAAACTTATGGATTTGTAAAATGAGATTTAATAACTTTCTTTAAAAGAAAATTGATAACATCACTACTTTTTTTCAATGTTATATATAAGTACTAAATTTTAGAGAATTATCCTAAGTTACTACTAACGAAAAATCGATTTCATACCACAATAAAGAAAAACTTGTCCTGTTAAATTTCAGATAATTATTACAAAAGAATACGTTAAAAAATTTCCGGTATTAATATTACGGACAATCCGTAATAACTTGGCACTTCTTCAGTAATATAAAATAACATTATTAGTATGTATATGAATTTAACATAGTAAAGATTTATGTATTCATAAAAACAATGTAAATGAATTTTCTTAAATAAAAATCAATAGCATTACCGCGTTTTACTAATGCTGTATTGAATATCCGATAAGTATTACGTTTTTTTTAGAATTGTGATAAAATTTCAACAGTATAAAATTGCCTCATCTATACTAATATATAAATGCGAAAGTTTGGATGGATGGATGTTTGTTACTCAATCACGCCACAACGGCTAAACGGTTCTGGATGAAATTTGGTACAGAGATGTAGAATAGTCTGGAATAGAACATAGGCTACTATTTATACCGAAAATTTGATTAGATTTAAAAAAAAAAAAAAAAAAAAAAAAACGGTAATTTTGAAAATAATAAACCGGTAATTGACTTAATAAAAGCCATTTAAATTTTTAATTGTTGTCAAAAAAGTTTACGAGGTATTTTTATTTATTTATTTTTCAACATAAAATGAAATATGCTTTCACGCGAAAAATAAAAAATTACTAAATGTTAAATTGGTAAAATAAAATAGTAATATTACAAATCTAAGATATTTCTTCTGAATTTTATTTCATAGCATTTTTTTATATACCTCAACTTCAGATTTTTTTTTTTTTTTTTTTTTTTTTTTTTTTAGTACGGCGGATGAAACACGCTTGGCATAAAAGCTAATTCATCATTATATTAAAGGTATTTTGTTATTGATAATTCTGGACAATTTTTTTAATTTTGATGCTGAAGTAGATCGGACATTTTTCGCCAAGGAAAAGATAGAAAGAAATACGCAAGCGAAGTGATGACGTCACTGGCCGTTCGTGGATGCAAGAAAAATATTTCCTATGTTAAACGCCCATTGGATTTTTTGTAAAAAATTATTAAAAATCGAGGAAAAATATTTCTCGATTTTAATCCCCATATTTAGGTATAGATATGTATTAGTTATCATGGCTATGCGTTAGATTAAGTTATTTTTGTTGTAAAATTGACAAAATTTGAATTTTTAATTTCAAAACTCTAGAAAAAAAATGGCAAACTTCCATATTCGATTGAAAACACAAACATTTCATTTCAAAGGATGATATTTGCACAATAAATATCCAACTAATATACTAATTAAAAGGAAAGTGATAAATATTCTATCATAATTTGATGTCAAATTTGTTTTCAAATGTCTAAATAAAGTGTCTGATAAAGATACTAATATGTTGCAGCGGAATAGATTTGATATCGGTCATCCTTTGCAGAAAAAAAAAATATCGCCAAATTATCTGGCAAACATATTTTAATTCCTTTCAAAAATCATAATTATTTTAACAACTTATATTAAGATAGTAATGAATAATATGAAACAATATTTCGTACTATGCATATTACGAAAATATGCATCTGGCGTGTATATTTTCGTAGTACGTGCTTGATCACCAAATACAATAAGCGCCAAGAACGACAGAGTTTTGAAATTTAAAATTAAAATGTTGTCAATTTGACAGCAAAATAACTCAATCTATCACATGCACATGATAACTAATTGCATATATATATATATATATATATATATATATATATACCCAAATATGGGGATTAAAATCGGGAAATAATTTTCCTCGATTTTTAATAATTTTTTACAAAAAATCCAATGGGCGATTAGCATAGGAAATCAATTTCTTGCATCCACGGACGGTCAGTGACGTCACACTTCTCTTGCGTATAGGAACAATAATCGCATAAATTCAATTTTGTCTAAAACGGCAACAAAAATTCAAAAGTCGCCAAGGGCATTAAGGCTGTACCATGATCAAGTTTACACATTAATTAATTTATTTATTTTTCTATATACCAACTACTATTAACTAAGCATGAAGTATATAAAATACTCTTACCAGACAAATGTCGTCATTTTTTCTTATTAAATTATTGAGCTTATTCCACGTGTGTAAATATTGTCCATTTATAAATATTATTTTTTATCCCCATGTATATCGTAATTGGACCACGTTAAAGAAATATTATATAGATAAGTAGAAAGCATCACACGTTCAATATTTTTGGTTAATTACTATTCTCATTTTTAACTTTTTATTTCACTTTGTCATTTAACGTGCGTTTTCTTACTTTTTTGAATTATAATTTACTTTTTATTTGTTAGTAGTTTTAATTCTTTTGATTTGTTATTATTTCATAGTAGTACTTTGTTTTTAGTTCCCTTTTAAGGGTTTTATTATTATTATTATTATTTGATAGTTTTTCGAAATGCCCGGGAAACGCAAATCTAATCTTTCCAACAGAAATAATAAAGCTCGGGCTATGAAAGTAGCTAGAAGTCAAGAGACGACTCCTCAAGCGGAGCTTAGAAGAATTGAACAAGCGGAGCGACAGTCTATTTCTAGATCAGCTGAAAAACCGAAGTATTCAGAAATGAGGCGAATACAGCACGCTGAATATTTGGCAACCCAACGCGCTTCTGAAACTCTGGAGCAATCACAACTGAGGCGGCAACAGCACGCTTAATATTTGGCAACCCAACGCACTGCTGAAACTCTGGAGCAGTCACAACTGAGGCGGCAACAGCACGCTGAATATTTGGCAACCCAACGTGTTAATGAATCACTTGAAGAGGCAAAAAATCGACGGCGAGCCATTGCTGAGCGGAAGGTACAGCGACGGCAAACGTTTACAAGAAACACGTGGTCCGTATTTGATAAAGCTGCGTTTGAATATGATTCAACTCTTGACTACGCAAGCCACGGGCTTATCAAATTGGAGAAGATAAGTAAAGAGTGTAAATTTTGCAGGGCACTTAAATGGAAGGAAGAAACTGCAGGAATGTGTTGTTCTGGAGAAAAAGTTTCCGTTCCTTTAATAGAGGAACCGGTGGAGCCTTTAAAATATTTATTTTCTTACGAGACAGTGGAATCACGGCGTTTTCTGAATAATATTAGAAAATATAATTTATGTTTCCATATGACATCTTTTGGTGCTGACAGAGTGATCTCAATGCCAGGATTTTCACCAACTTTTACCATTCAAGATCAAGTGTATCATAGAATTGGGTCTCTACTGCCTACTTCGAACACGCAGCCAGAGTTCTTACAGGTCTATTTCATGGGCGACGAGGAAGCCGAAATTGAGCGACGGTCAAGGCTAATTACAGGAGTTCATAAAGAGACGGTCCGTAAAATACAACGAGTACTGCACGACAATAACGCCTTAGTCAGGGATTTTAAAACGGCACTTGACAACATGCCCGATGAAAACTGTAAGTTAGTAGTCCACCCCGACAGAGTGCCGCGCGGACAACACGAGCGACGCTACAATGCTCCAACTAGCAACGAAATAGCAGTCGTGATTGCAGGCAGCGAGCAGACCACAGCAAGAGACATTGTTCTACGAGCACGTGACGGCACGCTTTCTAGAATCGCCGACACGCACCGGTTCTACGATGCTTTAGAGTACCCACTCATATTTTGAAAAGGGCAGGAGGGATATCACTTTGACATCCAATTAACTAATCCAGCTACTAGCTGTCCAATATCAAACAAAAAGGTATCCTGCATGGACTTTTACGCGTTCCATATGATGTTCCGGCGAAATGATTTTAATTTACTACTGCGATGTAGGCAACTTTTGAACCAATTTCTGGTGGATATGTATGTCAAAATAGAAAGTGAGCGCTTGAGATACATAGCTCTTAATCAGACAAGGCTGCGAGCAGAGAGCTACGTACATTTACAGGACGCCATAAGAACCGATGGTAATGTCGAACCCAACAATTTAGGGAAAATTGTAATCCTTCCCTCATCTTTTGTAAACAGCCCGAGATACCTTCACGAGTACACACAGGACGCATTTGTGTACGTTCGCAACTACGGGCGACCAGACCTATTTATTACGTTCACGTGCAACCCTGCCTGGACAGAAATAACTGAAGCGCTCATGCCTGGCCAGACGGCAAACGACAGACATGATCTCATAGCTCGAGTGTTCAATATAAAGGTCCATAAATTAGTAGCTCTACTTACAAAAGGCCAAATATATGGAGAGGCTCAATGCTTTTTGTACTCGATTGAGTGGCAAAAACGTGGATTGCCCCACGTACATTTGTTGCTGTGGCTTAAAGAAAAAATATGTCCCACCCAAATTGACGGCATTATTAGTGCCGAGATCTCTGACCCGAGTACGGATAAAAACATGATTCACGGACCCTGCGGCATAGAAAACCAATTGTCTCCTTGCATGAAAGACGGAAAATGCACAAAAAGGTATCCCCGGGCACTATTGAAGGATACGCAGACAAATAACAATGGATATCCCCTATACAGGCGGAGAGCACCCGATCATGGTGGTAGGACTACTAAAATTATAATTCGTGGCGGTCCTGTGGAAGTTGAAGTGGACAATAGTTGGATTGTGCCGTATTCGCCCTTGTTGTCTAAAATATTTAATGCACATTTAAATAGTTCTGAGCAAGCGATTAAATACATTTACAAATATATTTGCAAAGGAAATGACCAAGCTGTTTTTAGTATCCAACAAAATAACGCCGGTATTACCCTCAGAGATGAAGTGCAAACATTTAGGGCAGGTAGATACGTCAGCAGCAACGAAGCAGCATGGAGGATCTTGGGCTTACCGCTGCACGAGAGACACCCCACTGTCACCCACCTGGCAATTCACTTACCCAATGGCGAGCGAATATACTTCACTGAGCAGAATTTTCTAGGCAGAGTGGCTACACCTCCGAAAACAACACTGACTGCATTCTTCGAAATGTGCGAAAATGACAACTTTGCCAAAACCCTACTCTACTCTGATGTACCACGGTACTATACGTGGAATGCATCTAGGAAGGAATGGAAGCGTCGTGTACAGGGAACACCGGTTGAAAACTGGCCAGGTGTGAAGGCAGGAGACGCATTGGGTCGGATATATACTGTGCACGTCAGCAACTTTGAATGTTTTTGCTTGCGAATGCTGCTGAATCAGGTGCGGGGCCCGACAAGTTTCCAGAGGCTTAAAACCGTAGACAGTCAAGAGCGAGTAACGTTTAGGGAAGCATGTGAGGCTCGCGGACTATTAGAAAATGACAACCAGTGGGACGCAACTATGGCGGAAGCCGTCCTTCGGCCTACCCACACCTCAGAGAAGAGGGGAATTGTCAAGCGATGTTGTAAAGGAGCTAAACTTCGATATCGCGGTTTTAGAAGCGCAGGTCAATGAAATGGTACCACGATTACTTCCTGAACAGCGTCAAGTCTATGGAACGATTTTGTGCCGAGTAAATAGTGGAGAGGAGGGATTATTCTTTCTTGATGCACCAGGAGGTACGGGAAAGACATTTGTGCTGAATCTTCTGCTTGCCCAAATCCGCAAGGACCGCAATATAGCTCTGGCTGTAGCTTCCTCGGGCATTGCTGCAACTTTGCTTAACGGTGGCCGGACTGCACATTCCATTTTCAAATTGCCGCTTAATCTTGCAAGCGAAGATACCCCAACATGCAACATCACCAAAAACAGCGGACGGGGAGTCCTTTTGCAACAGTGCAAGTTGATAGTATGGGACGAGTGCACAATGTCGCACAAGCATGCAATAGAGGCGTTGAACCGCAGCCTACAGGACATCCGCGGCAACCATACGTTGATGGGCGGCGTTGTCGTTTTGCTCGCAGGCGACTTTAGACAGACACTACCAGTTATTGAAAAGGGCACACCGGCGGATGAAATAAACGCATGTCTCAAGGCGTCGCCACTCTGGTATAGGATTGAAAAGCTCCATCTTACATGCAACATGCGCGTCCGACTGTACAACGACCAAGAATCAGGTGTCTTTGCAAATATACTTTTGAAAATTGGTGAGGGTCGTCTAGAAACGGACGCAGATGGGAAAATTCAATTTTCCGAAGAATTTTCCCATCCAGTAGCAACAGAAGACGAACTTATCATGCAAGTCTTTCCCGATTTGGATGTTAATATAAGTAATGATGAATGGTTGTGTGAGAGGGCAGTGCTATCGCCTAAGAACGAGTGGGTCAATAAAATAAACAAAAGAATTTTAGACATCACCGCCGGCAATTCAAAGTTATACACATCCATAGACACTGTGATGGCTGATGACGATAGTACTGCCTACCCCGTTGAATTTCTCAACTCTCTGGAGTTAACGGGAGTACCGTCCCATATGTTGGAGCTTAAATTTGGCGTTCCAGCTATGCTGATGCGTAACCTTGATGCACCCAGACTGTGCAACGGCACTAGGCTTTGTATCACAGAGCTGGGTATTAATATTATAAAATGTACCATTATTACAGGAACTGCTAAAGGAGACAGCGTTTTGATTCCCCGCATACCTATTATTCCCAACATCTTGCCATTTCATTTCAAGAGATTGCAATTTCCATTGAAATTGGCTTTTACAATGACGATCAACAAATCCCAGGGGCAAACCTTAAAAGTGGCAGGCATTCATTTAGGAACTCCATGCTTCTCAGACGGTCAATTATATGTTGGTTGTTCACGTGTTTCAAGTGCCCAGAACTTGCATGTGTTGACGGAAAATAATAAGTCATTTAATGTTGTATACAGATCGGTATTAAAATAAAAATAAACTGTATATTTTTCCCGTAGATCTTTCAATGAGTTACAAATTTTTTTGAGTATACTTTATCAGACTCTATTTTCCACAGCACAAATGATAAGGTTTCATTACATTACATATTATGATCAAACCGTCAGTTCCCACACATACACATCAAAATTTCTACGTGAACGAAGTCGCGGGCAACAGCTAGTTACTCATATAACTCTTCCTTGCGTTTAAAGCAAGAAATTTAAATTTCTGAGGAAATATTTCCACTGCAAAATAGCCACACCACTGCAGTGATCGAGCGGTTCTGCAGGCAAAGCTGGTAGCTGGAATTTCCAAGCTCTATCCCAGGTCGCGCTCATCGACCTAGCCGTTCGGAATTATCCGTGTTTTTTCCGAAACTAACAAAAACACGCGCTTAGACCCCTTAGACTTCCTTTGGCCGAGATTCCTAGTGCAGACAATTGGCCTTAACCCGAGCGCCAACATCTCAGCAAAAGAAAAAAAAATCATTTAAAAGGATTTGTGGCCTAAATAATCTAATATTAGTAATCCATATATATACACTAACACTAGCTGACCCGACAAACGTTGTTTTGTCATATAAATTATTTCTAGAGAATATTTTGCTAGAAAAAAATAACTAACTTATTGTAAGTGTGTAAGGATGTGGTATATAAGTGGAAGATGTATGGAGCGCTGTGAACGGTGAAAGAATATAAAAATAACAAAATACCAATCATTTATCTTTTTAATTTATTAAAATTGATTCTTTAAAATTATATACATATCGCTACTTATAACAATATTGCTAAAAAACAATATCAATCCCTTAATGCAACAGAGTGTACAATATTTTTTGTTATCCCATCTTTCGCCAATACAAACAAACTGGATGGTTTGCCCACTCGAGAGCCACGTATAATTGTCCGTGTGAAAAACATGATGTTCTCAAATCTAAGCCACAGACAGACATCGTTTGGCCCTGAGACTTATTGATAGTCATTGCAAATGCCAATCTAATTGGAAATTGAGGGCGTTTAAATTGAATTGGCACATCTGTGGGTATAATAGGGATTCGCAGTAGTAATATATTTTCACCTCGGAATTTGTCATTTAAAATGATGGCTTCGATAACATTTTTCATTAATTTTTTTATGACTAATCGCGTGCCGTTGCACAACCGTTGTGGGTTCAAATTACGAAGCAAAATAACCGGAGATCCAACCTTCAGTTGTAAAATATGCGGTGGCATGCCTGGTAAATCCAATGAGTTTAAAAACTTTGTTGGATAATTTACAGCTTCGGTGGCATCGCAAACTGTGTCATTAGAATTTTATGACACCAAGTCTCCTGGTAACAAATGTTGTATCTTGAGATTCAATTCGTTGACTTCCACATTTTTTGCTGCTAAAATTGCTCTTTCTGCCAGCCACTCATGATTTGTGTATCGTCTGTGTATATCGGGAAATATCTGGTCAATAAGAGCATCTTGAGAATCAATGATTGTGCAGAAATCGGTCGGGAATTTTATGCATCCAGTTTCACCTGTAGTAACTTTTCCATCGCCGATATCTAACAATTGTTTTGAGAATGTTTCAGCGAATGGATCTTGAAGCTTTTGAACGCACAAATTTACTTTCAGTTGTACTTTTTCAACATTACGCCACAATGACGATGATTTTAAGCACGCGTTGATCTCATCAGCGTATGTTGAACGCGGAATAACGGGAAGTGGTTGTCTGAAATCACCTGAAAAGAGTAACAGAGTGCCGCCAAATAGTTTGTCGTTGTTTTTTATATCTTTCAATGCCCTGTTCGACGCCTCAATCGAATGTTTGTGTGCCATAGTGCATTCATCCCAGATAAGAATTTTACACTATTTCAGCACTGTGGCCATCGACGATTGTTTTTTTATGTTGCACACTGTTTCTGGGTTATTTTGAATATTTAGTGGCAGTTTAAATAATGAACGAGCTGTTCTGCCTCCATCCAATAAAGTTGCCGCAATGCCAGATGATGCAACAGCCAATGCGATGATTATTTGATCGTATTTCGGCGAGAATTAGCGAAATAAGGAATGTTTTGCCAGTTCCACCTGGTGCACCCCCCCCCCAAAAAAAAAAAAAAAGAATCCACCTTGTCCTGCCAAAACTGCGAGCATGATGCGGTCGTAAATGGTTCTTTGTTCTTCATTCATTAGTGGGACATTGCGAGCAACAATCGCTGCCATTTCTACAGTATTGTATTGTAAATCACGATTCAATTCAGTGCTTATTAAATCAGATGCATTTCGATTTGTTGAATGCATACCGAAATGACTGAGTGGTAAGTTGGCAATGATAATGCAAAGGTCTTCAATAGCAATCAATGCTTCATTGTACATAGCGTCACTGAATACTATCGTTAGATCATTGCACCGTGAACGATGTTGATGCAATATACCATCAGTCATTGAATCTTTGTGATTATCCCGTAATGTCTCTGCTCGGGCCGGGAAACATGCAGTCAACACTATAGCGAATAGTAGACGAATTTGTTTTGCTGTACAGTTCAGTCCTACTTCAGCAAGCATACACTCCCACTGGTTGTCGTCTTCCAGCAAGCCGAGTGCAAGGCATGCATCTTTATACGTTGGATACTGTTGTCCATTCACTTTACGTAAATCTTGAAATGACAAAGGACCAATGACATTAACCAATAACAGTCGAAGATAAAAGCATTGAGTCTGCCTTGGATTGACTGTAAATACTCGTCCCAAGGTGTTTGATTTGAATAAACCGGGACATGCATCAATCGGCGTGCCTTGCTTGCGGGGCATCCATTTTTTTGTTGGAGTCCGTGTGAAATAGCGTGGTACTTCTGAATAGAGTAATGTCCGTGCAAAAGCACCAAAAGCATCCGCACGATTACACAATTCAAAAAATTCGGTGAGTGTAGTTTTTGGTGGATTTATAGCACGATCAATCGCTGTCTCGCTCGTGAAATATACGCGCTGGCCATTTTCAAGATGGACGGCTAAATGAAGAACTGCTGGATCCCGTTCATGAATTGGGAAACCAAAGATACGCCAAACAGCTTCATTGGAGCTGACGTATCGGCCAATTTGGTAAAGTGTTATTTCATCGTTGTTATTCACCGGAGGAGCATTCACATTTGTATTTTCAACTCGAAATACAGCCATATCACTGCCTTTATTCACATACTTGCAAATGTATTTGATGCTCTTCACTGAACTGCAGAACTGAACATTAATATGAGCACCAAAAATAAATTAAAAAAACTGGCGTACAGACAATAGCAAGAAATTCAAACTTCTTCACACACCATAAATTTTAAATCAGCACAACCGGTTTCGAAAGGACGTAGCCTTTCTTCATCAGGTGCAAACACGTGCAACTGCCTTGGAAGGCGAAAGCAAGACTGAAAGCAGGACAAAATCCAGAGGGGGAGGAGCAACACAAACAATCAATAGGAAGCAACATGCAGGACAGGACCAATCAGAAAGGAACACACGCACACACACACCACAAAATGAGGAGGGAGGAAAGGAGTAAACAATTATTATTATTTTTTTTTTATAATATTAAACTAATAAGTAAATTTAATAAAATTTATCCATTAATTATTATTATTTTTATTTAAATTAGAATTATTTTATTATAACTAATATGATGTTATAAACATAATGAAGGAAATTATTTAATTGAATTAAACAAATATTTCCAGGCTGTAGACAGCAAAGTGGAATCAGATTTTTCATTGACAATTTTATCACAATTAAGGTAAATAGCTAAATTTTCTAAAAAATCCAGTTCGGAAACGCGTTTGGCATGAAAGATAATTTTGGCACTCTTAAAATTAAAACTATGATCAAATTCCCAACTGTGCTTCGCAACAGAAGATTTAGAAATTTCTTGATTAACAACATACCGAGAATGTTCACGTAAACGACATTAACTGGATTTTTTAGAAAATTTAGCTATTTACCTTAATCGTGATAAAATTGTCAATGAAAAATCTGATTCCACTTTGCTGTCTACAGCCTGGAAAAATTTGTTTAATTCAATTAAATAATTTCCTTCATTATGTTTATAACATCATATTAGTTATAATAAAATAATTCTAATTTAAATAAAAATAATAATAATTAATGGATAAATTTTATTAAATTTACTTATTAGTTTAATATTATTGAAAAAAAAATATAATAATAATAATTGTTTACTCCTTTCCTCCCTCCTCATTTTGTGGTGTGTGTGTACGTGTCTTCCTCTCTGATTGGTCCTGTCCTGCATGTTGCTTCCTATTGGTTGTTTGTGTTGCTCCTCCCCCTCTGGATTTTGTCCTGCTTTCAGTCTTGCTTTTGCCTCCAAGGCAGTTGCACGTGTTTGCACCTGATGAAGAAAGGCTACGTCCTTTCGAAACCGGTTGTGCTGATTTAAAATTTATGGTGTGTGAAGAAGTTTGAATTTCTTGCTACTAATATGAGCATTGAATGTTTTGCTCAGCAGAGGCGAATATGGGACCACCCAACGGTTATCAATGTCAATATCTATATTGTTGACATAGATGACCGCCATAGATGATAAGATTGTCCGCCATTATCGGGATTTCTTCGACGATATATTGGATATCCGTCAACATTTGTGATCGTGAAATTTTTCGGAAAACTTTTAGTACATTTTCCATCTGCACAAATAATAATGGCCTAAAAATTCATTTTTCATTTTAACGTAAAATAACTCCGTCGGATATTGACGAATTTTTTAAAAGAATATACCATTTTAACTAATTTTAACATTTTAACAATATTAACGTTAAAAAATATTTTAAACACTTACGGTTAAAAATTCATTTTTCATTTCAACATTAAACAAATTCTGACATCGTGTTTACGATTCTAAAATATTAACTTTGAAAAAATATTTTAAACACTTCGTAATATACGGTTAAAAATTCATTTTTCATTTCAACATTAAATAAATTCTGACATCGTGTTTACGATTCTAAAATATTAACTTTGAAAAAATATTTTAAACACTTCGTAAGATACGGTTAAAAATTCATTTTTCATTTCAACATTAAATAAATTCTGACATCGTGTTTACGACAACTCACGCCATCTAGGTGGAAAAGTTGTTGAAAGAGTTGGTTAAAAATTAATTAAGAAAGAACTAATTAAGTTACAACTTTCATTTGTAAATCTAAACCATTCTCGAATCCACCTGAAGACACACAAAAAATTTCATTAAACTCAGTCCAGCCGTTTAGGAGGAGTTCAGTGACATACACACGCACAAAAAAAATATATATATAAAGATACTAGCTGACCCGACAAACGTTGTTTTGTCATATAAATTATTTCTAGAGAATATTTTGCTAGAAAAAAATAACTAACTTATTGTAAGTGTGTAAGGATGTGGTATATAAGTGGAAGATGTATGGAGCGCTGTGAACGGTGAAAGAATATAAAAATAACAAAACACCAATCATTTATTTTTTTAATTTATTAAAATTGATTCTTTAAAATTATATACATATCGCTACTTATAACAATATTACTCAAAAACAATATCAATCCCTTAATGCAACAGAGTGTACAATACTTTTTGTTATCCCATCTTTCGCCAATACAAACAAACTGGATGGTTTGCCCACTCGAGAGCCACGTATAATTGTCCGTGTGAAAAACATGATGTGCTCAAATCTAAGCCTCAGACAGACATCGTTTGGCCCTGAGACTTATTGATAGTCATTGCAAATGCCAATCTAATTGGAAATTGAGGGCGTTTAAATTGAATTGGCACATCTGTGGGTATAAAAGGGATTCGCAGTAGTAATATATTTTCACCTCGGAATTTGTCATTTAAAATGATGGCTTCGATAACATTTTTCATTAATTTTTTTATGACTAATCGCGTGCCGTTGCACATCCGTGGTGGGTTCAAATTACGAAGCAAAATAACCGGAGATCCAACCTTCAGTTGTAAAATATGCGGTGGCATGCCTGGTAAATCCAATGAGTTTAAAAACTTTGTTGGATAATTTACAGCTTCGGTGGCATCGCAAACTGTATCATTAGATTTTCATAACACCAAGTCTCCTGGTAACAAATGTTGTATCTTGAGATTCAATTCGTTGACGTCCACATTTTTTGCTGCTAAAATTGCTCTTTCTGCCAGCCACTCATGATTTGTGTATCGTCTGTGTACATCGGGAAATATCTGGTCAATAAGAGCATCTTGAGAATCAATGATTGTGCAGAAATCGGTCGGTAATTTTATGCATCCAGTTTCATCTGTAGTAACTTTTCCATCGCCGATATCTAACAATTGTTTTGAGAATGTTTCAGCGGATGGATCTTGAAGCTTTTGAACGCACAAATTTACTTTCAGTTGTACGTTTTCAACATTACGCCACAATGACGATGATTTTAAGCACGCGTTGATCTCACCAGCGTATGTTGAACACGGAATAACGGGAAGTGCTTGTCTGAAATCACCTGAAAATAGTAACAGAGTGCCGCCAAATAGTTTGTCGTTGTTTTTTATGTCTTTCAATGTCCTGTTCGACGCCTCAGTCGAATGTTTGTGGGCCGTAGTGCATTCATCCCAGATAAGAATTTTACACTATTTCAGCACTGTGGCCATGGACGATTGTTTTTTTTATGTTGCACACTGCGTCTGGGTTATTTTGAATATTTAGTGGCAGTTTAAATAATGAATGAGCTGTTCTGCCTCCATCCAATGAAGTTGCCGCAATGCCAGATGATGCAACAGCCAATGCGATGCCATTATTTGATCGTATTTCTGCGAGAATTAGCGAAATAAGGAATGTTTTGTCAGTTCCACCTGGTGCACCCCCCCAAAAAAAAGAATCCACCTTGTCCTGTCAAAACTGCGAGCATGATGCGGTCTTAAATGGTTCTTTGTTCTTCATTCATTAGTGGGACATTGCGAGCAACAATCGCTGCCATTTCTACAGTATTGTATTGTAGTTCACGATTCAATTCAGTGCTTATTAAATCAGATGCATTTCGATTTGTTGAATGCATACCGATATGACTGAGTGGTAAGTTGGCAATGATAATGCAAAGATCTTCAATAGCAATCAATGCTTCATTGTACATAGCGTCACTGAATACTATCGTTAGATCGTTGCACCGTGAACGATGTTGATGCAATATACCATCAGTCATTGAATATTTGTGATTATCCCATAATGTCTCTGCTCGGGCCGGGAAACATGTAGTCAACACTATAGCGAATAGTAGACGAATTTGTTTTGCTGTACAGTTCAGTCCTACTTCAGCAAGCATACACTCCCACTGGTTGTCGTCTTCCAGCAAGCCGAGTGCAAGGCATGCATCTTTATACGTTGGATACTGTTCTCCATTCACTTTACGTAAATCTTGAAATGACAAAGGACCAATGACATTAACCAATAACAGTCGAAGATAAAAGCATTGAGTCTGCCTTGGATTGACTGTAAATACTCGTCCCAAGGTGTTTGATTTGAATAAACCGGGACATGCATCAATCGGCGTGCCTTGCTTGCGGGGCATCCATTTTTTTGTTGGAGTCCGTGTGAAATAGCGTGGTACTTCTGAATAGAGTAATGTCCGTGCAAAAGCACCAAAAGCATCCGCACGATTACACAATTCAAAAAATTCGGTGAGTGTAGTTTTTGGTGGATTTATAGCACGATCAATCGCTGTCTCGCTCGTGAAATATACGCGCTGGCCATTTTCAAGATGGACGGCTAAATGAAGAACTGCTGGATCCCGTTCATGAATTGGGAAACCAAAGATACGCCAAACAGCTTCATTGGAGCTGACGTATCGGCCAATTTGGTAAAGTGTTATTTCATCGTTGTTATTCACCGGAGGAGCATTCACATTTGTATTTTCAACTCGAAATACAGCCATATCACTGCCTTTATTCACATACTTGCAAATGTATTTGATGCTCTTCACTGAACTGCAGAACTGAACATTAATATGAGCACCAAAAATAAATTAAAAAAACTGGCGTACAGACAATAGCAAGAAATTCAAACTTCTTCACACACCATAAATTTTAAATCAGCACAACCGGTTTCGAAAGGACGTAGCCTTTCTTCATCAGGTGCAAACACGTGCAACTGCCTTGGAAGGCGAAAGCAAGACTGAAAGCAGGACAAAATCCAGAGGGGGAGGAGCAACACAAACAATCAATAGGAAGCAACATGCAGGACAGGACCAATCAGAAAGGAACACACGCACACACACACCACAAAATGAGGAGGGAGGAAAGGAGTAAACAATTATTATTATTTTTTTTTTATAATATTAAACTAATAAGTAAATTTAATAAAATTTATCCATTAATTATTATTATTTTTATTTAAATTAGAATTATTTTATTATAACTAATATGATGTTATAAACATAATGAAGGAAATTATTTAATTGAATTAAACAAATATTTCCAGGCTGTAGACAGCAAAGTGGAATCAGATTTTTCATTGACAATTTTATCACAATTAAGGTAAATAGCTAAATTTTCTAAAAAATCCAGTTCGGAAACGCGTTTGGCATGAAAGATAATTTTGGCACTCTTAAAATTAAAACTATGATCAAATTCCCAACTGTGCTTCGCAACAGAAGATTTAGAAATTTCTTGATTAACAACATACCGAGAATGTTCACGTAAACGACATTAACTGGATTTTTTAGAAAATTTAGCTATTTACCTTAATCGTGATAAAATTGTCAATGAAAAATCTGATTCCACTTTGCTGTCTACAGCCTGGAAAAATTTGTTTAATTCAATTAAATAATTTCCTTCATTATGTTTATAACATCATATTAGTTATAATAAAATAATTCTAATTTAAATAAAAATAATAATAATTAATGGATAAATTTTATTAAATTTACTTATTAGTTTAATATTATTGAAAAAAAAATATAATAATAATAATTGTTTACTCCTTTCCTCCCTCCTCATTTTGTGGTGTGTGTGTACGTGTCTTCCTCTCTGATTGGTCCTGTCCTGCATGTTGCTTCCTATTGGTTGTTTGTGTTGCTCCTCCCCCTCTGGATTTTGTCCTGCTTTCAGTCTTGCTTTTGCCTCCAAGGCAGTTGCACGTGTTTGCACCTGATGAAGAAAGGCTACGTCCTTTCGAAACCGGTTGTGCTGATTTAAAATTTATGGTGTGTGAAGAAGTTTGAATTTCTTGCTACTAATATGAGCATTGAATGTTTTGCTCAGCAGAGGCGAATATGGGACCACCCAACGGTTATCAATGTCAATATCTATATTGTTGACATAGATGACCGCCATAGATGATAAGATTGTCCGCCATTATCGGGATTTCTTCGACGATATATTGGATATCCGTCAACATTTGTGATCGTGAAATTTTTCGGAAAACTTTTAGTACATTTTCCATCTGCACAAATAATAATGGCCTAAAAATTCATTTTTCATTTTAACGTAAAATAACTCCGTCGGATATTGACGAATTTTTTAAAAGAATATACCATTTTAACTAATTTTAACATTTTAACAATATTAACGTTAAAAAATATTTTAAACACTTACGGTTAAAATTTCATTTTTCATTTCAACATTAAACAAATTCTGACATCGTGTTTACGATTCTAAAATATTAACTTTGAAAAAATATTTTAAACACTTCGTAATATACGGTTAAAAATTCATTTTTCATTTCAACATTAAATAAATTCTGACATCGTGTTTACGATTCTAAAATATTAACTTTGAAAAAATATTTTAAACACTTCGTAAGATACGGTTAAAAATTCATTTTTCATTTCAACATTAAATAAATTCTGACATCGTGTTTACGACAACTCACGCCATCTAGGTGGAAAAGTTGTTGAAAGAGTTGGTTAAAAATTAATTAAGAAAGAACTAATTAAGTTACAACTTTCATTTGTAAATCTAAACCATTCTCGAATCCACCTGAAGACACACAAAAAATTTCATTAAACTCAGTCCAGCCGTTTAGGAGGATTTCAGTGACATACACACGCACAAAAAAAATATATATATAAAGATACTAGCTGACCCGACAAACGTTGTTTTGTCATATAAATTATTTCTAGAGAATATTTTGCTAGAAAAAAATAACTAACTTATTGTAAGTGTGTAAGGATGTGGTATATAAGTGGAAGATGTATGGAGCGCTGTGAACGGTGAAAGAATATAAAAATAACAAAACACCAATCATTTATTTTTTTAATTTATTAAAATTGATTCTTTAAAATTATATACATATCGCTACTTATAACAATATTACTCAAAAACAATATCAATCCCTTAATGCAACAGAGTGTACAATACTTTTTGTTATCCCATCTTTCGCCAATACAAACAAACTGGATGGTTTGCCCACTCGAGAGCCACGTATAATTGTCCGTGTGAAAAACATGATGTGCTCAAATCTAAGCCTCAGACAGACATCGTTTGGCCCTGAGACTTATTGATAGTCATTGCAAATGCCAATCTAATTGGAAATTGAGGGCGTTTAAATTGAATTGGCACATCTGTGGGTATAAAAGGGATTCGCAGTAGTAATATATTTTCACCTCGGAATTTGTCATTTAAAATGATGGCTTCGATAACATTTTTCATTAATTTTTTTATGACTAATCGCGTGCCGTTGCACATCCGTGGTGGGTTCAAATTACGAAGCAAAATAACCGGAGATCCAACCTTCAGTTGTAAAATATGCGGTGGCATGCCTGGTAAATCCAATGAGTTTAAAAACTTTGTTGGATAATTTACAGCTTCGGTGGCATCGCAAACTGTATCATTAGATTTTCATAACACCAAGTCTCCTGGTAACAAATGTTGTATCTTGAGATTCAATTCGTTGACGTCCACATTTTTTGCTGCTAAAATTGCTCTTTCTGCCAGCCACTCATGATTTGTGTATCGTCTGTGTACATCGGGAAATATCTGGTCAATAAGAGCATCTTGAGAATCAATGATTGTGCAGAAATCGGTCGGTAATTTTATGCATCCAGTTTCATCTGTAGTAACTTTTCCATCGCCGATATCTAACAATTGTTTTGAGAATGTTTCAGCGGATGGATCTTGAAGCTTTTGAACGCACAAATTTACTTTCAGTTGTACTTTTTCAACATTACGCCACAATGACGATGATTTTAAGCACGCGTTGATCTCACCAGCGTATGTTGAACACGGAATAACGGGAAGTGCTTGTCTGAAATCACCTGAAAATAGTAACAGAGTGCCGCCAAATAGTTTGTCGTTGTTTTTTATGTCTTTCAATGTCCTGTTCGACGCCTCAGTCGAATGTTTGTGGGCCGTAGTGCATTCATCCCAGATAAGAATTTTACACTATTTCAGCACTGTGGCCATGGACGATTGTTTTTTTTATGTTGCACACTGCGTCTGGGTTATTTTGAATATTTAGTGGCAGTTTAAATAATGAATGAGCTGTTCTGCCTCCATCCAATGAAGTTGCCGCAATGCCAGATGATGCAACAGCCAATGCGATGCCATTATTTGATCGTATTTCTGCGAGAATTAGCGAAATAAGGAATGTTTTGTCAGTTCCACCTGGTGCACCCCCCCAAAAAAAAGGATCCACCTTGTCCTGTCAAAACTGCGAGCATGATGCGGTCTTAAATGGTTCTTTGTTCTTCATTCATTAGTGGGACATTGCGAGCAACAATCGCTGCCATTTCTACAGTATTGTATTGTAGTTCACGATTCAATTCAGTGCTTATTAAATCAGATGCATTTCGATTTGTTGAATGCATACCGATATGACTGAGTGGTAAGTTGGCAATGATAATGCAAAGATCTTCAATAGCAATCAATGCTTCATTGTACATAGCGTCACTGAATACTATCGTTAGATCGTTGCACCGTGAACGATGTTGATGCAATATACCATCAGTCATTGAATATTTGTGATTATCCCATAATGTCTCTGCTCGGGCCGGGAAACATGTAGTCAACACTATAGCGAATAGTAGACGAATTTGTTTTGCTGTACAGTTCAGTCCTACTTCAGCAAGCATACACTCCCACTGGTTGTCGTCTTCCAGCAAGCCGAGTGCAAGGCATGCATCTTTATACGTTGGATACTGTTCTCCATTCACTTTACGTAAATCTTGAAATGACAAAGGACCAATGACATTAACCAATAACAGTCGAAGATAAAAGCATTGAGTCTGCCTTGGATTGACTGTAAATACTCGTCCCAAGGTGTTTGATTTGAATAAACCGGGACATGCATCAATCGGCGTGCCTTGCTTGCGGGGCATCCATTTTTTTGTTGGAGTCCGTGTGAAATAGCGTGGTACTTCTGAATAGAGTAATGTCCGTGCAAAAGCACCAAAAGCATCCGCACGATTACACAATTCAAAAAATTCGGTGAGTGTAGTTTTTGGTGGATTTATAGCACGATCAATCGCTGTCTCGCTCGTGAAATATACGCGCTGGCCATTTTCAAGATGGACGGCTAAATGAAGAACTGCTGGATCCCGTTCATGAATTGGGAAACCAAAGATACGCCAAACAGCTTCATTGGAGCTGACGTATCGGCCAATTTGGTAAAGTGTTATTTCATCGTTGTTATTCACCGGAGGAGCATTCACATTTGTATTTTCAACTCGAAATACAGCCATATCACTGCCTTTATTCACATACTTGCAAATGTATTTGATGCTCTTCACTGAACTGCAGAACTGAACATTAATATGAGCACCAAAAATAAATTAAAAAAACTGGCGTACAGACAATAGCAAGAAATTCACACTTCTTCACACACCATAAATTTAAAATCAGCACAACCGGTTTCGAAAGGACGTAGCCTTTCTTCATCAGGTGCAAACACGTGCAACTGCCTTGGAAGGCGAAAGCAAGACTGAAAGCAGGACAAAATCCAGAGGGGGAGGAGCAACACAAACAATCAATAGGAAGCAACATGCAGGACAGGACCAATCAGAAAGGAACACACGCACACACACACCACAAAATGAGGAGGGAGGAAAGGAGTAAACAATTATTATTATTTTTTTTTATAATATTAAACTAATAAGTAAATTTAATAAAATTTATCCATTAATTATTATTATTTTTATTTAAATTAGAATTATTTTATTATAACTAATATGATGTTATAAACATAATGAAGGAAATTATTTAATTGAATTAAACAAATATTTCCAGGCTGTAGACAGCAAAGTGGAATCAGATTTTTCATTGACAATTTTATCACAATTAAGGTAAATAGCTAAATTTTCTAAAAAATCCAGTTCGGAAACGCGTTTGGCATGAAAGATAATTTTGGCACTCTTAAAATTAAAACTATGATCAAATTCCCAACTGTGCTTCGCAACAGAAGATTTAGAAATTTCTTGATTAACAACATACCGAGAATGTTCACGTAAACGACATTAACTGGATTTTTTAGAAAATTTAGCTATTTACCTTAATCGTGATAAAATTGTCAATGAAAAATCTGATTCCACTTTGCTGTCTACAGCCTGGAAAAATTTGTTTAATTCAATTAAATAATTTCCTTCATTATGTTTATAACATCATATTAGTTATAATAAAATAATTCTAATTTAAATAAAAATAATAATAATTAATGGATAAATTTTATTAAATTTACTTATTAGTTTAATATTATTGAAAAAAAAATATAATAATAATAATTGTTTACTCCTTTCCTCCCTCCTCATTTTGTGGTGTGTGTGTACGTGTCTTCCTCTCTGATTGGTCCTGTCCTGCATGTTGCTTCCTATTGGTTGTTTGTGTTGCTCCTCCCCCTCTGGATTTTGTCCTGCTTTCAGTCTTGCTTTTGCCTCCAAGGCAGTTGCACGTGTTTGCACCTGATGAAGAAAGGCTACGTCCTTTCGAAACCGGTTGTGCTGATTTAAAATTTATGGTGTGTGAAGAAGTTTGAATTTCTTGCTACTAATATGAGCATTGAATGTTTTGCTCAGCAGAGGCGAATATGGGACCACCCAACGGTTATCAATGTCAATATCTATATTGTTGACATAGATGACCGCCATAGATGATAAGATTGTCCGCCATTATCGGGATTTCTTCGACGATATATTGGATATCCGTCAACATTTGTGATCGTGAAATTTTTCGGAAAACTTTTAGTACATTTTCCATCTGCACAAATAATAATGGCCTAAAAATTCATTTTTCATTTTAACGTAAAATAACTCCGTCGGATATTGACGAATTTTTTAAAAGAATATACCATTTTAACTAATTTTAACATTTTAACAATATTAACGTTAAAAAATATTTTAAACACTTACGGTTAAAAATTCATTTTTCATTTCAACATTAAACAAATTCTGACATCGTGTTTACGATTCTAAAATATTAACTTTGAAAAAATATTTTAAACACTTCGTAATATACGGTTAAAAATTCATTTTTCATTTCAACATTAAATAAATTCTGACATCGTGTTTACGATTCTAAAATATTAACTTTGAAAAAATATTTTAAACACTTCGTAAGATACGGTTAAAAATTCATTTTTCATTTCAACATTAAATAAATTCTGACATCGTGTTTACGACAACTCACGCCATCTAGGTGGAAAAGTTGTTGAAAGTGTTGGTTAAAAATTAATTAAGAAAGAACTAATTAAGTTACAACTTTCATTTGTAAATCTAAACCATTCTCGAATCCACCTGAAGACACACAAAAAATTTCATTAAACTCAGTCCAGCCGTTTAGGAGGATTTCAGTGACATACACACGCACAAAAAAAATATATATATAAAGATACTAGCTGACCCGACAAACGTTGTTTTGTCATATAAATTATTTCTAGAGAATATTTTGCTAGAAAAAAATAACTAACTTATTGTAAGTGTGTAAGGATGTGGTATATAAGTGGAAGATGTATGGAGCGCTGTGAACGGTGAAAGAATATAAAAATAACAAAACACCAATCATTTATTTTTTTAATTTATTAAAATTGATTCTTTAAAATTATATTCATATCGCTACTTATAACAATATTACTCAAAAACAATATCAATCCCTTAATGCAACAGAGTGTACAATACTTTTTGTTATCCCATCTTTCGCCAATACAAACAAACTGGATGGTTTGCCCACTCGAGAGCCACGTATAATTGTCCGTGTGAAAAACATGATGTGCTCAAATCTAAGCCTCAGACAGACATCGTTTGGCCCTGAGACTTATTGATAGTCATTGCAAATGCCAATCTAATTGGAAATTGAGGGCGTTTAAATTGAATTGGCACATCTGTGGGTATAAAAGGGATTCGCAGTAGTAATATATTTTCACCTCGGAATTTGTCATTTAAAATGATGGCTTCGATAACATTTTTCATTAATTTTTTTATGACTAATCGCGTGCCGTTGCACATCCGTGGTGGGTTCAAATTACGAAGCAAAATAACCGGAGATCCAACCTTCAGTTGTAAAATATGCGGTGGCATGCCTGGTAAATCCAATGAGTTTAAAAACTTTGTTGGATAATTTACAGCTTCGGTGGCATCGCAAACTGTATCATTAGATTTTCATGACACCAAGTCTCCTGGTAACAAATGTTGTATCTTGAGATTCAATTCGTTGACGTCCACATTTTTTGCTGCTAAAATTGCTCTTTCTGCCAGCCACTCATGATTTGTGTATCGTCTGTGTACATCGGGAAATATCTGGTCAATAAGAGCATCTTGAGAATCAATGATTGTGCAGAAATCGGTCGGTAATTTTATGCATCCAGTTTCATCTGTAGTAACTTTTCCATCGCCGATATCTAACAATTGTTTTGAGAATGTTTCAGCGGATGGATCTTGAAGCTTTTGAACGCACAAATTTACTTTCAGTTGTACTTTTTCAACATTACGCCACAATGACGATGATTTTAAGCACGCGTTGATCTCACCAGCGTATGTTGAACACGGAATAACGGGAAAGTGCTTGTCTGAAATCACCTGAAAATAGTAACAGAGTGCCGCCAAATAGTTTGTCGTTGTTTTTTATGTCTTTCAATGTCCTGTTCGACGCCTCAGTCGAATGTTTGTGGGCCGTAGTGCATTCATCCCAGATAAGAATTTTACACTATTTCAGCACTGTGGCCATGGACGATTGTTTTTTTTATGTTGCACACTGCGTCTGGGTTATTTTGAATATTTAGTGGCAGTTTAAATAATGAATGAGCTGTTCCGCCTCCATCCAATGAAGTTGCCGCAATGCCAGATGATGCAACAGCCAATGCGATGCCATTATTTGATCGTATTTCTGCGAGAATTAGCGAAATAAGGAATGTTTTGTCAGTTCCACCTGGTGCACCCCCCCAAAAAAAAGAATCCACCTTGTCCTGTCAAAACTGCGAGCATGATGCGGTCTTAAATGGTTCTTTGTTCTTCATTCATTAGTGGGACATTGCGAGGAACAATCGCTGCCATTTCTACAGTATTGTATTGTAGTTCACGATTCAATTCAGTGCTTATTAAATCAGATGCATTTCGATTTGTTGAATGCATACCGATATGACTGAGTGGTAAGTTGGCAATGATAATGCAAAGATCTTCAATAGCAATCAATGCTTCATTGTACATAGCGTCACTGAATACTATCGTTAGATCGTTGCACCGTGAACGATGTTGATGCAATATACCATCAGTCATTGAATATTTGTGATTATCCCATAATGTCTCTGCTCGGGCCGGGAAACATGTAGTCAACACTATAGCGAATAGTAGACGAATTTGTTTTGCTGTACAGTTCAGTCCTACTTCAGCAAGCATACACTCCCACTGGTTGTCGTCTTCCAGCAAGCCGAGTGCAAGGCATGCATCTTTATACGTTGGATACTGTTGTCCATTCACTTTACGTAAATCTTGAAATGACAAAGGGCCGATGACATTAACCAATAACAGTCGAAGATAAAAGCACTCAGTCTGCCTTGGATTGACTGTAAATATTCGTCCCAAGGTGATTTGAATAAACCGGGACATGCATCAATCGGCGTGCCTTGCTTGCGGGGCATCCATATTTTTGTTGGAGCCCATGTGAAAGAGCGTGGTACTTCTGAATAGAGTAATGTCCGTGCAAAAGCACCAAAAGCATCCGCACGATTACACAATTCAAAAAATTCGGTGAGTGTAGTTTTTAGTGGATTTATAGCACGATCAATCGCTGTCTCGCTCGTGAAATATACGCGCTGGCAATTTTCAAGATGGACGGCTAAATGAAGAACTGCTGGATCCCGTTCATGAATTGGGAAACCAAAGATACGCCAAACACCTTCATTGGAGCTGACGTACCGGCCAATTTGGTAAAGTGTTATTTCATCGTTGTCATTCACCGGAGGAGCATTCACATTGGTATTTTCAACTCGAAATACAGCCATATCACTGCCTTTATTCACATACTTGCAAATGTATTTGATGCTCTTCACTGAACTGCAGAACTGAACATTAATATGAGCATTGAATGTTTTGCTCAGCAGAGGCGAATATGGGACCACCCAACGGTTATCAATGTCAATATCTATGTTGTTGACATAGATGACCGCCATAGATGATAAGATTGTCCTCCATTATCGGGATTTCTTCGACCATATATTGGATATTCGTCAACATTTGTGATCGTGAAAATTTTCGGAAAACTTTTAGTACATTTTCCATCTGCACAAATAATAATGGCCTAAAAATTCATTTTTCATTTTAACATAAAATAACTCCGTCGGATATTGACGAATTTTTTAAAAGAATATACCATTTTAACTAATTTTAACATTTTAACAATATTAACGTTGAAAAAATATTTTAAACACTTACGGTTAAGAATTCATTTTTCATTTCAACATTAAATAAATTCTGACATCGTGTTTACGATTCTAAAATATTAACTTTGAAAAAATATTTTAAACACTTCGTAAGATACGGTTACGATTCTAAAAATATTAATTTTGAAAAAATATTTTAAACACTTCGTAAGATATGGTTAAAAATTCATTTTTCATTTCAACATTAAATAAATTCTGACATCGTGTTTACGACAACTCACGCCATCTAGGTGGAAAAGATGTTGAAAGAGTTGGTTAAAAATTAATTGAAAAAGAACTAATTAAGTTACAACTTTCATTTGTAAATCTAAACCATTCTCGAATCCACCTGAAGACACACAAAAAATTTTATTAAACTTAGTCCAGCCGTTTAGGAGGAGTTCAGTGACATACACACGCACAAAAGAAATATATATATAAAGATGTACAGTCGGGAAAAGAGAAAAAAAAAAAAAAAAAAAAGCAACAACTTCGTTCCTAATCGATGCACAGAAATGCAATAGGTATCATTCTACCACGAATTGTTAGTACTTGCAGAAAATAAAGTGAAATTTTGAATTAGGGATCGTCTACATATTAAAACGCGCACCAACTTTGATTTTCTCTACGGTAATGCCCTATTTTTATTTTATATTTGAATTCCAGGGATCGCGACAACGCGAAAAGTATATTGGTTGTATATTTTACTTCTTTTTTCATAAAGTTATGAGCGTTCTAAGTTTGAAGGTGCTAATGTTAAATTCATATTTCAAACTTTTATTAATAACTTCACAAAAAATAACTTGATCGATATAATACACTTCTTTTTTTTTTTTTTTTTTTTTTTTTTTTTTTTTTTTACGAGATACAGTGAAGAAACCCAAACATAATCCATCACGACTTTTGATTCTGGAAAGTATTTTTAATTAAGAAAAATATTGATAAATACATATTCATAAAAATTGTAAATATTGACCTATATTAATTTTTATATAAAATGAATCATAATGCTGAAAAACATGGGTGTGCAAATTTGCAGCCCATTCTAGTTATTAGTTTTCGAAATATAAATAAATCTTTTTTTTTTTCTGGAGAGGCTTAAGGGTCATCACTTATAAAGTTTTTCATGAGATAACGAAGGAAATCTTAAAAATAAACACAGACAATTAAACAAAATATTTTTATTTTTTATTTATGGGTCAAATTATAAAACACAACAACGTGAAACGCAAAGAAATGAAACAAAAATGAGGATTTTTAGACATTAATGATAGCATCAATATTTCTTGTTTTCTAAAGAAGAAAAGTCCCGCCTTTCATTGTTCTTCAAAACAAAACAATAGAGGAAATAAGAGTAAATGTGCATTTGAGTATTCGTGTTAAACCCCTTATTTTACGCTGGCAAAAGTATTCACAGGTGGCATTTACCTCATCGGATACCGGTGATAAATTGTGAATCTTTTAAACAAACACTAGAAGAAAAAAAAAATGAACTAAATTACTGTTTAAAATAGAAAAAAAATGTCGAATGTAAAAATTGTCAAAAAAAAAAAAAAAAAAAAAAAAAAAAAGAAAAAAAGAATGGAATTTGAATGCAAGACAGACTTGTAAAATCGTTTCTTAAGTACCATCATGGCTAAGTGCTTAATTATTTATTTCATATAATGTTTTATTTATTATTATCATTATTTTGTGGGAAGGGGGTTATTATTTTAAGGATATTTTAGTCTTTAAAATTTTATAAATAAATTTTAACTTTGTATATATATATATGTTTTTATAAACATATTTTTAATTTTATAAATATATGTTAACACTTTTGTTAACACAGGATTTCGACTTTTTCACAGTAAGGTCTGTCTGCGGTCGTTATTCTCCCAAGATAAAATATTTCAGAACAAAATTTTCTGTATTGACATTTATATTACATATGGATATACATTATGTATATATATATATATATTAGTAACACACAAATTACGAAAGAAACGCCCACAGGCAGAGTTACAGATTTTTCAAATGACGTGAATCTACGTCAGCGGTCTCGAAATAGTTAATTAAGGGAGGCATACTATTGTAACAATCGCAACTATAAGTCGGATCGTGCACTCAGCAGCAAAATTATCCGAGCAC
This sequence comes from Salticus scenicus, assembly GCA_963930645.1. Taxonomy (NCBI): domain Eukaryota; kingdom Metazoa; phylum Arthropoda; class Arachnida; order Araneae; family Salticidae; genus Salticus; species Salticus scenicus. The sequence continues at coordinate 101,837,623 of OZ005657.1, forward strand.
TAGCAATAATCCCAGTCTTAAAATGTACACTTAATACTGCTTTGTTAAATAAATCCTTGTTGAGTCATGTTCTTAGTCTGTCTAAGAGCATGATTCGACAAGGATTTATTTAACAAAGCTGTATTAAGTGAGATTTTTTTAGACAGGGATTATTGCTAGTGCTCGGATAATTTTGCTGCGGAGTGTACGATCGGACTTGTGATCTAAGATAGTTGCGATTGTTACAATAGTATGCCTCGCTAAGAAATTATATTTTCATAGAAATTATAAAACAAATCGTACAGTTTCAAAAAGTTAAACTCTGACCCAAAACTGGTAAGTACGGTTAAAATTGTTTAATGCTTACTTTATGAAACCTTACACTAATTTATCCAAAAAGATTTAGTTTATGCTTTGTTGTATATATAAATATATTATTTTAGTTCGTATATTATGTCACACCTACGAAAGAAAATTTAAGTTTTATGGGCGATTATCGCCATGATAGATACTTTTTAATTTAAAACTATCGCACATTTTTCAAAGAGCGATAAGTCTGAGCCATCGTAAGAGAGAGTCTGATCAATCGTAAGTGTAATGTATTTAAATATACCTAAAACGTATTACCTAAAAAAAGTATTTAAGTGTATACGCATCTAAAAAACGAAATTCAGGATAATTAAGGTACTGTAAAGGTAACTTTTTTATTAATTTTTATAATTATTTTTTTTTCCCTTAAAACATTTCCGGTGTGAAACGGTAAAAAATTGTCTAACTCTTGTAGGATCTTAGTTTTCTTTTTCAACATTTACAGATAACCTCTAACACATTTTCGGCTATAACTCTTTGGGAATTAAAGCTAAAGTATGCAAACTGTATGCTTTTCCACACTGCCAGGCTCTCAGAAATTACAATATGAAATCAAAATTGGGTGTTGCTATTGAAAAAATAAAAGTTGGCGCTCATTTCAATATGTAGATGACCCCTAATTCAAAATTTGAGAACATTTTCAGAAAGTGCATTTCATTTCCTGTTGAATGATGTCTAATAGATTTTCCTGCGTCAATTAATAACAAAATTACAACGGGTGCTGCCTTTTTCCCCCCAAGACTGTACAGAAAAAAAAAAGTTATAAAATTCATAAGTAACAAAACAATGATTATATTTCAAAAAAAAAAAAAAAAAAAAAAAAAAAAAGAGAAGATTTTTTTTTTCGTATTATCGTTTGAAACTACTTTTTTGAATTATCAACACAGTTACTTATCTCTAATGTCTTTCAGTAAAATCATAAGAACAATATTTGGTCAGTAACTGAAAGTTTCATTAATTTTTAAACACGTTTTTAGGTTTTCGAGAGAAATGAGAAGAAATCTAGTGCACTATAAAAAGTTTCTCTGAATTTTTTATGCATTCATTTTCATATTTTAATTCTGAAATACGAGATAAATGTAAAGATTTAAAGTATGCATCGTAGTCTAAATCAAAATATAGATGTAATAAAAGAAAGTAAAGGAAAGATTATGCTTTTTTAAAATTAAGTTTTTGTTTTCCATTCTCGAAATAAAACTCAAAAGTTGAAATTATGATAGTTATAAATACTTTAAGAAATGCAATTTTACCTTATATTTTACTCTAAGCTTCTTTTCGATAACATGGACGAGGAAAATGTGCGTAATATAATGAAATATTTGCATATCGAATGTATTTCGATCTTTAAGAAGGAGTTTTAAATAAGCGTATTATAAAGAAAATTTTAATATCTAAAGAAGCTCACGTTTTTTCCTCACGAGTAATTTCAAGAATAAAATATATTGAAAGAATGACGTCAATTGTTTTGTCGATACATTATCAAATGTGAAAAAGTTTCTTAGAGTTTTTTTATAATTTCATTATAACAGTAATGATTTGCGAAAACTATTAATGAATTGCACAATTATATTACTAATATAAGCATAAATGTCATAATTTAATTTTTCTAATTAAGTAATTAACTAAGTAATTAACTAATTAATCACACAAAATATAAATCGAGAAATCAGTAATTTTTATAGATTTTTTTTTTTTTTAATTCATTTGAGAGCTTTACCAAAACAAAAATAAAAGGTGCCTATACAGGTCATTTGAACAGAAACCAATGAATTTGGTGCAACGTTTTACCATTTTATGAGTTCATATTACTAAAATGGCAAACTTTATCAATAAATACTGGTACAGTGGGTGATCAAATTAATATACAGTGGTGGAAAAAACTTTAAGACCACCACTGATTTTTTTTTCCCCATTTAAAAATGAAAATCTCTTTGTAAGTTACCTGTGCATTTAATATATAAAATGTAAGAAATAAAAGAATATGAATTTAGAATTTAAAATACGTTTATTTTTGTTGTAAAGTAAAAATATGTAATGTAATCAAATGGAAAAAACTTTAAGACCAGTTTTAAAAGTGATTGCTTGCATAATGAGATGACGTCATATTTGCATGGTTTTGTGCAGGACAGTTGTTAGAGGTAAAGGAAACAGTTTTTAATCATTTAAGCCGAGTGCTGGGGCAACTGAAAGTATGGGTAGAGGAAAAGTGGGCTTATATTTGTATACAATTTAATAAATAGGGAAAACACTTTTAACCAGAAATATTGTATTTACACAAATTTAAGCTGGAAACAGATTATTTTTATTTGTTCGCCAAACAAACTTGTGTGGCTAAATATTTCTGAGGATTTTCAACACTTGATGAAATCAGAGTGAAACGAATACCTAAATTAAAATATATATATATATATATATTTAACTCTCTAAAATGTAACATGTTTGCATCACCAACATTTGCAGTTTGCACTTGTGGAATGTTGAACCCAGTTTTCAGCATGTAAAGAAGATCTATATGTTAAAGCAATTTTATTTTCCGAAAACTAACCACAAATTTAGTTTACTGCAAAGTGGAAAAAGTTTGCCTTTCTCTTAGTAGATTACAGTCTAGCTCATTTATAATTACATACATGCAAATGTGGCATTCTTTCTAAAATTTTAAAGATTATAATTTAAAATATTTGTTTCTATATTTAGAAAAATAAGTTTCAGCGTAATATTCGAAAATATCTGCAAAGGAAAATACAAAAAGAAACAAGTATGTAATTAATGTTCTGTAATTAAAAAATACTGTCAAAAAATATGCCTTTTTAATATCATTTTACTATTTTTATGTAAAAATTACACATTTAAATATTTTATATATCTGATTTATTTTTATTATGAGATGGTGATTGCAGAAGCAAAACCACTATGGGAATAGCTGAAATGCTATGCGACGTTAAATATATCATGAAAACCTCTTTTTAAGTTATTATTAAACTTATGACTTGCCAAAAAAAGATTTTTATAGATTTTTAAAATCTATAGACGAAATAAAATATAAAAGCAGCTTAAGTTCTAAGGATTTATCTAACCTTCTGTTAACTGCCCAAAAATATTTCAAACCGGATATAAACTTCTAAAGAACTGTAGTTCTAACCGTATTAAACTTAAGTTCCATTAAAGGGAAGAAAGTAAATTAGCTGTTCAAGATCCAACAATTCACATTCTAATACCTTCAACTTAAATTTTAGAGAAAATAGTAGATTTTTTTCCCCCGAAGACACATATATAATATATCTGATTTTCTATTTGCAGACAATATTTTCTCAATGAATCATATATTATAATAATATTGCTTAATACAAACAGAAAATTAAAACACTTGTTATTTCAAGAGCGTCTAAAGTATAAAACAAATGGCTTTTGTAAAACAAATAAGTAAATAAATAAATAACACATGCTTGAAAAGTGAACTTTCCTTAATGTCAACTAAATTAGTTTTTCTATTGTATATCTGTGTTTGAGCAGTGTTATTTTACTACTTTTATTTATTTATTTATTTCTTTATTTAACTAAAAAGTTTAAAATAACGCATGGAAAATAAATAAATTTACGTATTTTATTTCATGTAGTAACAAATCCCTTGCGTTATTACTTATTCTAACGTAAACACGCGAGTGGTATTATATACAAAAATAAGGGCTTTTAAAAACTATTTTATGCTATTTTCATTAGTTTAAAAGAAATCTTCCAGAAGATGCTTTGTAAAAATGCTTTTATAACAGAAATAAACTATTTGTTTAAAACTACAAAATAATTATTCACAGAAGAGTTCGTATTTCTTGCTTCTTTGTATATAATTGTACTACTACAAAGAAACAATTATATTCCTTAAATAAAATGCACCTGAAATTGGTATTATGTGATGAAAATTAAGAGCTTTGTTATCAGATATTCTCAAAGTTAAAAATCTGAAACAATTTTTCGGATGAAAATATTTATGCATAAATGTAACATTTCAACTTTCATTCTGTGTATTAAGTATACGAGAAAGTTCTGTCGTTTTTAATTAGTAACATGGCACCAGAAATTTGTGTTTAACAATACTTATGAAACCGAATTTTTTATTTTATCAAATACCATCTTTAAAATTAAATAAATTTTGTGCAGAAAAAAATTAAGGTAATAGTTATTCAGTTCAAAACAACAGAACTTTCCGGTAAAATTAATACATATTTACGTTTTTTAATTGATGTAGAACAGAGTTTAATTACTTCACTCAAAAAAAAAAAAAAAAAAAATTTTTTTTTTTTTTTTTCTTTTTTAATAGTTCATAGTTTAGTAATTCACTGTTTTACTAAATTTAAATTTTTCCTAAATTAACTTTATGGTCTGCAAACCTCTAAAAATTTATTATTAAATAACTAATTAAGATTTAAAACGACCAAAAGTAGCAAAAAAAAAAAGTTTCCAATCGGCAACAAAATAGCTACATTTTAAATAGGTAAGAAATCGTAGTCATTTCAAACGATTTTTATTTTTTACTCTTTAAACTGAAATCCACTTTAATTGCTTTTCTCCCAGATTTCGTCATCGAAAAAATGATCATAACAACAAATTCTTTAATTAAAAAGGATCGATAAGCACTTATAAATTAAATCAACAAAGTCAATAAAATGTTATGGTTTAATCCACTTTTAAAATAATAACTATATACATAATCATCTCAATTCAATTAATTTTGAAATAAAATTTTAATTAAAGTATTTTTATGACAATAATTGTTTTTCAAAAAATATTAATTAGAATTTATGATATATTTCTTTTAATTTTTGGTTGTAACATTTTAATTACGTGGACTTTAAAATTATTATTATCTGTTAAGTTTGAATATTTATTTCATGTAATTTATAAAATGTAATGATTTTGTTCAGTTTCGTTGCTAACAAGGGATAATTTTACATAATAATAGCTGTAAAAGAACTGCATTTTATTATGTCAAATATAATTATTTAAATTTAAATTATTCTTTTTGTCTCATTAAAATTTTCATTTTTATATTAGGTAATTAATTTCTAAAAATAACTAAGAAACATATACTTTAATATTAATGCTGTGTATAAATAATTAATTTTTCAAATTATTTAACCTATTAAATATCTTCAAATAAATATTTTTGTTTTAAATTAATTATTACTTTGTAAATATTTTCTAGAAAAAAAAAAAAAAAAATACGCTAAACAACAACGTATAAAATGTTCCACCCATCATATATATATATATATATATATATATATATATATATATAATTAATGTTACAAAATTAAATATTAGTATTGTTTTTGTTATTGCTTTAGTATAGTACATTAACCTATTGGCGTATACAATATCATAAGAAATTTACTAATTTATTTTTCTAATTTATTTTAATTTTGTGATGGGCATAGGACTTTTATGAAACTGCTCATGAGGTAAATAAAAACAAACCCTTTGTTTTTTAAACAGCATTCATAATATATATATATTAGTCTATGTCTATCTTTTTATATAGGCTTTCGACTGTCAAGATTTAAATGTTATTAATAAGTTTAACGATGATGTTAGGGTTAACAGTAGTTGAAACATAAATGTCCTCGATATGGGCAGTATGGCCTCAATGAGGGTCTTTCTAATAACTCCTAGGCCGTTTTCGCACGAGTTTTAGAGAAAAGTACGGATAACTCTAAAATCCAACCCCCCTCCTCCCCCAGTCCGATAAGCGCAATTTGGATTTGAACCCGACACTTCTCGATTACCAAATTTTAGAGCCAAAAATGGCAATTACAACAATAGTTGATTCAACCTGTTTCCTCCTCGATAATAGATGTGTGCATTTATATGTGTTTGCACAAACTTATAGGATTATTGGTATGATTTTCTTTCCAACATATAAATATATACATATATTTGTAAATAATTATATGACATTGTACAATGTCATTTAATTATTACAGAAAACAGTAAATTTTCATAGAAAGCAAATAATAAAAGTTATATATATAAACTTAATATGCTTTTAAAATTGACGATTATCTTTCCCTCCACTGCAGGTTTTTCCAATGCTTGTGATGATTAATTTCGGGATATTTTCAAAAATGCATTCAATAAACTTTTAGTAAGAATACACTAAGTGTTTTTAAAGTTAGGGGCACAGTTGAGTCAATGTATATCAGAAAGAAATTTTTTAATCTTAAAAAACAATTTTAATTTCGAAGAAAGTTCACCAAAAATTTTATAAGAGAAGTATTTGTTTGGCTTTGTGGAAAACCGGAAAAATGAAAGGCTTTAACTACTTGATGGAAATTAAGAAATAATCATTTTCGCCATTTACTAATTAACCTAATAAGTAATATTATTCAGGAAAACTAATTTTCATTAAATAATTGATCTGCGCGTGGAGAAACATGCGAATATTAAACGATATCCACATTTTCAAAGTAAATGAGACGCAGAAATATCTGTGCAAAGAGGGAAATATATATATATATATATATATATATATATATATATATATAATGATTTAATACTAACCCACTCTGTGAGCAGAAAGAAATTTGATTGAATATATATATCAATACAAAAAAACCTTAACGGGTTAAAAGTTTGTGACGCAGCACTGTACTTTATGGCTATAAGAATTAGAAATACGGGTCTTAAAAATAATGATATCAAATTTTCAGTGACGCTTTGATATTAATTAAATTATACATAGATTTTCTTATTTGAATTTGCTTTTTCCTTTTATTTATATTTACAGTGTAAACGTTATTTTCAACATAAAATAATATATATCATTTACTCATTCATACCTTTCCATTCACATCTCTTATACTATGAAAGCATGTGTTTTAAAAGAAATTATATGAAATTCCAGTAACGCAGTGGTGTTACATTAAGTGATTTGTTTTTAAATTTCTCTGCAATTATTTTGTTTTGCATATTAAAGTATATGTGCACATTGAAATATTGCTTTTAATTTTCAAATACGCTGTCAAATATATCACTTTCATTAAGCTTATATTATGTACTGAAATATATTTATTTCAATGAATTATTCTATCTTTTGCGTCACGCCATCCAAAACTGAAAAAAATTTCACAGTTTTTTTCTTTGCATCACGATATCTATTTGCATGCATTTTCAATTTATTTGGATGAAATGACACAAAGTAAACATTTCCATATATTTTACTTACAGTTTTGGATGGCGTGACGCAAAAGATAGAATAATTCATTGAAATAAATATATTTCAGTACATAATATAATCTTAATGAAAGTGATATATTTGACAGCGTATTTGAAAATTAAAAGCAATATTTCGATGTGCACATATACTTTAATATGCAAAACAAAATAATTGCAGAGAAATTTAAAAACAAATCACTTAATGTAACACCACTGCGTTAGTGGAATTTCATATAATTTCTTTTAAAACACATGCTTTCATAGTATAAGAGATGTGAATGGAAAGGTATGAATGAGTAAATGATATATATTATTTCATGTTGAAAATAATGTTTACACTGTAAATATAAATAAAAGGAAAAAGCAAATTCAAATAAGAAAATCTATGTATAATTTAATTAATATCAAAGCGTCACTGAAAATTTGATATCATTATTTTTAAGACCCGTATTTCTAATTCTTATAGCCATAAAGTACAGTGCTGCGTCACAAACTTTTATACCGTTAAGGGTTTTTTGTATTGATATCATTACTTTTTAGAGGTTAATGATCAAAACGTAAAATTAAAGGAGCATGGTAATGAGTTATAACACTGTATTAAAAGTGTTGTTTTATAGGTCATACTCGAACAAAATAACAAACTAAATAAAATTTCAAAATTTTATAAAAAGTGATAAAAAAGATGGAAACATGCAACATTACAAAGGCATAATATAGTACATTTTAAAAATGACAAAAATTTCTTATTTATATTTATTTCTTATTATAATTTTTTAGGTATAGATTTGATTTAAAAGAGAAAAATAAATAATAATAGAAAAATCTTTAAAAAGTGAAAATTATATACTGGTAAATATTTAAGTAGTATAGTTTGTTATGAATTTAATTAAAAAAAAATCTTAATCTATTCAAAATTTTATTATAGCTTAACATTTTGTAATTTATATATTATATATACTAGAAAATTAATGAGCAAATTAATTATTTTCAAATTCTGTTTTAAGAATTTTTTCAATCTGTAGTTTAAGTGATTTATCACTTAATTTTGAAAAAATTACAAATATTTGCATATGATTTTCATATTATTTGTCATTTTTATGAAAATAAAGGAAAAATTTTTTGTTGTTGCAATCACCTTTTAAAATAGAACCAATTTTGAAAGTTAACAACGTATCAGCATGAAAACAATGTAAATACAAAGAATATTTTTGATAAACAAATGTCATATAAAATACAAGTACCTAAATAAATAACTCATTTAATATATATATTAAAAAAAGAAAAATATTTTTTTATTTTATTTTTGTGTTTATTTTTGACGCTTCCCGATAGATGGAGCCAAAACGATTATTTGATATTCAGTATTTCAGATGGAAGAGAAGAAATTCGTCCGCGAAACTGCCGCATCACGGTATTTTCGGAGTAAAAAATAGTTCGATTTTTAAACTGAGTTATAAAAAAAACAAGAGTTTTCCTAGGGAAAAGGGAGATGTCAGGCATATCAGATAAAAGCGATTAATATCATATATAAATTAAACTAAATTCGCTCGAGCCATATTCGAGAAAAAATTCTTACACATATAGTCCGTCCATTTATAAATTAAATGAGCCAATTCATATCTCGAAATATATTGCACGCAGAAATGTAGCGATTTCAGGGTAGGATCAGACAGAAGGTGAAAGTCTATTTTGAAAATATCAGAACATAACCTCCCATATTTCCTGAGATATTAAGTGTCGGCTTTCAGCGGTTTCTTTGATCTTAAAATTCCTGTATATATAAGTGTCGCAGTTTTCGTTCGTTTTTCCGTTTCCGCTGAGTGTCGTGGCGTTCGTTTGTTTTTGCGCTTGTGTCACTAGAAAAACTGCCGTTTTTCATGATATATATATACCTGTCTGGTAAATTTCTAGGAAAATTACTTTTTAATTTTAACTCGTATCATTGCATGAAGCAAAATTTTATAAATAAGAATAAAGCCCATTGACAAGGTGAAAACAAAAATGTAGAAGATTTTTGTTCGCGGAAAACGATTTTCCTGCCAGCTTCGGGGGGGTGGGGGGGGGAATTGATGCCAAAGTATTATTATTTAGTGCATCGAATGCAAATTTTTAAACTTTTACTAATAAATACGTACGAAAGTATTATTACTAATACCTTTTTTTATAACTTTTCACGCAATTGCATAAAAATATTGTGATAATAAATTGCTTTAAATAATATACGAGATCTAAAAGTGGTATATATATATATATTCTTAGATAATAGAAAGAGAAATGTTACATAAATATCGTGTTGTCTATTTTCAAAAACATATTATTTTTTCACGTCCAAAATATAGAACTTGATTTGGTGCACAGAACGTGCAATGCATAATTAAGATTTACTTCAGTATTTTATAATAGATAAAAATGTTATAAACATTTTAATATTAATTATAATGATGATAAAAACTAGTTTAAGTAAATTCCTATCTATTACAGAAAAATCAAGATATCTAGATATACGCATAACATATATGTATGTGTATTTTTTTTAATTAAAATTTTATTCGTCGCTTTGTATAAATATACCAAAAGTGCTCATAAATTTAAACTAAATCATTTGAGGAAAAAAAATATATGATGTTAAGTTTTATGTATAACATTTTTGTCTTGCCGTAGGTAAATAAAATTTTAGTTTGTTTTTCATCAAGATGTAAAATTACTTCTTAAATACCCTTCACTTTACATATTATGATGTTAAATTTATGTTATAAAAACATGTATCAAACCAAAACCTGAGGAATATTTGAGGCATTCAGTCTACAAGTTCTTTTTTTTTCTTAAAACCAATGTAACATTTAAAATGAGATAAAAAAATACAAAAATTTAAAACTTTAAAAATACATTTTAATTAAAAACATTAAAACACAAGACAGACGTTTCGGATAGAACATTAGCCCTCCTCAGTGTCAAACATTCCAGCACAAACAACATTTTCAAAAATTCATAATACATCACAGCAAGATTAAATATTCAGGAGGAATAGCTTTAGCCTCGTTCAAGGCAGAATGTTGCATTTTGGTAAAAGCGCCCTCTAGGAAAATAAAGGATTCATAGATATTTACATTAGAAGCTAAAATTTTAAAGTTTTCAAAATCTGGAATATGATCACTATTGATAGAATGGATTACGAGTTTTGATCTTTAATCTCCTGTTTTATATGAGCGTTTATGTTCCTTTAATCTAATTTCACCTGTTCTGCCAGTTTCACCGATATATGTAGAATCACAATTTTTACAAGGAATACTATAGATTACACCTAGACGTTTAAGAGGGGGGGGGGGGCAGCGGGTTTAAAGTTTGAGAGAAAGTTACTAATACGGAGTTGAGGTTTAAAGCTAGTAGAGATATTAAATGTTCTAAGTAATTTAGAGATTTTTTCAGAAATACCTATATAATAAGGGATAGTTGTACGATAAGTGGAATTTTTAACTTTAGGATAATCTGATTTATATGAAAAATAGAACTCTTCTTTATAAATTCTTTTAATAAAACAAGGGGGGTAACCATTATTTTTTAAATCAGAAGAAATTTTGGATAGTTTAATATTTAATAATTTGGAATTACTACAAAAATGCTTTGCACGATGTAAAAGAGTACGAATGACTGCAAGTTTATGCGATAAAGGATTAGTTGAATTGAAGTTAAGATATTGACCAGAGAAGGTGGGTTTTCTGTAGACTGAAGTTGACAAATGTAAAAAATCATTGACTGTTTTATGCATTATAAGCATGTCAAGAAAAGGTAGTTCATTATTAATTTCAGTTTCAAGGGTAAACTGGATAGCAGGACATAAAGAATTAGCAAAATCTAAAATACCGTTAACATAAAGTTGCTTAGTAATTATAAAAATATCATCCACATAACTTTTCCAGAAGAAATTTTTATCATGTAACTGGGAATTAATTTTGTTTTCTAAAGTTGCATTACAATTTGAGCTATAACGACATATATAGGTTTACCCATGGCAGTTTTTTCTTACTTAAAGTTTAATTTTTAATAACCTCGCAATAGATTACTGTGAAAAAAAAAATACTGGACATTTTGAATTTTCGAAGTTTGTAAAGTAGGTATAAATATAATTTACGAATTATCGTAAAACTTCGGGCTTGCAAAAAGTATGTTGTAACTTACATATTTCAGCAAAATTCTTTTTTCCCCGAAGACAAAAAGTGGACAAGTAAAACAGATCACTTTGGATAACCCCGGAAAATGTATTGCTTTAAATGCCTTATAGCTTTAACGTGTAATTATTCGAATTCATTTTATTATTTTTATACATTTGTAGCTGAATAGCACGTGTATCCATAGATATGTACAGGTTTATTAAAAAAAAATGGCCGTATTCTAATATGATGCAAAGTGTTTAACCGAATGCAACACCATTTATATGAAATTTAACATACTGCATTAGACATAACAAACTACAAATCAAAATATAAAAATATAAAATATTTAATGAAAAGTTTTTTTTTTTTTTTTTTTTTTTTTTTTTTTTTTTTTTTTTTACGAAATAATTTTTAACTGCACATGTGAAAGGCTTAACAAAACTTATTTGAATGTTTTATTCGGAAAACTTATTTATCTTATATGAAAATCGAAATCAGTTATTCTGAAAATTCAATGAGTTATCGCTTATAGAATGAATCAAATTTCATTTCCCCTTAAGAAAAAAAAAAAAAAAAAAAAAAAGATTCTTTTTCCTTTCCTCTTAACGTTTACTGTATTATCATTGATTGATTTAAATTAAAATTTTTGAATTTTTTATATTTTTCATATAAGTTACTAAATAACTAATTATATTTGACTGATAAATTGATGCAGAGAAATTTTTTCAATGCTTGCGCATGCTCAGTTAAAAATAATTTAGCAAAAATGCTTATAGTTCAACGGATAATGAATATTTTTATGCTGTGATTGCACTAAGTTGTGTCTAATGTAGCATGTCAGATTTACAAAGAAATAGAATTGCATTGAGTTGAATACCTGTAAAAAATAAGAAAATATAATTGACTTTTTCATTTTGTTAATTTTAAAGAAATTTTTATATCTTTGTGAACATATATGTGCTATTTGTGTACAAACGAATAGAGATAATAAAAAAAAAACAATCATTACTTTTTACTGGGTTATCTGAAACATTCTATTTCTTTTTTTTTTTCTTTTTAACTTGTCTTCATTTAGTTTTTAGAACAAAATATCTCTGAGACATATGAGGCATAGCATGTTCTTTGTACGCCTGAAGTTTCAAGATGTAACGTTAATTGCTTTTCTAGATATTTACTAATACTAATAGTAGTGTGATATCCTTTAAAACTTTACGCGTAAAAATTTCTATTTTCATAAGCATTTCATTTCTATAATTTGAAGGCCATTAAAAATTCCAGATTCGAAGAACCAAATTAGCGACAATTTACTTATATATAAAATATTAATTATGTGTTTACTTAATAGATATTCATTAATGTTTAAACTTATTTTATTTTTTTTTATTTTAACTCCGTGTCTTCTTTTTTATAATACTTTTTGTTTTTTAAATAATTTTTAAAGAAAAATTAACATAACTATTCGTAAAGAGAATTCGCTTCACCAGTGGCCAAGAGATTCTGTTTTCGTAGTAAAATGGAAGTACAGTGTTTGATTCCAGATCCATGTCACCATCTTACCCATTCAAAAATTCCCGCGCTATTCTCCGAAATTCATATGATTAGGGCTCAGAAACCCTCTGAAAGATCGTTCACAGAGAGCAGTTAGAGAAAGTCTAAAATACACCCGTTTAGTGAATCCGCCTTAACTTTGAACCTTACGAGCATCTAATTTCAATTTAACTTTTAAAAAGATAAAAAAAAAAAAAAAAAACTGAAGTACTTCAAATTTTCAAACAAAAGTAACTTTAGTATTTATTTCACACAGCTTTGGTTTTTTAACTGCACTGAGAAAAATTTGTGTGACTGGCATCTAGAAATTAAATTAGGCTCTAGTTAAAAACAGTTCCATGTCATTCTGCCCTTTACTAGCGAGTTCTAAAAACCTCTATTAGAATTCTAGAGTGCTCTCCTGTGTTATCGCAACGAAACTTATTTAAAAATCTCTGCAAATAAATGCGAACACAAAGTGTGAGTTTTAGTAATTATAATTTTTATCTATGACACAATTCTAAAAAAATGAAGTGAGAATTTCTCGCAATACAGAGGATTCATGATATTCTTAATATTAATAATAACAGGAGACTTGGCGTTGGAATATTAAAACCCGAATAAACTACTACGTTAGAAACGCCAATATTTTTCTTTTGGCGTTTCTAACGTAGTAGTTTATTCGGGTTATAATATTCTTAATATTGTTTCAAATCTAGAAAAGTATACATTGGGAATTCTCGACCATTTCGTCTATCCAGTTTATTTGTTTACCTTATACGCATACCTCGGAAATCTAAATTTCTAGTTTAAGAATTTAGAAAATAACTACTTATTCGTTTTATATGAATGCGGTATATATATATAGAGATAGATAGATAGATAGATAGATATAGATATTATTATTATTATTATTATTATTATTATTATTTTTCGATTTCACATAAATTTTAAGATTTGTTGTGTTATATAATTGTTCGATTCTACGTCAATTCTAATACTTATTTTTATATTTGCAATGCATTCGTTTGAATTTTGAAGTTTTTTTTTTTTACCCTTCTCGTAATAAGAATAACCCGCAAATGAGGATTCATTAACTTTGAATGGAGATTTTTTAAATCATTTAAGAGAACAATGGATTTAGATTAATTATTTTTGTCTTACATATTATCATATTTTAAATCATGTACTGACATTTATTACGTTATTTTTAGGCATATAGCGTGTTTTAAATGATAAAAAGCAATTCTGGATGTGAGAAAGATCTCTTTCATGGGAAAAGAAGTGTAAAATAATATCCGTTTTTAAAATGCTGCAAACAACTTTTTTTTTTTTTTTAATACCAAAATTATAGCGTAGATTAAAAAAAAATAAACGGTAAAGTATGCAAATTCTCATATATATACATATATATATATATATATATATATTTGCATGAGACTGAATTTAAGTGTAAAAATTAAAGTTAAATTTCGTTGAGGTGTAATTATAAACAAATTTAACCCTTTCCATAAACTGCAATTTTAAGATGCCATGATGTATGTAAAACAAATCAAACCGCCATAAATCTTTTCTTCTTTTCACTATAGTTAATACCTTTTCTTTAGAGGTTAGACAGATTACAAATTAAACCACCTAAATGTTCTTTACCTAATTTCCCCATAATATTCGTATCTGCCCAACTTGGGACGTGGTAATAATGAACATTCATCGTCAATTTATTAGATTTTTTCTTTCTTTCTTTTCTTTTTTTTTTTTTTTTTTTTTTTAATGCCTATTTAAGATATTGCAAAATGTCATCACTGACTTTACTTGGTTTAGACTTTACCGTAGTAATGACGTACCGTAGATATGACAAGTTTCGTCTACCTTCTTCACGAGTGTTGATGCGTAAATGTATTTTGCATTTCTTTGAGAAAGAAATATCAACTATTTTCATTACTTCGTTTAAACATGAGTGTTCAGATGAACTTTCACCATATTCTGCGCCAAATTTTTTAAACTCAAAGTCACACTGAGAGAAAATTATGTGACTGACATCTAGAATCTAAATTGTGGCTCTAGAAAAATAGTTAGATGCCATCCTTATAAATTTTAACTCCCTTTGCTAGCGAGTTCTAAAACTTCTATTAGAATTCTGGAACCTTTTCCTATATTATGGTGGTCAATCTCATTTAAAATTCACTGTAAGTAAATGGGAACACAAGAGGCGAGTTTTAGTAATTATAATTTTACTTTATAACCTAATTCTAGTAAATCAACGAGAATTTTTGGCGATGCAAAAGATTCATAATATTCATAATACTCATAATATTGTTTTAAAATCTAGAGATTAGTAGACTAGAATTTCTAGACCATTTCGTCTATCCAGGTTATTTGTTTAACTTAATCGAATAATTCAAAAATCTATATTTCCAGTTTTGAGATTTAGAATATGACTACTTATTCGTTCTAGATGAAAGCGGTATATATATATATATACTAGCAGGCTACGCCCGCTTCGCTGGTCACTATTTTTAAATGAATCACTATAGTTAATGAATTCTCAAAATTGCATCACCTTTTATCATGCGAAAAAAAAAAAAAAAGAGGAAAAAAAATGTGATTGGAAAAAATGTCGCAACGGGTCCCCACTGCCCTTGGTAGCGCAGGCAATAAATCTGCACTTTCGAAAATATCCGCAATCGATTTATCGGGCCTCAAAACCTAACAACACTAATTTTAAGAGCTCTAACTCTTATTTATATATTTTGGCCCTTTCACCTCCCTTTCCCGTCTATCCTAATAATTCTACAAAGTCGAAAATATAACCAATCGGTTTGTAGGTATCAAAAACCTCCATGTACCAATTTAATAACTTTACAAATTCGAAAATATCCGCAATCGATTTTTAAGTATCAAAAACCTCTATGTACCAATTTTGAACGACCTAACTCTATTTTTATTTTTTGCCTCTCCGTCCCTTCCTCCCGCTCCTCCTAATAACTTTACAAATTCGAAAATATCCGCAATCGATTTGTAGGTATCAAAAACCTTTATATACCAATTTTGAACGGTCTAACTCTATTTTTTTTTTTTGTTCCTCCGCTCCCCCCCACACACACACTTTCTGACCCTCCTAATAACCTTACACTTTCAAAAATATCCTCACTTGACTTGCAGGTCTCTAAAACCTATCTGTACCAATTTTGAACGGTCTAACTATATTTCTATTTTTTTTATCCCATAGCCCCCCCTTTCCCGCCCCACCTGGGACGAATTTCTAAAATTAAAGAAATTACTTTTTATGTATTTATGGTAGCTATATTTTAGAGCAAAAATATCTCACACATATATTTTTTTGTGTTTGCAATATAAAGGATTATTTCGAATCACGTTTTGCCCCCTCTCCTCCCCTCTTGGGGGCTGAATTTCGAAAATTCCAGAAATTAGTTTTTAGGTATTTGTATTAGCTATATATTAGAGCAAAAAATTTCACATCTATCTGTTTTTCTGTTTGAGATATATAGGAGTATGTGAAACCACGTTTTGCGCATGTGAAATCACGTTTTACCCCCTTTCCCCCCTTGGGGACCGAACTTCTAAATTTCCAGAAATTGATTTTTAGATAATTAAATTAACTATATTTTAAAGCAAAAATTTTACGGATATCTGTCTTTTTCTTTGAGATATGAAGGTTTTTGTGAAATCACATTTTGTCCCCTACACCCCCTTGGGGGGCGAATTTCGCAAAATCGCTTCTTAGCGGGTGCTTACACTATATGTTCTATAATCTGACCCAGTTTCGAGTCATTGGCTCCAGTAGATTTTGCTGTGCATTGATGAGTCAGTGAGTGAGTGAGTGAGTGGAAGTACTCCTTTATATGTATAAACTAGCAGGCTACGCCCGCTTCGCTGGTCACTATTTTTAAATGAATCACTATAGTTAATGAATTCTCAAAATTGCATCAATTTTTATCATGCGAAAAAAAAAAAGAGGAAAAAAAATGTGATTGGAAAAAATGTCGCAAAGGGTCCCCACTGCCCTTGGTAGCGCAGGCAATAAATCTGCACTTTCGAAAATATCCGCAATCGATTTATCGGGCCTCAAAACCTAACAACACTAATTTTCAGAGCTCTAACTCTTATTTATATATTTTGGCCCTTTCACCTCCCCTTCCCGTCTATCCTAATAATTCTACAAAGTCGAAAATATAACCAATCGGTTTGTAGGTATCAAAAACCTCCATGTACCAATTTAATAACTTTACAAATTCGAAAATATCCGCAATCGATTTTTAAGTATCAAAAACCTCTATGTACCAATTTTGAACGACCTAACTCTATTTTTATTTTTTGCCTCTCCGTCCCTTCCTCCCGCTCCTCCTAATAACTTTACAAATTCGAAAATATCCGCAATCGATTTGTAGGTATCAAAAACCTTTATATACCAATTTTGAACGGTCTAACTCTATTTTTATTTTTTGTCCCTCCGCTCCCCCCCCCCACACACACTTTCTGACCCTCCTAATAACCTTACACTTTCAAAAATATCCTCACTTGACTTGCAGGTCTCTAAAACCTATCTGTACCAATTTTGAACGGTCTAACTATATTTCTATTTTTTTTATCCCATAGCCCCCCCTTTCCCGCCCCACCTGGGACGAATTTCTAAAATTAAAGAAATTACTTTTTATGTATTTATGGTAGCTATATTTTAGAGCAAAAATATCTCACACATATATTTTTTTGTGTTTGCAATATAAAGGATTATTTCGAATCACGTTTTGCCCCCTCTCCTCCCCTCTTGGGGGCTGAATTTCGAAAATTCCAGAAATTAGTTTTTAGGTATTTGTATTAGCTATATATTAGAGCAAAAAATTTCACATCTATCTGTTTTTCTGTTTGAGATATATAGGAGTATGTGAAACCACGTTTTGCGCATGTGAAATCACGTTTTACCCCCTTTCCCCCCTTGGGGACCGAACTTCTAAATTTCCAGAAATTGATTTTTAGATAATTAAATTAACTATATTTTAAAGCAAAAATTTTACGGATATCTGTCTTTTTCTTTGAGATATGAAGGTTTTTGTGAAATCACATTTTGTCCCCTACACCCCCTTGGGGGGCGAATTTCGCAAAATCGCTTCTTAGCGGGTGCTTACACTATATGTTCTATAATCTGACCCAGTTTCGAGTCATTGGCTCCAGTAGATTTTGCTGTGCATTGATGAGTCAGTGAGTGAGTGAGTGAGTGGAAGTACTCCTTTATATGTATAAACTAGCAGGCTACGCCCGCTTCGCTGGTCACTATTTTTAAATGAATCACTATAGTTAATGAATTCTCAAAATTGCATCAATTTTTATCATGCGAAAAAAAAAAAAGAGGAAAAAAAATGTGATTGGAAAAAATGTCGCAAAGGGCCCCCACTGCCCTTGGTAGCGCAGGCAATAAATCTGTACTTTCCAAAATATCAGCAATCGATTTATCGGGCCTCAAAACCTAACAACACTAATTTTCAGAGCTCTAACTCTTATTTATATATTTTTGCCCTTTCACCTCCCCTTCCCGTCTATCCTAATAATTTTACAAAGTCGAAAATATAAGCAATCGGTTTGTAGGTATCAAAAACCTCCATGTACCAATTTAATAACTTTACAAATTCGAAAATATCCGCAATCGATTTTTAAGTATCAAAAACCTCTATGTACCAATTTTCAACGACCTAACTCTATTTTTATTTTTTGCCTCTCCGTCCCTTCCTCCCGCCCCTCCTAATAACTTTACAAATTCGAAAATATCCGCAATCGATTTGTAGGTATCAAAAACCTTTATATACCAATTTTGAACGGTCTAACTCTATTTTTATTTTTTGCCCCTCCGCTCCCCCTCCCCCCCACACACACCTTTCTGACCCTCCTAATAACCTTACACTTTCAAAAATATCCTCACTTGACTTGCAGGTCTCTAAAACCTATCTGTACCAATTTTGAACGGTCTAACTATATTTCTATTTTTTTTATCCCATAGCCTCCCTTTCCCGCCCCACCTGGGAGGAATTTCTAAAATTACAGAAATTACTTTTTATGTATTTATGGTAGCTATATTTTAGAGCAAAAATATTTCACACATATATTTTTTTTGTGTTTGCAATATAAAGGATTATTTCAAATCACGTTTTGCCCCCTCTCCTCCCCTCTTGGGGGCTGAATTTCGAAAATTCCAGAAATTAGTTTTTAGGTATTTGTATTAGCTATATATTAGAGCAAAAATTTCACATCTATCTGTTTTTCTGTTTGAGATATATAGGAGTATGTGAAACCACGTTTTGCGCATGTGAAATCACGTTTTACCCCCTTTCCCCCTTGGGGACCGAACTTATAAAATTCCAGAAATTGATTTTTAGATATTTAAATTAACTATATTTTAAAACAAAAATTTTACGGCTATCTGTTTTTTTCTTTGAGATATGAAGGTTTTTGTGAAATCACATTTTGTCCCCTACTCCCGCTTGGGGGGCGAATTTAGCAAAATCGCTTCTTAGGGGGTGCTTACACTATATGTTCTATAATCTGACCCAGTTTCGAGTCAGTGGCTCCAGTAGATTTTGCTGTGCGTGGATGAGTCAGTGAGTGAGTGAGTGAGTGGAAGTACTCTTTTATATGTATAGATATATATACATATATATATTTTCAGTGCAAAGTGAACATTTTACATTTTGCTCTATTATTTCTCCAAGCATATAAGCATTGCACAGCAGCAAACTTCTAGATGAAGCATTGTCATTATTCCAATTATGTGCTTGTGGTTCTGTGATATTTCGAAAGTTAATTTATGTTGATAGAACAGGTGTAGGTGTTTCGAATGAAAAAGATCTTCCGTTATCCTTCGCGTATATTATAAGACTTAATCACATGATAGTTACACACATATATATAAAGCAAAGTTTTTTAACAATGTATGTTACCTGTATAAGTTACGCTTCAGAAACTTGGACATTAAAGCTTAAAGCTATACGGTAAAGCTTAAAGCTATACTTAAAGCTTAAAGCTTCAAACAACTCAGAAAAGCTTCTAGAGAGTCCCGTTAGGATTCACCCTAAGAGAAACAAAGCGATGCATATGGATTAGATAGAAAATCGAAGTTGTTGATGCCATTTTTAAAGTAAAAACATTAAAATGGAGCTACCTTGCAAGAAGAAACGACATTAAGTGGGCCATCGAAGTCAACTTTTAGATACTGAGAGATAAGAAAAGACCGAGAAGAAACCCCGCTGTCGTTGAAGAGAAGGGTTTGTCAAGTTTGGAGGAACAGAATGGAGAAGACTTGCAGAGAAGAGAGTAGATTGGAATCACCTAGTAGATGACTAGATCCTCCAGTGGACTGATGAAGGTTGAAAGTAATGATGATGTTAATATATGACTTAGGGTTGTTGTAAACAGCTCTAGCGATTTTTATGAAAGTTTGAGTTTAAGGGGTTTCGGGGGTAAAAAAATCTGTTGGACGTATCCTCATCTTTAGGAAAATTCACGTTCGCTGTTAACCCTTTATCCTTCGGTTGTAAAATGCGGCTGAAATTGGGATTTAATCAAAAAACTGTATAATGATTTTGATGAACATTTGGGGTTAAGTGTTTATGGGGTGAAAAATCTATTGGACTTATCCTCATCGCCAGGAAAATTTGCGTTCACTGTTGATTTTTTATTTGTAAATTATTAGAGAAATTGGATTTTAATCAGGAACTTATATGATGATTTTGATGAACATTTGGGATGAAAAATCGATTGGACTTATCCTCATCGCTAGGAAAGTTCACGTTCGCTGTTAACCCTTTATCAACAGTTATTTTTATTTTATTTATTTATTTATTTATTTTTTACACAAATGTGATCGAATAATTTTCCGGCTATTTTCTACGGATTTTTGGCATTTCTGATGGCCAGATCTACCACCCTCACCATCGTCAAGAGACTTATCAGGTTAGACGCAACACGTAACAGATAGAACTTTTTTCGTAAGCCTTATATATATATATATATATGTATATATATATATATATATATATATATATAATGTGCGTGTGTGTGTGTATTGATTTAAATTTGTATAACAAAATATGAATTTGGAAAAAGAAATTCTCTGATCACGCGCATTTTTTTAAATCTATTAATTAAAATAACACAATATAAATATTAAAATTTGTCATATAAACTACTTGCATCGTTTTAAATTATTAATAAATGCTCAATAAATAAATAAATATACAGATAAATATATTTCCTTCAAAATAATTCACGTTTTTTTTTTTTTTTTTCATCTTATCTATACATATAAAAGAGTACTTCCACTCACTCACTCACTCACTGAGTCATCAACGCACAGCAAAATCTATGGAAGCCACTGACTCGAAACTGGGTCAGATTATAGAACATATAGTGTAGGCACCCCCTAAGAAGCGATTTTGCGAAATTCGCCCCCCAAGGGGGTGTAGGGGGCAAAATGTGATTTCGCAAAAACCTTCATATCTTAAAGAAAAAAACAGATATCCGTAAAATTTTTGCTTTAAAATATAGCTAATTTAATTATCTAAAAACCAATTTCTGGAATTTTAGAAGTTCGGTCCCCAAGGGGGGAAAGGGGGCAAAACGTGATTTCACATGCACAAAACGTGGTTTCACATACGTCTATATATCTCAAACATAAAAACAGATATCTGTGAAATTTTTGATCTAATATATAACTAATACAAATACCTAAAAACTAATTCCTGGAATTTTCGAAAATCATCCCCCAAGAGGGGAGGAGAGGGGGCAAAACGTGATTTGAAATAATCCTTTATATTGCAAACAGAAAAAAAATATATGTGTAAGAAATTTTTCTCTAAAATATAGCTCCCATAAATACATAAAAACTAATTTCTTTAATTTTAGAAATTCGTCCCAGGTGGGGCAGGAAAGGGGAGCTATGGGGTAAAAAAAATAGAAATATAGTTAGACCGTTCAAAATTGGTACAGATAGGTTTTAGAGATCTGCAAGTTAAATGAGGATATTTTTGAAAGTGTAAAGTTAGGAGGGTCAGAAAGGTGTGGGGGGCAGAGGGGCAAAAATAAAAATAAAAATAGAGTTAGACCGTTCAAAATTGGCACATAAAGGATTTTGATACCTACAAATCGATTGCGGATATTTTGGAATTTGTAAAGTTATTAGGGGAGGCGGTAGGAGGGGACGGAGGGGCAAAAAATAAAAATAGAGTTAGGTCGTTCAAAATTGGTACATAGAGGTTGTTGATACTTACAAATCGATTGCGGATATTTTTGAATTTGTAAAGTTATTAAATTGGTACATGGAGGTTTTTGATACCTACAAATCGATTGCGTATATTTTCGAATTTGTAAAATTATTAGGATAGACGGGAAGGGGAGGTGAAAGGGCAATAATATATAAATAAGAGTTAGAGCGCTGAAAATTAGTGTTGTTAGGTTTTTAGGCCCGATAATCGATTGCGGTTAATTTCGAAAGTACAGAATTATTACGAAGGGCGGGAAGGGATCGGGCGCAGGGGTAAAAATAAAGAAATTCAGATAAAATGTTGTAAATTAGTATTATTAGGTTTAAAAGCCCGAGAGTACGGCTGAGAGTATTTTTAAAGTCTAAAATAATTAGGAGGGGCGGGAACGGTAGGTGAAGGAGCATGCGAGCCATGCGCGCCTGTATGCGATGCCGCAGGCAGTGGTCGCTCGAACCGATTATTCCACTGATGGGAGATTTTTTTTTCCCTTACGATAATATAGTGATTCATTAAGAGTTTTAAACATAAATGCGCGCGCGCAGCGCACAATTGCCTGCGCTGCCAAGGACAGTGGGGACCCGTTGCGACATTTTTTTCCAGTCACATTTATTTTCTCTCTCTCTCTCTCTCTCTTTTTTTTTTTTCGCATGATAAAAATTGATGTAATTTTGAGAATTCATTAACTGTAGTGATGGATTTAAAAATAGTGGCCAGCGAAGCGGGCGTAGCCTGCTAGTCTTATTTATAAAAGAATATTTAAAATCGTTGTTACATAATGAACGTGAAAAAAATATCTCAGCTAAACACATATATTTCCTCAATTACCATACACTACCACATATAAAAATAAGACAAATAAATTTGAAATGAGCAACTAAGTAAAGACCAATAAAAGGAATTAATTTCCATTTAATTTTTTTATACACGAAAATGGAAATAAATAATTTGAAAAAAAAAAAAAAAATAAATAAAATCCGGAAGTGTATGTGTGTTTTAAAAGTAAAAGAAAAAAAAATAATTCTAGAGAATTTGTCCATGAAGTTATTTCTTTCTTTCTTTTTTTTTTATGTTTTATTCAAAAGAAATTTATTCAAATAGAAAGTAGTTTTTACGCTTTCAAGTTGTTAAATGTAAAGAAATTTTATTGAATGAAGAATACTCTCGATAAGTATTTGCGGCATAATAGACATCTAAGTTAAAGAAATAGCAATTCTAGATGCAATAAAAGTTTGTAAAACTGCATCTGATGATTTATCTATTTTAATACATTAGTGATAGTATATTTCCTTCATCATGTTTTCATCGAACTTTTGAATTTCTCGAGTAAGGACTTAACCATATTTTGAGCAGGATTTATTTCTATAATAATGTACTTTGAATGTATTCTATTTTTAGTTTTTTTTTTATCATAACAAAGGAATCACACACACACACACACAAGTCGAATTGTTATTTAAATGCGTTCCTTTTTAGTAGCGATTTTTGACTTAACAAAATAAGATTTATTATCGAAAAATGATTATGCATAAAAAATTAATTATTATTTTTGACTCCAAAATAATTTCACAAATTATGTAATCTAAATTTTTTACACGTTCAGTTATATATTTTTTTGAATTTTTCTTATAGTATAATATAAGGTTTACTCGGCGTTTCCGAGGTTGAAGCAGTGTTTATAGAATTTTGAAATGAATGAAAGAACTGAACCAAGGTATAAAAATAGAAATGCATGAAACATTTTCCGAAGTCTTTAATAGAAGATATTATAAATAACAAAATGCAAAAAGCACAACTTTAGTATGGGACCCTCGAGGAGACTTTAAATAATTTAAACCATTTTTGCGAAGAATTGAAATAGCTATCTCAATTGCATAACTACAGATCTTGGCGAGAAACGCCAAAGCTATACTTTGTTGCAAACTTCAAATTTTGCCAAAGGGACCCGATACTAAAGCTGTTTCAAAGAAAAAAAAAGTTTTATGATATTTAGAAAATAATAATAATAAAATCTTAATAAAATTCAAATTATAACTGTTTACAATTAAGGTGAGAACGTAAAAGTGCATCATAAGGTACACAATAAAAACGAAAAAATTTGTTTTACTGTAGGAAAGAAACGTACTACTTAATTAAATAAAAATTTTAAGCTACTGCAACTATCTCTGTAAAAACATTTATCCACACGCAAATTCCTGATTAAAAAAAAAATAAATAAATAAAAAAAATAAATAAACTAAAAAAATGCATCATCTTTCTCAGCATAACATTTTCCCCTTCTAATCTATATATTAATAGGCAAACATGAAAATTGTGGTACACTTTTAACATATTAATTATAGCAGTAAAGAATTTAAAGTGGTATCGTTCAAATGTATGATTATCCAGATTTACAGAATATAAAAATCATATTCTTACAATGTGAAGAAGGTATTAAAATATACGCGTACTTTATATACGCTTTCATTTTATACCCGTAGTCTTTCGTATTTAATATTCCTTTCATTTCAATCGTCTGCGTTTCTATAACAACGTCTCGAATTTATATTATTAAAGATAATTTATCGTTACAAATGCGGCACCAAATGAAAGGAACAATTTTTCTGTATCCAGGGGTTCAAACAGTTTTTTAACATGACAATTAGATTTTTTAAAATTAACTAAAGTATCAAACTTAGGTGGCAACACTTCATTCTAATCAGTTTGTGACTTTTAGTGCGATTAGAACAGTCTGTTTTTTTTTTTTTTTTTTTTTTTTTTTTTTAATAAATCGTAAAAATGGATTTTTTGTTATATCTTTTCATCCAATTATCCGGCTGAACTAAAAAATGTGGATGTTAGCTAGATTTTCTATGAATTTCGTCGTTTCGCTTTTAAATTTTTTTAAATCACATTCTTGTTATAAATTGCAATTAAATTACTGTTAATGAATTATGATAAATATAGTAATTAAGCGTAAAAAATATGTTTAATAATAGTTTTTTACATAAAAATTGAAATTTCAAAGAAGTGCTTTTATACTTTTTCCTTTTACTATATATATATATATATATATATAT
Source organism: Salticus scenicus (assembly GCA_963930645.1). Lineage (NCBI taxonomy): Eukaryota > Metazoa > Arthropoda > Arachnida > Araneae > Salticidae > Salticus > Salticus scenicus. The sequence continues at coordinate 101,863,180 of OZ005657.1, forward strand.
ATATATATATATATAATTTTTTATTAGTATGACAAAAAATAAATTTTATTACTCTATTACAAAAATTACTATCTCATAAAATTCAATTTCTTTCAATAAATGAGCAAAAAAAAAAAAAAACAATTTATAAAGTATTCTTCAATGGAGATATTTTAAGTAATTTTAACTATAAATTGCATAATTATGCTAATTTTAATTACCATAAATATTTTTAAGCGAAATATATATTTTATTCTTATATATTTAATGACATTAAATTAATTCTAGATCACTTAAATAATATATATATATATATATTACATAATTCCGCATATCATTTTAATGAGATGTTCAAAATAAAATTTTATATCTCCATATTATGTTTTTTCTTTCAGCTAATTTATAGCAGCCATTATTTTCTAGATTGTTTGCAATATCTAACATCTTGTGGGACGATAAAAAAATAAAATAAAATACATTCTCTCTCTCCTTTTTTTTTACATGCATTAGAAAGATTTCATATTGATAACAAAAACGGTTTGTGTGAAGGATGGGCATAAGCAGCTGTAGCAAATGGTCTCAAATATTTTTGTCTTGTTTTGTTTTGTTTTAATAATTTTGCATCGCGTTATTCTTAAATTTTCTAAATTTATGTTTCTGAAGGAATATATATATATATATATATATAAACATTTCTTTTTTTGTCTTTTTCAGCGTAATAAAATGAATAATATTTTTAAGTTTAATTTATGCTAAGTAAAAAATAAATAAATATATAATAATAATAATAATAATAATAAACACGCAAAAGAAAGAAAGAAAGAAAAGAAAATCTTCATACTTCCTAGAATTGATACGTAGAATAATTATTATTCTAATAAAAATGAAAAGTTATTGCTTCTCGGAAAACAGAACTCTGTGCATAAGGTAAAAAAAGAGTCAACGTGCGTGTTCTTTTAAAAATGTTTACTTTAGTAAACATTTTTAAAAGAACACCGTAAAAATTGAAACATTGCTGCCAATGTTTAGTTGTAAAACAAAAGGTTATAAAACGGTATATAAAGTAAATACGGCAAAAAAAAAAATAATATAAAATATTCTGCTCATACGATGTGATAGTTAGTGTCACTGACTTCCATTCTGTAGGTCTCGGAATGAAATCCTGGAAAAAACATGAATATGTTGTCTCTGTTAGGTGTAGCTACGGCCGCCCATTGCTCCTTGTCCAATGGTCATAATTTCGTGCTCCACATACCCTGACAATGCTTAGTGTCAAGTGAAACGCCATTAGAAAAAAAAAAAAAAAAGTATAAAAAGTGCAACTCGACTGTAAAATTTACAGCTAGAGTTTGTGAGCCAGGCTTCGATTTCTTTTCTTCTTTTTTTCAGTGGATAACGTCAAACGTATTGAAAGAAATGACAAAAGTATTAAAAAAATGTTACGAAGATTCTTTCAAAAGCAAAGTTGACAGCGAAAAACTTAAGTAATAATAAAAGTATAAAATAAATAGATTTAGCATTCAAGTCTATAGACTCGGAAAATATATCAAATAAAATTGCAGGATTTAAAAAGCAAATACATAATTTTATTACGAATTATAATTTGGGGATTTTTTTTTTTTTTTTTTTTTTTTTTTTGAGTAGTATCTTCTCATTATTAAATGTTAGAAAATTAAGCTAAAATTATTTTTTTAATAGTCATTCTTATCAATACGAGTTGTGAAATTATTAGAAAAAGTGTTTTTGATTTTGAAATCAAAATAACATTGTCTTTTTTCTACATTATCGAATATGTGGTTGAAAGGTGTTAGTGAAATTTCTTTATATTTTCTACTTATCTGCGATAAAATAGTAACATTTTATGTTTTTGACGTAAGTTTTGCATTTATATAAACATCACAAGTTTTATTTAAATTTATCTTATTCTATCTTAAACAGTTAATTTATCACTGATTTCATGAACTTGTGGAGTTTGCGTTCCTGCAAACTCAATCTTAAATTAATTAGATTACTAAGAGAACAAGAGACTTGAATTGAACAAACAATAAGAGTTCATTTGAACCAGATTAATGGGAGGGCGGCCTGGTAATAAAACTTAGCTCAGTCAGCGTATTACTTAATCAAAATATATGAATAAACAATTTAATTAGATAATCTTAAATATCTCACCCCAGCAGATAGTCGAAGTTGTAGAGACGGTTGCACTCGTACTCCGCTACTACGACTTCACTATGGATCAGAGGATTCCCTTCAGACCCCACTTTACCTTTCCGAATACTAGCAGATACGCACACCTACACACATCACTACTTAACTTCACGCAACTAAATCTCCACTACTCCACTTCTCGATACTCGCCAAAATAAGATTCATCACCATCCACTATAATATACTCCAACATCCACTCTATAATATGCTCCGACATCCACTATAATATCCTCCAACATCCACACCCATCTACTAAAACCATCTCTATTTTTATACTTCTTCCTACACCCTCCTTTCACTACATTTCAATCCATCCTTTTAAAATCACTTCTAATTTATCTAACACTCGGAATCTAATGCTTTCAATGCAGCACCCTGCTGACACAAAACTAACACGAACTCAACTTTCGCCGAGTCACTGGCGACGAAGCGATTTTAACCGTCCCCACTTTCTACTTTGCTGGATCCAGCTTTATTTTACACAAACTGTGGTGACGTTCTGACGTCTCAACCTCACAAACTCATAACTATTTATTCAAAAATTTCGCATTTCAATTTGTTTTTCTACATTCCTGTTAGAACGTTCAGTTGCAATATCTAATATTTCCAATACAGAGCTATGCATTACCAATTGTCAGATCTAACTGACGATATAAATGTGCATCTTGGCCCCGTAAATTAGCTAACTCTCATGTACAGATACCCTGTATGCGTTAAAGTAACTATTGCTGTTAAATAGGATCCATCGGTCATTAGAATGTTATAGTAAATATCATTAAGAAGAGAAATTTGAAAAGATTTATTGTGTTATATGTAGAAATTTGAATTCTTTTATTTTTTAAATTTTGTTTCTTGATTCGTACACTGATAACTATATGTGCTGATAGTGCATGCAGCGTTATTTAATATTTTCTTGTTTTAATAATAGTTTACTTAATGGAAAATTAATCCTCAAAATAAAATTACTGTATAAAAATGTGATATTACAGATCTCTGACGTAGATTTGTGTCTTTTCGAGAAATACTTATTTTTATTTAATAAATGTAATCTAATCAATATACAGTCGGTAACAAAAGTGTCCGAACACTAGCAAAAATTTTTATGTAAAAAAAGTACACTTCATACGGTTTTGTTAAATAAATCCTTATCGAATCCTGTTCTTAGCCAGTCTAAGAACAGGATTCGATAAGGATTTATTTAACAAAACCATATGAAGTGTACTATTTTTACATAGGAATTTTTGCTAGTGTTCGGACACTTTTGTTACCGACTGTACATACATATATATAATTTCACAGAATGGTAATTTACATGAAAAAATGAATTATCTTTCTATTAATGTTGAATACATATAAACTTAAGATTATTGTCAAAAAATGTAACATATTTTTTAAATTAAATTGTTATAAAGAAATACAGATTTAAATTCAACTTTATGCTTCAAGTGATTCGTGTTTAAAATAATCTGTTATATATTAACAAAATTGCATTATATATTTCTTAATATACATTTTGCTAATATATATACAAGCCGTCAACCGCATGCAGTTAATGTTTAAAATCTAAGCACAAGTTTAATAAAATGTAATAAATTTTCGTCAGTAAAATCATGAAACTTTCGCATTTAGTATAAAAACAAGAACGAAAACTCATGCGATTTTCATAATTTACTACCAATTAGGGTGGATCGAAAAACGCGTTTTCTCTCCAATACAATTCTAATAGAGCGGAAAACTTGCGCATAGGCATCATTACAAATGAAAAAATATTAAAATTTTTTTTTTCAAAATTTGAAATCGCGCAAAACGCCTAAAGTTACCAAAAAAGTCAAAATACCGGTAAATTTAAAAAAAATGCAAAAATTACAAAAAAATACATTTTTTGTTCTAATAGTGAAAAAAATGTTTTTAAGAGTGTCCTTAATGCATACAAAATATAATTAGACCCATTCTTGTTTTACTGAATTCGCGCAAAAGGCCTAAAGTTGCGGGTTGTATCGTAAAAAAACGATATTTCATGATTTTCGACGATTTTTAAACATGTGCCAAAACCCATAAAAGTTTTATTTTTAATTTTTAATAGTGTAAAAACCATTCAAAATAGTTTCCCCAATCCATAAATAATACTTTCAGACCTGTTATTCCTTAATTGTATTCGCGCAAAAGGTCTAAATTATAGTATAAGTTAAGTTATAGAGTCCCGTAAAAACGCAGTTTTCCATATCTGATGAGTGTTTATTTAACACATTAAGGTTTGTAATAAGACTCTAACAAGTGATTTACAAAAAATGTATTAGCCAAACATATCATATTGCAGCTCTCAGCTCATTTCAACATATAATCTGTGCTAAAACGACCCAGGACTCACGGCGAAGACGTGGCTGCAAGGCGAGTCCCACCTCCACCCTACCCAACCAACCAGGGTGAATTTTATTTACAATATTTACAGTAACTATTTACTTTGTACAATGCATATATGTTCGTTGTAGGCAAAAGGTTATTTAAGTAGAAGCCCCTTTGAATTCTTACTTTGAATTAAATGTGGGCATCAGCTGTCTTGATTTTAAAGTCGCTCTAATATAACCATCGCGATATTCATGCCCGCACACTTTTTCTGCTGCTTCTGTAACCAGTTTTACACACCACAACTGACTGGGTGGGGGCATGGGAATTTGAAGTAGTTAAACTCTGGTAGCGCTTTGTCTTTCAATAAAGAAGCAATGTAATCAGTTGGCATCTTGGACAGTAGTCACGGACATTTTAACGAGTTACCTTATAGGCATTTGTTTGATCACTTGGAAGGAACGACAACAGGACCAGCATCATTTAGCTGTCCAGTTGGAAAACAACTCCCTGGATGTGAGAAACTCCCTGTTGTAGATTTTGAGCCGATACAATCAGAAGAAGTCATTGATATCACTAAAAAAGATTTGAGTAAAGATCGGAAGTATCTCCTAGACATTGTAAAAGCGGTCAACACAGGAATCTGTAATACAGAATTGGCTGCTAGGGACCCTGGATGCATCAGCCACTCTCGTTGGCCAACCTGTGTTAACCGGGTTTTAAGATTGTATATATCCCAAACTAGTCCAACAATTGCGTTACAGACTCTTGCAAATTACATAGTGAAGTCATATGTACCTGTTTGGTTTGATATAAAGAAAAACTACACTGTGAAAGCTGGACCGAAGCATATTTTGAAGGTAGTTAAAACAACCAGGCATCTACCGGACAATATCAAGCAAATCATTGGTCCAGTAATTCAAAGGAACGCTTTCTTCTGCCACCCTGAAAATATGATGTTGGCTATGATAATGGATGAGAGACCACATATTAGAGAACTTGGCTACAGGAGGATCCTTAAATCCAGAAATGAGCCATCAGCTGAAGGTTACGTAAGAGACTTCAAAATACCTTCAATAAATTTTAGTGCAAACGACTATACCGAACTAATTAATTGGTCAATCTGCAAATTAACACCGCCGCTACTACTGTCCAAGATGCCAACTGAATACATTGCTTCTTTATTGAAATACAAAGCGCTACCAGAGTTTAACTACCTCAAATTCCCATGCCACACCCAGTCAGTTGAGAGGTGTGTAAAACTAGTTACAGAAGCAGCAGAAAAAGTGTGCGGGCATGAAAACCGAGATGGTTATATTAGAGCTACTTCAAAATCAAGACAGCTGATGCCCACATTTAATTCAAAGTCAGAATTCAAAGAGGCTTATATGTAAATATCCTTTTGCCTACAACACATATGCATTGTACAAAGTAAATAGTTACTGTAAATATTGTAAATAAAATCACCCTGGTTGGTTGGTTGGGTAGGGTGGAGGTGGGACTCGCCTTGCAGCCACGTCCTCGCTGTGAGTCCTGGGTCATTTTAGCACAGATTAAATGTTGAAATGAGCTCAGAGCTGCAATTGATATGTTTGGCTAATACATTTTTTGTAAATCACTTGTTAGAGTCTTATTACAAACCTTAATGTGTTAAATAAACACTCATCAGATATGGAAAACGGCGTTTATACGGGACTCTATAACTTAACTTATACTATAATTTAGACCTTTTGCGCGAATACAGTTAAGGAATAACAGGTCTGAAAGTATTATTTCTGGATTGGGAAAACTATTTTGAATGGTTTTTACACTATTACAAATTAAAAATAAAACTTTTATGGGTTTTGGCACATGTTTAAAAATCGTCGAAAATCATGAAATATCGTTTTTTTGCGATACAACCCGCAACTTTAGGCCTTTTGCGCGAATTCAGTAAAACAAGAATGGGTCTAATTATATTTTGTATGCATTAAGGACATTCTTAAAAACACTTTTTTCACTATTAGAACAAAAAAAATGTATTTTTTTGTAATATTTGCATTTTTCTTTTAATTTACCTGTATTTTGACTTTTTCGGTAACTTTAGGCCTTCTGCGCGATTTCAAATTTTGAAAAAAAAAAAATAATAATATTTTTTCATTTAAAATGACGCCTATGCGCAAGTTTTCCGCGCTATTAGAATTGTATTGCAGAAAAAACGCGTTTTTCGATCCACCCTACTACCCATACAGCACAGAATGTTTCAGTTATGTTGCAAAAAGCTTACAATCTTTCAAAACGTAACACGTTTTAGTATGCTCTCTCATACATTTCTGAAACATTCGCTCTTTTTGATTTTCTATTTGGTAAGTGATTGTAACGTTTCTGTTAAGTATCTGATTTCTTGTTAAGATCGCGGACATTTCTACGTTTTTGAAACTAATCGGAAGGCAATCTGAACGTTTTTAAACGTTTCGGAAATGTTTATAATGTTTCAATGTTATATGATTGTTACATTTCTGGAACATTTTGTGCTGTTAGGGTAAAAATTTCCAGCTCTATGTATCCCTTGCATTGTTAAATCTTCAATGTACTTTATTTGCTTGATCACAAAACGGACTGACAGAGATACAACAGATAGATTGAAGAATTTATAATCCCTCTTAAACATTTTTGAAAAGTTTTAAAAACTGTTAACACAAACGAAGCAGCAATTACAGCAATTTACAATTGTAGACCTTAATGTATCAGAATATTTTCGTTCAGCCTTGTAAATCTTATCGTTCAGCATATCATATTCTGTAGAAAACATTTTCTGTAGCATATGAACAATAAATGTCACTTTCACTATGACTTGTGTATCAAAAAGTTATTGAAGAATGTTTTACAAAAATGTCTCTCATAAACGCAAGGCATCGGCATTCTTTTGGATGCCCTTGTATACAAAACACACTGCAAAAAATTATGTGACTGAGACCTAGAAAACTGTGGCTCTAGTAAAAATAGTTCCATGTCATAATTATAAATTCTGGTTCCCTGTTCTAGTGAGTTTTAAAACACCTTTTAGAATTCTAGAACGTTTTCTTATATTATCGTGGTGTATAACTTAATTAAAAATCTCCTCAAATAAATGCGATTACAAGAGGCGGGTTTTAGTAATTATAATTTTGGTTTATGACTCAATTCTAGGAATTTAAGCGAAAATTTCTCGCAATACGAAGGATTCATAATATGCATAGTGTTATTTCACTATCTAGAAAAATATAGACTAGAAATTCTCCATAGTTCCGTATATCCAGGTTATTAGTTTATCTTATTCACATGACTCAGAAATCTAACTTTCTAGTTGAGAGATTCAGAAAATGACACTTTATTCTTTCTAGATGAAGGTAGTATATATATATATATATATATATATATATGTTTGTCTAAGGGCATTTATACTGTTTATATCATTTTAAATAGGCCAAATGTGATAATAAATTGAATGGAATATATCATACTGAAGAAATTTTAAAAATGCGTACGGACGCTAGAGGCAGGCTAAAGGATAGATAGACAGACTGGCAGACTGATGGACAGAAAGACAGGCACACTGAGGGAAAAAAAATTATATATATATATATATATATACCGCCTTCCCCTAGAATCCCTAAGTGGCCATTTTCTAAATTCCTTAACTAGGAATATAGATAAAGAGCTATGCGCAAAAGACACGCAAATATACTGAATAGACGAAATGATTGAGAATTTCTAGTTTAATTATTTCTAGATGGTGAAACAATATTCAGTATATTCTGAATATTCTAAATCTTTTGTGTTGCGAGAAATTCTCGCTTGATTTTCTAGAATTGGATATTAAACCGAGATTATGGTTGCTGAAACCGGCCTCTTGTAGTCTCATTTATTTGCAGGGGTTTCTAAAATAACTTTGCCCTCTATAATATAGGCAAGCACTCTAGAATAGGGACTTCTAAAACTCGCTTTTCAAGGGGACTAGAATTTATAAGGATGACATGGAATTATTTTTTCTAGAGCCACAATTTAGATTCTAGATGTCAGTTACAGAATTTTTTCTCAGTGCAGACAGATTATTTCTAATCATAATCACTTTTAAACCTTTTAGAAAAGGTTAAAAATGCTTAATGCAAAACGAAAACACAATTCCAGCAATTACCAATATAACAGAAAATTTTATGTTGCCCTCTAAATCTTAATGCTGATCGTGTTAAGGTATTAAAGTATGGTTTATAGAAATACCTCTCATAGAACGCAACCCAGGTAGCACATAACGTTATTATAGCATTCCAAATAAGTCTGAACCGTAAAAATTAGTTATAACAACGTTAAAACATAGTTATGTGCTACTGAAGAATGCTTTGGAATTCTTTTCGGTGACTTTATACACATACCAATGGGGAATTTGCACACACGGGGAAATTAATCAAATTTACTTTTTTCTGATAGATCTAGACCCACAGTTTCCAAAAATGTTTTTAAAAATCCAAAAAATTGCATCAATCGTTTGTAAATTAATTTTAAAAATCGGCGTAAATCGCCCGACTCCAAAAAGGGGTGTGTTTCGACGTGACGTCACCCTTTATGACTCTCCACTCTCCCGAAGCGAAAGAATCTAGAATTGCAACCGGAGATCTATTGTACTGTACATGATATGTTAGTGCTATTTTGTTTAGCAACGACGATTTGTCTACTAAAAAAAAAAAAGAAAAAAAAAAAAGTCTTTTCTTTAACTTCGATCTTTATGATAATTCTGTATTCTGTGACTTTGTTTATCTTTTGAAAAGAATTAATAGTTCAGCTTTTTCATTTAATACCTAATCTGCTTCGATTACTAAAATGTTACTATGTTTTTCGAAAAGTAATAAAAATGTTTACTAAAGGTGAATGACAAAACAGTTATAGAAAGTTGTTTTTCTAATAAAACTAAGTTACTTTTTCTCCAATTTTACATTAATTTCCTGTAATTCTTCTTAAAATATTCCATTAAAAGCACTGATTTATTTTTACTTATTTATTTATTTATTTTTTCAAAATTTTCTAAGTATTAATCTGCTGATTACCTCTTAAACAGAAATTTAATTAACATAAAAAAACTTTTTTTTTTAACCATATTCTGGATACTGGAATTATTTAGATTTTAATCAAGGTCATTTATTTAAATCAGTCCTGAAGTGGAGAAAGGGAAATTATTTTAAATTATTCATGTTTGAGTGATGGTAAGTAAAATGTTTTATTACACTATTTATAGATAGTAGTACGCTACCATTAAAATACATTAAAACAAAACTAAGTGCAAGCCATGCTGGCGCTATAAGCTTTAAAATTGTGAAAATAATAATTTTACACGAGTATTTTAAATAGATCCATTCTATCATAGTAAAATATCTCATTAAGAAAAAAATATATATATATAACCAGGCTGGGGGAGTGTTGCCGGCATAAAACTAGTGTAACCCCACAGGCAAGTCACAAGTCTTGCCGCCTGCCTCCTTCTTCCTATCTTGTGTTTCTTGGGTTGTTTTTTCATTAATTTTGATAAGTTTATGGTTTTAAGTTAAGATTTGTTGTTTTACTTTATTGATTCGTTTGTTTTGCAGGCTGTTAATTATTTCATCCACTGATGATTTTTTTTTTTTTTTTTTTTTTTTTTTTTTATCTTATTGGTCATTGGTGTTTCAGTGATCTTGTATCTGTTGCTTGGCTTCTACTATGCTTAATAGATCATCTTTATTATATATATATATATATATTCTTGTATTTCTTAAAGAAAAAAAAAAGTATATATATACATATATGTTATGTTATTAACAATAATTTAATTTGGCACTCCCACTACCTTCTTTTACTCCGCATTTTAGAAGACATTTTTATTAACAGAATGTATTCAACTAATTTTTGTTGGCACTGCATATTGTTTATAAACTATACACACATCATGCAGTGTATTTAAAATTTGCACAGTAAAAAAAAAAAAAATATATATATATATGTATATATATATATATATATATATATATATATATATATATATATATATATATATATATATATACATATATATATTGCTATTTCAAACCATAAGGATTAATGTATCCAAATTCCTTTGTTTGTTCTTTTAAACGAAAGATGAATTCATTTCATAAAATATTCTATATAGAAAATGTATTTTAATATATATATGTATATATTACATCATCTTTAGTACAGATAATTATAGTGTGCATTAATGTAGTTTAATTGGTAAAATATATCAAGGATAAATTCCGCCCTTACATGAATACATACGTACATATTTGAATTTCTCGGCATGTTCCTGTACCATAGATTATTTGTCAGATCTCACTGAAAACTTTCAAGAATGACTATCATCATGTGATATAAACTTAGAAAAATCAATTTAAACTTCCTGCTATAATACCTGTTTTGGGGTTTAACTGATTATAGGCTCAGAAACCCATCGCTAAGAACCTACTTTTCGAATTCAGGCGAATTCAAAACGTGTAATTATAGCAAAAACCCAGTTTCAAAAATTCAACCCAAAAATAATACTTTCATCATAAATAGAGAAAATATCTATTCTTAATTGAAAAATAATTTGTCAAAGAAAGAGTTTTGTTTATTCTCTCATTGTTTGTTTGATAACTTTTGTTTTGGTTTCATGTCGTTTTAACGTACAGGCAACATTATTTAAATAGCAACTATCTAGGAATAATATTGAAGTAAGTTTGATGTTAAATTAAATTAAATAAAAAAATCAATAAGTAAAATTTATTGTTTCAAAAGTTAAAAAGTAAGATTATTTTTTTTAATAATAAAGTCTTCACAGATAAATTTAGTTTAATTTAATTTGATGAAATTTTATTCGTATTGATCTATGTGGTTTCAGGGGCCTTAAATCTTCTGTTGCATGGTTTTTACTACGTTAAAAAAAAAAAAAAAAACATATATAAGATAATTTTAAATTATCCATGTTTGAGTGATGGCAAGCAAAATGTTCTATTACAATATATATAGATAGAACGTGCGCTACCATTAAAATATGGAAACAAAACTAAGCGCATCATGCTAACAATAACGCACACATACGACACACACGTATGTGTGTGTGTGTGTGTTAATGTCATCTCAAATTGAAAACTCTTGTTTATAATCTTTTAAATAATGAATATGTGGTTTGTATTCTCATCAGAATTATTTTAAAGTTAATATTCTTCTTCTTTTCCTATTTAATTTAAAATATTACTGGTCAAATTATTTTAGGTAACAATGAACTTTTAGACTTTTGTGGGTTGTTTGTGGCGATTTAATCATTTTATAATTTTCTATTATATTTCTTTTTGCTACTATATATATATATATATATATAATTTCAATCACTTACACAGACTACTCAATAAAGCTTTATAAATTTTAAATTCAAAGCAGTGGCATTGCGCATTGCATCATTCGTTGGATGATTTTACATTTTATCTATTTAATAACAAGCAGAAAAATAATTTTATTGTTTATAAACCTTTGTAGATATCATATGGCCGTACAACATCATATAAATATGAAGATACTTTAATTTCAGTATTTTAAAAATGCGTAAATAAGCCCTTTAAGGCATTTTTAATTTATTTATCTATTTATTTTTAAATAACTGTACATGAAGTTATTAAATGTTTTCAAGTATCAATATTTATACAGAAAAAGAATGTTGTTTTACCAAAAAATTGTTTTCACAACACCAAAGAGTTTTTTTTTTTTTTTTTTTTTTTTTAAATATTTGTGGATGTAGTTTTATCATCTTTCTCCATAGCTAAAGACATCCCCCCCCCCCTTATAAAATTGATGCTATATTTGGGAAATTCGCACGCTACAGTATTTCTAATAAGATTGTGTAATCGCTGTCATAATAAAAAGAATATTTTAAAAGCTAAAACACATCGCACGAAATCAGCGATACACTGGTTTTCACGCTGAGGCTACGAGAAAGGAGAGGATTTCGTTTCATCTTCCTAAAGTGTGACGTCATATGTATTTTGCTGCGTTTTCAGGATAGAGTAAATAGTGCGTTATTTAAGTTATCGTAAATCGATGACCAAGATTCAAAATGAAAAAACACATGTACTACCCTTTCTATTTTCTCATGTTCTATCATTTAATGATAAAATTGGAAAACATGCAAATTCTCTATTGTTGTATTTATAATATTTTCAGGAAGAATTTCCCCATAGTGAACTTGAGTAATATATATCAGTTTCAAGAAATTCCATGAACATTCACAGGTGGTAGAGCGTGAACAAACGGAAAGACATTCAGACAAACCGGAGTCATAAACAATTTTCAATTTTCTTGGAAAGTGTTAATTATTTAGATTTTTTTGTAAAGTTTAAATTCATAAAATTAATTAGTTAAATTCAGTATAATTTAAAATGCGGAAAACCTTAGATGCCGTTACAACTTTCTAAAACGCATAAGAAAGCCTAATGTTTTTTTAATCTCCTAATTTAAGTTTCTAAATTTATTAATTATGTGTAAATCATAGAGAAATAATAGAATATTAAGACTTTCCTAAAAACCTTTCTATATTGCATGCCAGAATCTCAAATACTCATTAAATTATAGAAAGCAATTCCATTCAAGTTAAAGAAATTGGTTTTTAATTTCCGCGAGAAAAGGAGGCTGCATAGTAATAACAACAACAACAGAAAAAAAATATTCCTTATTTACAAAAGCGCATTAATTCATGTGAAGAAAATTCTTCGATGATTATCTTAAAAATATTATTATCACTTCCAATATTAACGAATTTAATTTACTAAAACCTTAATCGAAAATATTAATTATTTATTACAATCCACCAAAGCAAAACTTCTTAAGAATTCTATTCCCACTATCATCGTTGCGATCTGTCTATCAAAAGATATTGAAGTTTTAATGATTGTTTTAATGAATGAGGCATAATTTTCATTCACCTTGATGACTTTCCAGTCTGAATTAATTATTTCTGTATAACTTTCACTACACATAAGATTCTCATTACAGAAAAGAAGATGATTGATTTTCTATTCGCTTAAACTTTCCCAAAAGTTTTAGTAAACTGACGTATCCCTTAAGTACTAATGACTATAAATAAATAGATCATTTACAATCGCTTAAAGTTTCTGCATAGAAAATATCAAATAGATGCCTTCCATTCCAGTCAAAATAATTATTTTAATTTCGATAAATTGAAAATATTTTTATTTTTCTACGCAGCCCTTCCGAATTTTTGAATATAATGATCAATTATGATTTCCATAATATATATTTAATCTTTCTACAAAATTCAGTTTAACATTGGGGGAAAATATGGTGTTTACTTATATATATGATTATTTAGATGATTAGTTTCCCTGTTTAATTAATTAATATTATTTTTTAAGAAGATTTAATGCATTTGCGTTAGTGAAAAACTAGTAAGCCAGCAAAATTTCACTAACTGAGTTGTTAACTTGTTAGTTTTATTAAAAGAATTCATGCGACCATTTTCTAATAACAATTTACGTAAAAATCAATCATATGTTATTAACAAAAATGTTATTATTTAGAAACGGTCATGGGTATTCAGGTGTCATGGATCATACCCCACATCCATTTTAGGAAACATATTCCACCACTGTTCACAACTAACAAAGTTCCTTTTAAATTTGACGTCTATTTCTAATGATAGTAAATGTTATTCAAAATTAGTGCTAGAAAAAAAAAAAATCAAGAGAGTACGACCATTTGTAGTAATCCGGGAGATATAATATAAATATAAATTTGTGGAATAAAATTTTAATTGAGTCGTCGTTACTTAAAGATTCTAAGGAATTTTAGCACACATTCCTAGGAGTTTCGACGTAAACCAAAGAAAAGGCCTAACGTCTAGTTTTACGCGCGCACACTGGGTTCGAACATAACGCCTTCGTCTACAGATTTGTGAGCTGAACTTCACGGCTTTGGTTGCTATATTTCTCCAGACTTATTGAGACAGTTCATTTATTACTAAAGGCTTGAGTAATAATGACTAAGAATCAGGCGGATCATCTACTTATCTACTATGCGAATAATATTAAAAGTATGCCAATATTTAAAAAAAAAAGAAGGTCCTAAGGGTAAAATAATATAGGAAGTATGTGTAAAAAGAAATTCTATTATAAAAGAAATTATCAACTTTTTAATGAATTATATATTATGCTTATGAACTACCTCAAATGACAGTTTACATATTTTACCTCGATTATTTTCATGTTTTTTATTGCTTTTAAATACATGTTACCTTATGTTAAATAAAATATTGATAATAATAATGGTAATAATGAACGAAGAAGCTTAACTTTTTAAAAGAAACTTATGTTTTTAAAGTTAAGGAATAAGTATAAATTTATAAGATTAATGTGCTGTTATTTTTATTGCTTTAAGGAAATATATATTTTAAGGCAAACAAGTTTATTACATCCTTTTTACATCTGAAAATATTTCATAAAATTTCCATTCTCTTAACTTCTGTCATGATATGTTAAGCCAAAACCATAAATTATTTTTATCAATATTATCAAACTTTACAGAATTTAAAACTTTTAAATAAAATAAATAATAATAAATACATTACATACATATATAGTCAGATTTATTGTTAAATTTTTTTTTTGAATATACATTTCTTTATTTGAAAATTAAATTGTGCTGTAAATCCAGAAGCTTCTTGATTCTATTTATTTTCCTGAAATCTTCAGTTAATACTTAAAAAAAATCTAAATCTTTTTAGTTTGTAACACAATATTTAATTTAACGATGCTGCAGAAAATTCTTAACTAACATACGTTGAAATCTTAACATGTGCATCGTGCGGAAAAAGACATACTCTTGAAATAATTTAGCTATACTAAACATCGTAATCCCTGTTGCATAAGAAAAAATACTGCTGAGATAAATTTTAATCATCGCTGCAAAAGAAAAAAAAAATCCTATCATTCAATTTTTTTCGTACTTCACTCTAGCGAATATCTAAACTGCTGCTTATGAATAGAAATTTTACCATTCATTGAACACAATTATGATATGCCATGATTGAGTCAGGTGAAAAGAAAGTGAATATTAAACGTAAAAATTAATAAATAAGAAATATTCATTAATTGAGTTAGGGTAAATTTTAAATGCAGTGTAAAATTTAATGCATTATATTAATTAAACATCGGATAAATTTTTACTTAGTTGTTACAAAAGTTGTGATTTGACGTATTTTCCTGAATATTTAGATGATGTATTTTATTCATCCTGTAGCAGGAGTAATTAATATTTAGTGCGCGGTTTTATTATATTATGATTAATTAAAAATCTTTTTAAAAGTTAATGAAGGTACACTTTGAATTAATTTGTTTAGTAATCAAATCTGTTTGTTGGATTAGAAACACAACTTTGTGAATTATTAAGCAGCCGATGAGCACTACTAATTAATAAAGTTATGTTTCATGTTTGTTTTTATAATCATTTAGCTTTTACAAAATTGAATACTGAATGACTCTACATGTACTTGTTACGTTTATGATACATTTTAAAGAAGATTTACGTTACTTTTATTTTGTGTTTACTAATAATTACGTAATAGAGTGAAGGGAAAATTGTGTACATAATATATTTTACTTAGAAGCATAAAGTATTCTATATCTTTTCTTTTTTAAGAAAGTTTTCATGTAAAATAATAAAAATAATAATAATAATAATAATAATAATAATAATAATAATAATACTATTATTACCTATTCATATATACATACGAAGAAACTGCTGAATGTGTGAAATTTTTCGACCGCTGATTTTGGATAAATTTGCACATTTTCTGATTTTGTGAACAGGATTTGACCAATTGTAGAAAATGAACATATGGACGAAAGAACAGAATAAAAGAAATATTTATACTTGATTGGATCTTCCTAAAGATAGATCTTATTAGGTTTTGAAATGTATCGCTCAACAGGTGGCGCAGACATGCTGCAATCTTTTATCTTTAAGGGAAATTTATATCCCAGCTTCTTTAGTGTATATACGCACAAAGCGTAATATGAATGAGGGTCATATTGAAAAACTATGTAGATTCAATTTGGTGGTATATCACCGGACAGGTAGCACTGCTGTGGTCTAATTTAACGCTTCTTATTTTAAAATAATATTCTAGCTTCTATGATGTAAAAAAAAAAAAGTTCAAAATTAGTATGCCTGTTGAATATTACGAAAAATTATGCTAATATTTCAATTGGGTACTTGTCGGATGACACGTGGCGCTGCTATATTGCAATATTTAACGTTCACAGGAAGTCTGTATATTAGTTATACAGTCGGTAACAAAAGTGTCCGAACACTAGCAAAAATTCCTATGTAAAAAAAGTACACTTCATACGGTTTTCTTATATAAATCCTTATCGAATCATATTCTTACACTGACTAAGAGCAGGATTCGACAAGGATTTATTTAACAAAACCGTATGAAGTGTACTTTTTTTACATAGGAATTTTTGCTAGTGTTCGGACACTTTTGTTACCGACTGTACATATATATATATATATAGATATATATATATATTCTATACTAGCTTCTATTATATATACCTGGTGTCCCAAAAGTCTGTCGAAATTTTAAAAATTCATAACTATTGAAGTAATTGATAGAATTGAATGCGGTTTGTGAAAAAATCATTTTCGTAAAGTAGATTTTTTTTGGAAAAGAAAAATTAATAATTTAGCTATTTGACGATAGAGGGCGCTGTGCGTGACAACCCAGCTAAAAAATATCTGCAGGATGACTATATATATATATATATATATAAATTCCGACAATCTGAAGGAACAAGAATCATAAAATCTCTTGAATAGCTGCAATTTGGAAGCAAAAACTTTGCAGATTTTTTTTTTTCTCACTTAAACTTATTATTGTTCCATAAACCTTCACATTATCTGCAGTTTTTTGCAGTTTCTTTTCATTTTATATATATATATATTTTTAAAGATATTTTTAGCTTGGCAGGCCGCACATTTTCATGAAAAACTGTACTTATTCTCATGCAAATGTTTACAAGCATATAAATGATATTCCATGTATCCGTCGTCACCACAAATTACAGTTTGCAAACGAGTTATAACACTGCTATCAGCAGCTTCAGTTGCCGGTTCTTATCTGAGGGAAAGCATCTTCACCAACAACGTTTTATCCACCAAATCATCATCGCAATCAAAATTTCATGTATGCAAAAGTCGGAGGCAAAACAAGAAATATGCTCTTCTAATCGCAAAATTGTGTAATTTTTAGGACTTTCATTTCCATATTTCTCTTTTCCATCTATGCGAAAAATTTAACCATCTGTTTAACTATCGTCGACAAAAGTTCAACTACATTTTTTTTTTCCTTTGAAAAAAAAAAAAAAAAAAAAAAAAAAACTCTTTACGTGAATGATTTTTTGGCAAACCGCATTCAATTCTGTCAATAGTTATGAACTTTTAAAATGTCTACAGACGTATGGAACACCCGGTATATATGCACCCAACGTTATATGTAAGACAGATGTTACCACAAAATTTTGGATTCAGTATATGTGCTCATGGGACGCTGTAATTACTCACGCTTTTCAAATATCTGTACCTCAGTACCCATTGGTTAAATGTTCTTCATATCTAAATTCTATTTTGTGAGATTTGTAGGTTGGTTGGTTTTACGTCGCTCTAGTGCTGCGCAGATTGGCAATTGGCGACGGTCTAGGACTCACCCTAGAAGTGGTCCGGAGATATGCCATCGCTGTTTTGATCCTATTTTGATCCACGGAAGGGATGGCTCTCCCGCTTCAGTGACCCCCAGAGGTATAATATTTGATGGCCACATGGACGACATTGCGGCCACGACAGATTTTACGTACGCAAGCCACCATTAGTGTACACGACGGTCTTTGGGCGGCTCGATTACCGAACCCGCAATCTTCCATTTGCGAGGCCGGCGCTCTACCGACTGGGCTACCGCGGCCATCTATATTGTAAGAAGCTGTGTTGATTAAATATTTCTGCAAGTTAACCGGTAGTAGGCGTTTTTGTATGGATTAATATATAAGAAATTTTTGTCTTATGACAACATACACTTTTTAAGAAATATAAACTGTATCATTTCTAAACAGGAACATACTAAAACATAAGAGAAAGATATTTTTTTATTTTATTTTATCTAAATTATAAGTTAGTGTATATATGTATAAGCATATTTAAGGAAAGTTTTAGCATTAAAAACCCGAGTTTGTTATTAACTGCGAAATATATTACGAAAATAGTATTTTTAAATATATATATATTAATTGCTATACTAAATATGAATATTTGGTGGTCTTTCCATACTTCAATATATTTCAATGCAATTTATGATAGAAAAGAACTTACAAGGAAACATTCAAAAGGCGTCGTCTTCAAAAAATATTGAAAAAAAAAAAGATATATATGTGATTCTACTCTTCATAAAATACCAGAAAGTGAAAAAAGTATCGGCTGAAATACAACGACCACAAAAAATTATCAAAATTAAGCAGTTTTCGCGCTGTTAGGCGATAAGTTCGAGATTGCCGTGTAGGAGCAGAACCGTGTTTTGCTCCTCCGCCAAGTACTCAAAAGCAATCGCCTAACTGTGCGAAATCGCCAAATATGCTTAATTTTGAAAATTTTTTGTGATCGCTGTAAATCATTTCAGCCAATAACTTTTTCAGTTTTTTGTGTTTTAAGAAGAGTAGAATCACATATATTTTTGTTCGATATTTTTTGAAGACGACATCTTTCGAATGTTAGTTTTCTATTGCAGTTAGAGATTTCATTAGTTAAAAAAAAAAAAAAAAAAAAAAAAAAAAAAAAAAAAGTGTTCGAGTATTTCAGAAAATGCACCCTTACATAATACGCAAAGATTGTATTAATTGGAATAAACATATTCTGAATTTATTTTTACCAAGTCGCGAAGGTACTGTATAACGGGAAATTAGCATTGGAAAAATCTTAGTCTGGTACTATTTCGTTACATTTTTATTTATTTAGGTACTAGCTATTGTATCCGTCCTTCGCACGGGAATTTAATTTTTATTCACAGTATCATTAAAGAAAAATATTTATATTAGTTTAAATCTACTATGCTGATTAAGATACAGAATGGATTATTATAGTTAATAATTACAATTTGTATTTTTTTTTCATATATATATATATTGCCTTTAATTTGCATAATTATTTCTGCACTGATTAGAACATAAATTTTCTCAACGCTCAAAAAACTTAATTTCTACTGATATTTACGTAACGGAAAACAAATGCAATAGGTAGTAAATAAAAATTCACCAAGAGGGTCCTCTAATAAAGTTTTACCTTTTCTTCGATATTCAACTGCATCGAAAATATATTACATTTTTCAGCATTGATTTTCCATCAAATGCTAAATGTATTGCGATATTTGAATCCGGTGTTGCTATACAGGGAATCAATTAACGTACATGCCTTATGAAATAGAGAAAATAATTATTTTTTGAAACAGTTTAGTAGCTCGAATTGGCGAAATTCGAAGTTTGGTACCGAAGTAGCTCGATCGCTTCTCGCCAAGGATTTTTCTAACGTAACTGCGATACCCATTTTCATTCATTGTCAAAATGTGAGAAAAATTTAAACGCCAGGAAGAGTGCACTGTACTAAAGTTTTATCGAAGTCATTTAAAGAACAGAGTTCTTTGTGATAAATCAATATTAATTTACTGACAAATTACTTAAAAATTAACAAGAGTAGGAAATACTTTTGTTATAATGTGCAAACTAATCTATAAAACAAAAGTGGTGTGTTCAAAAAGTATCGAACCTTTAGATAGAAAAAATACATTTATTTATTTAGAAATCCAAAACACTAATCCCCTTCAAGGAAGTTCCTTTGATAATACACACGCTTCTTCCAGCGTTTCTGTCATTGTTAGAAACACCTTGGGAGCAAAGTTTTTGGAATGATGATCAACCGTGCCTTCGCATTCCGCATGATGTCTTCTCTTCACTCAAATTGGGACTGTTTTAGCGGAATTATCAGCTTGGGAAATAGCCAAAAGTCCCAGGATGCAATGTCGAATGACTAGGGAACTTCACGAACCACAAGAATGTTGTGTTTGGCGATGAAAGTCTGAATCAAATTCGCAGAATGGACAGACGCATTATCGTGATGGAGTTTCCGAATTTTCACTGCCCACAGAGCCTGTCGTTTACACAGCATGACGAAGGCGACGAAGGATCTCTTGGTAGTACTCCTTTGCAATAGTTTGGGCTTGTGGTGCGTACTCATGATGTATCACACCACGGAAGTCAAGGAAAACGTTCAACATGTCTACTGATGTGCGGCCATCTTTGAAGCGTTTGTAACTTTCTTTTGTGCGTAAGGTGTCATCATTCCAAGAGCCTGTTTTGCCTTTCCAATGGTTTCCGCTCGGGTGTCGCCAAGCTTTTGGTAAAATTTGATTCAATATCGCTGCTCAAATTTTTTCTCATTTTGCAGTAACTAAAATCCAACGACCGCTCACTACACGTCTTCACTTATTGGCTAGCTGCCAGCTACTGACGCTTTATATGGGCGGGAAAATATTCACGACTGCGCATGAGTGTCCCATCTACATCTACACCGGAGAAAGTCTCTATCGCTTCAGTGGTTTATGCGAGAAAAAATAAGGTTCGATACCTTTTGAACGCCCCTCGTATTATCTTTTTCCCATTGACCTATTATTACAGTGAATGAAGCATTACTTTTTTACGGGAATATAATAAAGTGCGGTAAAGCTTAGTTAGCTGATTGTAGGGAAAAGCTGCTGATCTTTAATATTTCATTTAGTTTCACCCTGAAACATCCATTTGGCACTTAGTTTGCTGTAAGCAGTACCGGAGACTTCTCTGTGTAGCATGTAACAGTATCCCGCCATCACACTGATGTTTCATCTACCTTTATTATTATTATTATTATTATTTAAACTGCTACGTCATGGAATTGTTTGACTATTTTTCCTGAAATAAGCGTCGAAATATTTATCAATATCAGCTATCGGATTTAACACATTTTTTGGTTCCAGGCCTGTGTAACGAACTTCTAGCCATATAGAAAAAGAAATTAAAGTGACGTCTAAATAATATATTAAATAATTCAGTGATATCGGAAAAATAATATTTTAAGTACCACACAAAATCCCTAAGAAAACTAAAATGCCTTTTTAATTTGACTTTTACAATTAAATTAAAAAGAAAATATATATTATTTTTATTTAAAATCAGAATCGCGAGAACTTTATATGTAAAAACTTTGAATTGTTTTGTCATTGTGTTAAATGAACTAGTTCATTTAACACAAAATATCTAAAATAGGTGTTAAATCAATGTGTGTTATTTTAATAAAATATAAGTTTATGAAAAGATTATACTTTCTCAAAACAGTACGTGTATTATCAGAGAAAAAGTGTCATATTGAATCAGACACAAGGAAAATAAATAAGGAAAGATATTTTCACAAAAAATAATCTCCTGAGTTGATTCATAACTTCATGGTTATTTTATCGATTGCAAAAATTAATAACTACAGGATGCTAAATTCACAAAAGGTAAAAGTGAGAATTTTGTTTCAGTACATTTCCTTTCAACGTGAAAATTATTATAACGTTGCTTTGTATTAATTCTTCGTGTTTTCAGAAAGGAAAATGTTTCTCTTATTTTATTTACGTAAAAAAGTATTATAATGAATTAAATTTACATATTTTAACTTTTTTATTTTTTTCGTATACTTTAACCCTTTTTTACAACAACCTATATGTTGTTATCAGTAAGGTAATAAGCAAGTCTCCCTTATAGTCCTGATGAGGTTTTCAATCGTCGAATCGTGTTTTTTAACAAATTCACGTCAACGTATTTTTACATTTTTAACTGTAAGCCCTACCTTCTGACGTTCCTTTAAAACGTTATAATGTTATCAAAAAATATTTTAGATGTTTGTGTTTAAATCGTTTAATTTTATATCCTCAGAGATATACGCGGTGAACTTGACAAGTATGTCGACTGTTCTTGGGATGTTGAATATGAAAACACAGAATCTATGGTTTATTTATTTTATTTTCTTTCATTTATAATAATGTATTGTTTATAGAAAAACGCATTAAAAAAATAATAATAACGGAGAGTTTTTTTTTTTTTTTTTTTTTTTAAATTATTTATTTATTTTTTATTAAATGAGAATTCCATTTTTCGGTCACAAATGTGTTAAAGGGGTCTTTTTTATTTGCTTTTGCAGAGGTAGTTGTGATTAGTTTTACCTATAGATAAAAGTATAATATATAGATTATCATAAAAATTTTGCAAATACAAAGCCCCGCGAAGGTGTATTAAAAAATGCAATTTAACAAAAAAATAAATTTTTATCCAAAATTTAGTATTGCTGGTATTTTTGACGCCATCTACTGTAATCACCTACTATATTTAATCAAAATATAAATTGTATATTTGTATATATATATATATATATATATATATATATATATATATATATATATAAATTTATATGTAATTAATATTATGAATGTAAAATAATAAATCTGTTTTTAAAAAGTAAGCGCATTTAAAATATAAAATTGGTAAAACTGACGCAAATATGAGCAGTAATACATACTGAAATGATAAATTACATACATATAATGAAAGGCTTTCGTTTTCGAAAAACACATTATTTATTAGACTTAAAGGAGTTCCATTTGATAATTTTTATAAAGAGTAAAATTTAATTATACGATTTTTAAGAAAAATTTCTATACATATTTTCGGCAGAATGAACTTTAAATTGGATAGGTATTTTTTTTTTTTTTTTTTTTTTTTTTTTTTACTTTAATGAATATATATTTTCTCCGAAATAAAAGTCTTTAAATATAATAACTCTTTATTGAATATATATCTGAATTTTAAAATTTCAAATAATATCAAAAAACAGAAAATACTTGGAAACGAAAAACTTAAAAAAAAAGAAAAAAATTAAAGTAATCATCATATTCTTAAATTAAGATCAGTTTCGACATTCCCAAAAGAACTATAATTTCAGGAAAATATCCAAACTAAAGAAAAATAAGAATCTGCAGTTTCAAAGATTATGCTAGTATTAGCGAGGAAAATAGTTGTTGATATTCTATTAAATTTGTTATGTCTTTAGTATCATACTTCATATTTCCGTATCGAATGAGATACTGACTGCAACATTAAAATAGCTTCCGTTGCTTTGAATACTATTACCAGTTGCTTAATGGCTGTTTTCTAGATATGTTCGTCGGAGTTTAGGTTTATCAAATTGACGCTTTTCCTTATTTAACGTGATTTCAAAAGTTCTTAATGAGTGCACATTTTAAGGAAACTTGTTTATAATGTCTGTTTGAAATTTCATGTGCCATTTTAAAGCTGGGGATATAGTAAAGATCTAAACATTTTCTGATGGACATTACTAAAATATAGATAACTTGTTTTTTCATTGTTTGTTCTAATAGCAAGCAAAGATATTTAAATTCAGGTTTACGAATTTAAAATATAAATACTTTTATATATTATACATTTAATTAAGATAAGATATTTTTTTATTTATTTTGGTGCTAGTATTAAATAAATTTTACCAAATAAATTAAGAATGAATTTAAATTTAAGTGACGCAAAATTATTTTAAATAAGAGGTATTTTTTAATATATATATATATATATTTATTTATTTATTAAATATCTAAACAACGCATGTAATGTCCAGCATTCTATTGATGTCTTTCACAATAGAGAGTAACTTGAATCTAAATTGAAAACAAAGTAAATATAGCCATTAAAGAAATATATACTTCTTTTTTTTTTTTTTAAACTTTACAGCTATAACGAAACAATAAAGAAATATAAAATCAAGTTTTTTATCAAAGAAAAAAAAAATAATTTACTGATGGAAAAATGAAATTTTTTTATATAATTAAGAAATCCAATTGTTTCAGTTTTATATATGATAAAATGCGACATTAAAAAATAATTTTAAAAATTGTTATTGTTCTACAAAGAAAAGTAAACAATGGTTTGCGGTGATTATTTATCCTTTTTTAGCATTTAAAAAAATTTCAATTCAGTGTATTAATTTTAATAATACATTGATATGAATTATTAATTTTATTACTATTAAAATACTTTATATATATATATATATATATATTACAGTGTTGCAAAACAGATAAACTTACATATTTGTATTCAAAAATATTTCTATAGAAAATGAGTAAAATCCGAAAAACGTTATGAGAAAAAGATAATTATTAAAAGATGAAATACTGTTCAATCGATAACGGAATTGAAAAAATACGTGATTTATACTTCCGTATTTCCTTAGGAAAGAAAAATCCACATCGACTTCGTCTTAGTTCTTTCAATCCAGAAAAAAAACTTATTGTAATTAATATGTTGTATTTATTTAGAGAACGAGATTAATGAAATATCCTGTTCTTAGTAGCATCGGTATTTAGTTTATCAAATAAATTACTTTCTGTACGCAGAAGTAGTAAAATTATTTAGTTATTTTCCCCTCTTTTCATGTCTCTTACATATTAAATCTTACGTTAATGATTAAATATCTAATTAATTAGATGTTTGTTTATCTTTTATAGAATTATACGTAATTTGATAGAAAATATTAATAAAATGAGCTTATTTGATGAAATAAGGAGGAGAAGATGTATAACATTATATGGAAAAATATAATTACTGAAAATTATCAAAATTTTAAACTTGCAAAATATTACACACACAATATGTATATAGTGTGTGTGTGTAATTATATGTATGTGTGTGTAATAATATATATTTATATATAACTGATAGATATCTTACTAAACTTTAACCTTAATATTTTAGCATTTCATAGATACATGTCAATACCATCACAACAAAAATAAAACTGATAATAACACATTGCTAAAACTATCACAAAATGGTTGCGATGCATGTTAAGATCCAATAAAAGACAAAAACAATTTAAATTACTTACGCCACTTGAACGAAAAAAAAAAAAAAAAAAAAAAGACCATAAAACATAGTGGCGGAGAAAGTAATTAAAGAACTTCAGAATAATAATTGGAATAAAAAATGGATTAATAAATGGAATAAAAAATGCTTAAAAGTAGAAGTATTAACTCATCAGGAGGCAAGTACTTCATAAAGCTATAAAATCTGCAACGATTTCGTAAAACAATACAGATAACAATAGCAAATTTATATTATACATTTAATTACAAGATTGCAAAAATGTTTCCTCTCATGTTTACGTTTAATTCAAATTGAATTACTGAAGCATTATCAGGTACGATTTTCCCAATTTGTTATATGAAAGTAACGGAAAATGCTATTGTTAAAAGAGCTAGAAAAGTGTTATCTATTTGAAAAAAAAATAGTTAATAAATATATTGAAATTTTCTAATTAGTGACGGGTGTTGTTGAATTGTAGCGCCACTTACTGTAGTTGCAGAGTGGAATCATTGAAACTATTTGTAAAAAAAAAAAAAAAAAAAAAATGAGTATGTTGTTCTAATTCAATAACTTGAAATATCGATTAAAAATGTAAAGTTTAAATAACAAAAATATAAATCTAATGAAACAACAAATTTTCAGTAATTTTCATCAGAGTATGAATGGAAATATACTCATCTATTTGACAAATTATTATATATTTAAAACTTTGAAATAGTTCTACTGTTAAAACAATTTTTATAAATTTTGAATTTCACGCAATTTGGAATTACACGAATGTCGCCCATATAATCCGGTCGCGCTACATGCCGACAAATCCAGAGGCTAAAAGGTGAGAGACAGTTAAAAAATAATGTTGTTTTGTTCCACAAATACGAATTTACACCACATTTGTCTTTAAAAGAAATATTTAAAGTATTAATAGAAATAAAATTATTCAAATGTTTTGAAAAGAGAAATGTAGAGGGGATCTTTGAAACAATTTGTAAAAAAATAATGAGCATGCCGTTCTAATTCAATAACTTCAAATATCGATTAAAAATGTAAAGTTTAAATAAAAAAATATAAAACTGATAAAACATCAAAACTTACGTGATCTTCATCAGAGTATGAATGGAAATTTACTCATCGATTTGGTAAATTGTTATATATTTAAAACTTTAAAACAGTTCTACTGTTAAAACACATTTTATAAATTTTGAATTTCACGCAATTTGGAATTACACGAATGTCGCCCATATAATCCAGTCGCGCTACATGCCGACAAATCCAGAGGCTAAAAGGTGAGAGACAGTTAAAAAATAATGTTGTTTTGTTCCACAAATACGAATTTACACCACATTTGTCTTTAAAAGAAATATTTAAAGTATTAATATAAATAAAATTATTCAAATGTTTTGAAAGGAGAAATGTAGAGGACACAGATCAGGTAAACGAAGTGGCCACATTTGTTTAGTGCAATTAGTTACTCCGTAAACGAGTTGCATATCCACCATTTATTTGAATTGTGTTGCAATTCATGCTTTCTTGCGCTCCGATACCCTAAATACACTTTTCGTTGCATCATCCTGCCCAGCTATCCTGGTGACCTCTAGCGCCCTCTCAAACATCTGGATTACACATACGACCATATGTCCCTATATGATCCTTACTTGCTATTGTATTTTCGACCGACTTGTAGATTATTGAGCAATAGTTCTGAACCATCATGTATATACCATAGTTGCCAAGTCTCCCGATTTCAGTGGGGGATTTCAAACCGGAAGGTTTCTACAGTAATTTTCATTTTATCATTTTACTTAACCATAGAAAAATAATTGACAATATTTCTATTAAAAAATACTGGTGATAAATCTGATTTAAAAATTTTAGTAAGTTTATATATATAACATACATTTCTATCCATGTCTAACATACATATCTATCTATAAAAGGATTTTAAAAATGCTTCTACTTAAAAAAAAAAAAAAAAAAAAAAGAAAAGAAAAAAGAAAAAAAAGAAAAGAAAAAAAAGAAAATGTTAAACAGAAAAATTAAATGTTCCGAGATTAAAAAGCCTTTTCAAGATATCACAGACGTACATGAACAAATGTAACAGAAATAGCCTATTTTTCAGATGTCCCTTCATTCCATAACATAATCTATCTTAATTAATGATTTATATGTTTCAGGAGAGCTCAAATGATAATTTATTCTATATCGAATACGCTCGATGTTGTTTAATTTATGAACTAAATTTCATTCTCGTCGAAGGATTAGAAAAATCTTTTAGATCTGTTTGTCACAATTCATTACTTTCCTATCTCTATTCAACAGTAGAATTTGAATGCAGTGGTCGCGTGATAAAACATTTTTATATTCACATAGAAAAAAGATTATTTGAATAATAATGACAACTAAGCCTTTCAACTAGCACGGATGACGTAAATTAAATGGCAGCCGCAAAAGGATATATATATGCTTTTTTATAAGAACCGTGAATGAAAAAGAAAAATATTTAACGTGCGATTCAGTTGTTAAAGAAATAGAGGTATCAAATGCAATCATTTTAGGATTTGTTTCAGATTTTATATTCAAGCTTTTTTTTTCTTAAAGATAAAGAGTCAAAAACGTTTCTTAATGAATAGCGATAATGTTAGAAATCTTTATTAGATAAAATTTCTAAAGATTTACATTTTCCTTTTAAATTTTATGTCGTGATTTTTTTTTTTTTTTTTTATGTTTCAAAATAACAGATAAATTGCGTGATATATATAGATATATGTTTTTTTTCTTTTGAGGATGGATAAATAAAATGTCTTTGAAGCATGAAAAAAGTATAGTTATTTTTTAAGAGAAATATCAGTAGAACAAGTAATTTATTTTAATTTAAACAACATACATTTGAACGTATACATTCAATTTTTATTCTATCTTTACATTAAGAATTAATTCGTACATTTTTCAAAACAATTTTACATTAATCATAA
Organism: Salticus scenicus; assembly: GCA_963930645.1. NCBI lineage: Eukaryota > Metazoa > Arthropoda > Arachnida > Araneae > Salticidae > Salticus > Salticus scenicus. Next base: position 101,891,723 of record OZ005657.1, read on the forward strand.
ATGTAAAATAATATTGTTAGAAAAGACAAGAAAATATTAAGGCGTTTTTCATTAGATTAATAAATGTACGACATAAATTAATTTATTATCATAAACGGGAATTCATTTTTTTTTTTTTTTTTTTTGCTTACAGTCTAGAATAAATAAAAAACATACACTTAGCAACTTTAATGAAATCTCACTAAGCAATGGTTTAAATATAGATAAATATCCAGTAAGCATTCATTCAAAACACAATATAAAATTTAAAAACAATATATGAAATATTTAAAGTTGAAATTAAAATATAATTAAACTTTCTAGTTTTTTTTGTATATAGCATGTAAATATTCACTAAAAACTTCAATAACCATGCAGCACTTTTTTTATTTTGCAAACACAAAGTATTGATATGAAAAAAAAATATATCGAGAACTTCTCGGGTTTACACAACCTACCAATAAGTATTTGGACATTTTCGAATTTAGACAATTTGTCAAATATCTGGTTGGTTGGTTGGTTGTAGGATTTCAAGGCCGATTGACTCCTGATGTGTCCTAGGCCTAGGGGGGAATGCCCTCCGTGGGGGTCTTTCTAAGGGGTCCTAGCCCGTATTTACGCAAGTTTCGGAGGAAACCACGGAAAACTCCGAACGGCTAGGTCGATGAGCGCGACCTGGGATCGAACCCGGCACCTCCAATCTACCAGCTTTGAGCGCAGAACCGCTCGGCCGGTCAAATATCTGGAAAAATTCATTGAAATCATCTTGAAACTTTTGTAGCGTAAAGAACACGTTAAACCTCATACATTCCATCAATAATTATGCCCTGAAAAAGAAAAGGGGACCAGTAAAAATTAAAGAAAACTTAAAATATATTTTGGATCACCCTGTAAAAAGTAATGCTTCATATGCATTTTGGCAGTAGCATGCGATTTAGACAAATTTTCTCCTTATATGTATAAATTATTAAGAGGCTATCACATATATTCATGGAGATATACCGGTTTTCTTAAAACATTACAAAAACGATTTCCACTTTTTTTTTTAAATTATAACACGTAGGGTATTAGACCCAGGGCATAGACATATTCAGAAAATTTGGTATACTTCATTAGGCATAGCATACTGCAACCAGAATTCTAAAATGTTAAATATTTTAAGAAATATGAGCATGTTTACTAAGTAATTTTTATGTACGCATGCGATAGCTTTAAAAAAAAATTATTTGCATAATTTAACAGTCGAATGTATTGAGCAACATATGTGAAAACCCGAAACAAATATCGTGAAAGATTTATGAGAGATAGAATGAACTGAATTTCAGTTCTCTCAAAATTAAAACTAAACTATAAGAGGTTTCACTCGCATGTTTATTTTAATTCAATCAATGCCGAATGGCAATATAGTGTTCGCTGATTGTAATTAAATATTGATAAAACCCCCTATCATCTTCCTTTTTTTGTGAAGAACTGAAATTTTGTTCACTAACGGCCGTATTCACCATTAACTTCGACTCCCGGTTCAACGGAAAAACTTGAAAAGCGTCTAAAGGCAGGTTACAGCTTTCCAGCAAAATTTGGCACGCTCTTTCTGCCATCTAGCGTCAAGGATTTCATATAATCTTTGATTGGTTATTTTCACGTAAAAAATCTGAAAATATCTATACCGCTAGATGGCAGAAACATTGCGTCAAAATTTGCTGAAAATTTGCACCTTGCCTTTATGCACTTTTCAAAATTTTGTGTCCAACCGGGAGTTGAAGTTATTGGTGAATAACAGTCTCAGTCTCTCATAACTTTTTTAATTTGCACGATATTTGTTTGGGGTTTTCATATAAGTTTCTCAATGCATTTGGTTATTAAATTATGGTAATGATTTTTTTTTTTTAAAGCCAGCACATACGTAGAAAAGAGTTATTTATTAAAAATGCTCATATTTCGTAAAATATTTAACATTTTTGCATTCTGATTGCAGTATGCTGTGTAATCAAGTATGCCAAACTTCCTGAAAATACCTTTGCACTGAGTCTAATTACCTACGTGTTGTACTTGAAAAAGGGATTTTTTTTTTTCTTTTTTTGTAATGTTTTAAAAGAAAACCAGTATATCTCCATGAATATATGTGGAAAATTAAAAATTTATACAGATAATGAGAAAATTCCTCTAAAGCACATGCTACAGTCAAAATGCATGTCAAACATTACTTTTTATAGGGTGATCCAAAACATTTAAATTTTTCCCTCTTTTCCTTTTTAGGACGTAATTTTTCCTGAAACATATGAGGTATAACATGTTCTGTGCACTACCAGAGTTTCAAGATGATTCCAAAAGAACTTTTCTAGATATTTGACAAAATGTCTAAATTCGAAAGTGTTCAAATACTTATTCGTAGGTAGTGTATTATTAAGATTTCTAACATTAAGAAATTTTAAGTTATATATTTTCCACTTGAACTTTGATAGATAATTCTCGGTTGATGACAAAAAAAATAAATAAAAGATACTAGGTAAGTAATGCATTATCACATTATCATAATGAATATTGCATGAAAAAAAATTTGCTCTAGTTCTATATTAAACTAATAGTTTTTCATATAATATAATTTCTATCCCAAAACAAATAAATAGAATTCAAACATATATATATATATATATATATATATATATATATATGAAAAAAAAAATTATACAGAGCTGTTATAGGCAAGTTTCTTTTAATGTCCCCATTCCTAAGAATATATTTGGCAAAATCAATTTTTCTGAAAATTTTGGTACTCAGAAAACTTGTTAATGGCAATCATGTGCATCATTAAGTATAGTATTATATTGATAATACAGTCATTTGCAAAAGTTTAAGATCAGTAGCCGGTTTTCAATATTTTAACACGTTGCTTCATTTGCACAGATTATTGCGTCATCTCATAGCCTGATTGCATCAGACGCATTCTACTGCTATAATCAAAGGTGCCCGGCATGTTTATCTCCAGTTTTTTTATTGGATTTTGTCGTAGACAGTGCTTTTGTGTAATTATTTAAATGGGTAAAACACCCTCACTTACTGTTACAAAAAGGTCAGAAATATTGAGCCTGCATAAAATTGGATTTTCTGAACTTGAAATAAGTTCGAGGTTAAATGTGAGCAAGACAGCTGTGCATCAAGCTTGTAGTAAATTTAAAATTTTGGGGGAAATTTGTGTACTTTAAGAAAAGCAATCGCCCTAGAAAAACGAGTGCATGTGATGATCATGTGCTGGTCGTACGAGATCCAAGAACCTCCTGTAACATGATTAGATATTCTGCGGCTCCAAAAGGCAACAACGTCAGTTTGAGTACTATTTCAAGATGTTTAGCGAAAGATGCTGGTTTATCATCCCACAAACCTGCAAGGAATCATCGACTTACTCCAAGTATGAAAAAGAAACGTCTCTTAAGATCCACAAATTTTACTTAATTTTAAATTTACTAGTAGCTTGATGCACAACTGTCTTGCTTACATTTACCGTCGAACTTATTTGACGTTCAGAAAATTCAATTTTATGCAAGGTCAATATTTCTGACCTTTTTGTAACAGTAAGTGAAGGTTTTTTACCCATTACGATAATTACACAACTGCACTATTTGCGACAAAATTCAGTAAATAACTGGTAATAAACGTGTAATTTTTATTTATAGGAGTAGAATGCGTCTGATTCAATCAGCATATGAGATGACGCAATAATCTGCGTGAATGATGCAATGTGTTAAAATACTGAAAATCGGCTACTGGTCTGAAACTTTTGCAAATCACTGTAAAACTAGTTTAAGTAATTTACAGCATAAGTGCCAAAAAATTTCAATATTTTAATACCACTGTTTAAAAATATATTTTTTTGCTGTATTTAATTGCAGAATTTCTAGTTACTAGTTAAGTAATGCATTATCACATTATCATAATTAATATTGCATGAAAAAAATTGTTTTATTTCTATATTAAACTAATAGTTTTTCATTTAATATAATTTCTATCCCAAAACAAATAAATAGAATTCAAACATATATATATATATACATATATGTGTGTGTGTATATATGAAAAAAAAGTATCCAGAACTGTTATAGGCAAGTTTCTTTTAATGTCCCCATTCCTAAGAATAAATTTGGCAAAATCAATTTTTTTGAAAGTTTTGGTACTCCGAAAACTTGTTAATGGCAATCATGTGCATCATTAAGTATAGTATCATATTGATAATACAGTCACTTGCAAAAGTTTAAGATCAGTAGTCGGTTTTTAGTATTTTAACACGTTGCTTCATTTGCACAGATTATTGCGTCATCTCATAGCCTGATTGCATCAGACGCATTCTACTGCTATAATCAAAGGTGCCCGGTACGTTTATCGCCAGTTTTTTATTGTATTTTGTCGTAGACAGTGCTTTTGTGTAATTATTTTAATGGGTAAAACACCCTCACTTACTGTTACAAAAAGGTCAGAAATATTGAGTCTGCATAAAATTGGATTTTCTGAACTTGAAGTAAGTTCGAGGTTAAATGTCAGCAAGACAGTTGTGCATAAAGCTAGTAGTAATAAATTAAAAATTTTGGGGAAATTTGTGTACTTTAAGAAAAGTGGTCGCTTTAGAAAAACGAGTGCATGTGATGATCATGTGCTAAGAAGGATGGTCGTACGAGATCCAAGAACCTCCTGTAATATGATTAGATATTCTGTGGCTGCAAAAGGCAACAACGTCAGTTTGAGTACTATTTCAAGATGTTTGGCCAAAGATGTTGGTTTATCATCCCACAAACCTGCAAGGAATCCTCGGGTTACTCCAAGTATGAAAAAGAAACGTCTCTTAAGGTCCACAAATTTTACCTAAATTTTAAATTTACTTGTAGCTTGATGCTCACATTTACCCTTGCTCATATTTACCCTCGAACTTATTTGACGTTCAAAAAATCCATTTTTATGCAAGGTCAATATTTCTGACCTTTTTGTAACAGTAAGTGAAGGTTTTTTCCCCATTACGATAATTATGCAACAGCACTGTATGCGACAAAATCCATTAAATAACTGGTAATAAAAGTGCCATCTTTATTTACCGGAGTAGAATGCGTCTGATGCAATGAGCACATGAGATGACGCAATAATCTGCGCAAATGATGCAATGTGTTAAAATACTGAAAATCGGTCACTGGTCTTAAACTTTTGCAAATGACTGTATAACTAGTTTAAGTAATTTATAACATAAGTGCCAAAAAATTCCAATATTTTAATACCACTGTTTAAAAATATATATTTTTGCCGTATTTAATTGCAGAATTTCAGTCTTTAAATATAGAAACATATTTTTCTGCAGAAAGAGTGCCATTAAAGAAATTGGAAGTGTTCAAACTCATGTTATTCTAAGTATTTTTATTTTAGAGCAGCTGCGTATAATTGAAAAAGTACGGAAATATCATAAATCAAAATGTAGAATTTGTGGAATATTAGGAATGAACTATTTTATTTTTGTGCTTACCTTGCTTAGGTTTTAGAATTTACCATTCAATCTCAATTTAAAAGTAACGTAATAAACTCGCTTTTCAGAATGGTGAAAATGAGATGTTATATTTGTCACAGAATTAACTATTTTACTTTTTATAATATTAATATTAACTAATTATAATTTAAAAAATCTGTTACTTTTGCCTTGTTATAATACCACTGTTTCAAAAAGTTATAATCGCTCTATTAGTGAAACATTATGGCAAACTGTAACAAATATATCTTTATTATTTCTAGAAATATATATTAGATAAAATTTAGGGAAGCTTGCTACACTGAAAATTTTATATTTAAATAGTATAAAGCCAAAAAAAAAAAAAAAAGGGTTAAACTGTTTTAGTAGCGCTAGGGAAAGATACATATCTTTTAGTTTCCCTGGATGAACAAATACCACTCTTTATAATTGTAATAGTTTTTATTTTATTTTTTATTATTTAAGATGAAATTTGGTTTAATTATGTAAGGGGGATGTCAAGTTTTACACGTAAATGATCTAAGGGTAGACAATCTCACCTGCTTTATAAAAACACACCGAAAATTTTCCAAACTGCCAAATCGAACAGTACAATCTGAGTTTGAACTAGGCGTTGCTTATTTACCATCTTTGAGAGCAGATTTAAACTACATATGGGGCATTTTATAAAACGAATACATTTTTGAATAATTGTACACCAAATCTAGCAGATGTATTACAATTATAACAGAAATTGTTCAACTGTGGAACAGAAAAGCTTGAAAATGTGTTTTATTTATTTATTTTTTTCCGCTGCGCCCGCCCTTCAAGAGAGGGATGGGGTACAGTCGGTAACAAAAGTGTCCGAACACTAGCAAAAAATCCTATGTAAAAAAAGTACACTTCATACGGTTTTGTTAAATAAATCCTTATCGAATCGAGTGCTTACACTGACTAAGAACAGGATTCGATAAGGATTTATTTAACAAAACCGTAAGAAGTGTACTTTTTTTACATAGGAATTTTTGCTAGTGTTCGGAAACTTTGGTTACCGACTGTACTTTCGTAAAATCAATATGTTATGTGCGTTGGACACAGATAACCGACTGACACACAAAAAAATCGCCTCCCAGAAATAATATGGGACAGAGTGTTCTTTTCCTTCCCGCCCCAAATGAGAGAAAAGGGAAAATAATTTTACCAAATCCCATTACTGTGCGTATCGGGTTCGTATAGCCAACACAACAAAAAATCAACTTTGTCATATAATTTAGAGCAGATTTACACTTGAAAACGTGTTTTTTAACTCCATCTGCTAATGAAGTTTAGGTGAGGGTAATATCACAATATCGCTTTACTGTGAATGTTGGTTTTAGAGAAGCAACCAACACACTAAACAATCACCTTTCTGAGATAATGTGGAACAGAGTTACGCTTGAAAACGTGTTTTTTGACTCCCTTCCGTCCTAAAAGGGAGAAACGGAAGAATTTAGAAGAATCTATTTATAAGCCGTTTTGATACATATAACCAAACCAAACCAAACATCAAATATCGCTCTTTAACATAATCTAGAACAGAATAGCGCTTAGAAACGTGTCTTTTGCTCACCCATCACAAGAGTGGGTAGAGGTTAATTTTGCAAAATCTGTTGATAGTGTAGGGTATGCATAACCAATCCACACATACAATTTATTCGCACTGAGATATTTTGGAGTAAGGTTACGCTTGGTAATATATTTAATGTCCTCCCACCCACAAGGGGGAAGGGTTAATTTCGCAGAATCCTGTTACAATGGATGTTTATATACGTAAATAGCCCACACAACAAAATTCAAGATCGTAGATCCCGTCAATTCCCTACTGCAAAATTAGCACTAAAAGGGGGCGCATAATTTTATCCTCATAACTCTCCCAGGAAATCGAAAAACGCAAAAAGCTTAGAATATGATTTTGGAAATATCCCCAAGAATACGTACAGCTGTTTAAAAATTTTGACTTGTTTATTACTTTTTTGGTAGATTTCTACTTGAAAATCCAGATTTTATGAAATTTCTCCCCGAAAATCGATCCCTCCCCCTCCCCCGTCTTTAATTTTAATACCTTTTGTCTCACATGATCTTATTTTTTATCCATGAATCAATATTGATTTTCTGTACAATTTAATTATAAAACTTTTCACTTTCAAAATATTATTTATTACTTTGACTTAAGTTTCGTATTAAATAATAAATTTTTAATATTACTACATAATTTTAAATTAAACTTTAAAAAGCATAGCGTAGTTTCATAAAATTACAACGATTATAAAAAATATTAAATTCTTTGAAATTTTAATAAGATCTTATTTGTCAATTTTTGTATTAATGCATATTCTTGCAAACAAACAAACGAACAAAAACCTTGGAAAATACTTCATTTCCTTCACACCAGTTTTATTTAATTGACATAAATAAAAAATAGGTAAATTTCAAACTCCATGTATGCCAAATGCAGATTATTTGAATTATTGAGAAATAGAAATTTAACATACAACATATTTTACAAAATTCAATAAACTTAAGAAATGTTTTTTTCTCTTTATTGATATAAAACTTCCAGAAATTAGTATTGTATTAGTATTGCGTTGAGTCTGTATATTACTTGTTAAATTATAAGGTTTAAATATTTGTTTACAAGATACCGCAAAATTAAAATTAATAAGTACGGAACATGCAACCCGTGTTTAGAAATCTACAACAACTGACTATTTGCATTACTTTTTAAATTCGATTTCAAGTTATTCAAAAATTGAATATGAAACGGTATTTTTATTAGCATTTTCTAAAACTAATTCTTCATTTGAAACGTTTCAGACAGTTTTGCATAATTGAATAACTTTGCGTGTATAAGTTTGAGTAATATACCTCATTTGTAAATCAACTCATTAAAAAATGATTCCTTGAATATTAGCATTCTTCAGTTACTTCAATTCAGTAATATTAAATGCAAGACGTTAAAGAAGGTTTTTTTTTTCACTATAAAATAAAAGTAGATCAGAATATCAAGTTCAGAATGTATCAAAAAAAAGTTTCGGAAACGTATTTAATATGCTTTGGAGAAAGTTTAATGTATAACACAAATTTAAAATAAATTACTTCTAAAATTGACTAAAAGCTATAAAATAGAGAAATTCATGAATATTTTATTTTTTAAATATTCGTGCATGAATATTACATGGCAGAAGTATGTCTGCGGTTTTTGTTTAAATTATCAACGTTTCTCAGCTTGAATAAATTTAATATTTTTATTACTTTATCCTAAATTGTGACAATATAATGACTCCGTTAAAAAGATATAACTTAATTATACAAATTGATAGATAAAACGAACATTCTTTTATTCACTTGAAGGTTTCAATATCTTATTTTAGGATCCCTCATATCCGAGGATTTTTTAATACTTATGATTAATCTTCATTTAATATTTAAGAAACTTTTATTTTATTGCATGGCAAGTACCCTTTCATTAATCATATGACGGTTGATATGTCGATTAAAAGCATTTTAGAATATCAAATATCGAAGGATTGGAGGAAGAAAAAATCCTTATAATTTTCTGTTATCATTTGAAGATCACCCTTATGAAATTTTAAAGCTGTTTCTACGCCCCTTCCCATGGAAATGTACCTATTATTCAAAAAAGATCATTAACGTCAGCTTAGAGCGAAGACGTAGCTAATTATCATTAACTTTTCTTTGTAGAATAAAAACTAATGTAATAAATCATGTATAGTACGGGATGGTCAATATTACTACTACTCAAAAATAGACGAAATTTAAGATTACAATCTTTACGTGTGAAAGAATACTTCATTTTAATAAATTTCATTCCATATTTAACTTATATTTTTTATAAATGATTGTGATTTAGCTTCTTTTTCCATCTACAATTAAATAAGATTGTGAAATAATTCTTCCTTCGTCAATAATGATTTTTTCAAATACTTACTTTTTAACTTTATTGGTATATACTGATTATGAAACATTAATCAAAAAAAAAAAATAAATAAATAAATAAATAAATGTGGAAACATTTTATATTTTGATTAGAAATGAAAAAAAAATAGTCTAAAAAATACAAATGCATAGCATTTGTAACAGAAAATATATTAGTGAATTGTTAAAAATTTCAATGAGCACTAACTAAAAGTTTATTCAATAACCTGAAACCTTAAGAGTGTTATTATATTATGAATAATATGTAATGTTTCTCTTAGAATAAAAATTTGAAACAGCTGCGTGATACTCTTTCAAAAGACTTTTCTGTAACTTGAATTAAAGTAAAAATCTTAGAGGAAGACTTTTGCAATTATACTTGAGATCAAAACTTTAACTTAGTTCAAATATTTGCAAGCCATGACGAACGTTAAAAAATATTCCATGTATTCTAATAAATATTATTAGTCTTTTTTAAAATTATAGTCTAGAGAAATTCGTAATTAATACGAAAAAGGCTCTATTTAATTAATACAAAATGAAAAATTTCGAATCTTCAAATTGTAGTAATTTTGAAAACCAATTTTCTGATTCATGCTAAATATATATATATATATATATATATATATATATATATATATACACATATTTAAATACTCAAATAGTAAAACTGTATTTATGTATATATATATATATATATATACATACATATAAGTGTGTGTATGTGTACACTTATACCAGTTTGATACAACGGTAAATAATAAATCTATTTCCCAGTAGATTATAACAAAAATAAATTTAAATACAGTGTACATTATAATAATAAGAAAAGCTGCCAAACTTCCTGATTTTTAATACTACTATTTCCGAAAAAAAAAAAAAATCTTACTATTTAGGCACAGAATTTTAGCAAAAAAAGAAAAATAAATCCACTTAAAAGATAATTTTATTTAAAAAATAAGGGTAAATTACTGTGGCAGTAGGCAATATGTGTAATTTTAAAAGTAAATTTATTATATACTGTTATGCCCATCTGAATAATTTTAGGTGTTTAAAATCGAAATTATTCTGCTATATGTAAATTTACTGATATAAAGTATTTTAAATGATTTATTTTTATACTGATATAAAACATTTTATTTTTTTATTTTCTTTATTTAATACAATTGTAGGGTTTAAGGTCCATTGACTGCTCTTAGGTTTTAGTCCCGGAACAAAGCCTTACTTTGGAGTCTGTTTTAGAGTTTTTCATTCGTATTTACATGAATTTCAGATAAAATCACGGAAATCTCCGAATGTGTAGATCGACAAGCGTGACCTGAGATCGAACCCGGCATTTCTCATCTACCAGCTTCGCCACTATTGGTGGTATGGAGATTGCGAAAAATTAGTATTTTTCGCAATATATGTATATATATATATATATATCATCAGCATTATCAATTTCAGCAATTATCAATCCGCTGCAGGATGAAGGTCTCACCAAAGTGATTCCAAACTGCTCTGTTTTCTGCATTTCTTCTCCATTCTGCTCTTCCAAACTTCACAATTTCACCTCTAAAATGGCACAGTGTTCTCTTCCTGGTCTTTTCTTGTCTCTTGGTATCCTAAATATAACTTTGGTGGCCCTTTTATCTGTCACAAAACTACATTAAATTGACATTTGTGTGACCGTTAATTTTCATTCTAATCAAGAATTGTCTTAAAGACTATCAGTTATCCCGAGTAAATTTCAATGCAAACGTAGAGAGAAAAATACGAGGCACTCCCAGCTAAAGGAGGAAGTGAAATTGTCCAGTCATCATTTTATAAAACTCTCTTCTGCTCGATTTCAATCTCCGATGTATATGTAATATTGTCTTTCTGTGAATATGTAGCAGCAACTAAGCAGGGCGTTTGAAAACGCTCTTATATATTTTATATTACCCTTTTATTATAAAGGATCTGTATCTAATCCAGAGTATTAAAGTTGCATAAAAGAAAAAAAAAAGATTCCCAAAATCAATCATCATAATATACACAAATAATAGTTTAATATGTTCACAAGTTTATTTTTCAGCCCGTTGGTGAATCAAGAATGTGGCTTTAAAATGGATTAAATAATTAATTGGACGCATGCTGTACCAGTGCTGTTTGTCTTATCCAGGTAAGTGAAATCTTACCTATTCATTGTCAATATTATTTAATATAAATATAATATAATACAAGCGCTCTATATTAAAAATTATATATATATAATTTTATAAGAGATACTAATGATTAAGAAAGCGCAATAATTTGCACTACCGAGGAGGATCTAATATCAAATATAGTTATTTAAAAAAGATTATGAGACTGATTCTCTTAATTAAAGAGGTCTCTTAAATAAAAGAGCGCAAAATAAAATTGCAGCACTGGGACTTAAAAGGAAAGAAATTATAAAATATAATTAATATATGTGTTTGAAGAAATTCAATATTAAGCATATTATATATATATACAAATAGTATAAGTGTGTGTGAAATTATTATATACTGAAATCAACTGGTATGTGTTCATAACTAAACATAAAATTTTTATAACTGATAGACATTGATAAACACTCAGTAAATACTCTCTCTCCAAATATTATTTGAACTTTTCAAAGAATTAAATATACGTGATATATAAAAATATGTTTTGATAAAAATAAAAATAAAAATAATAAATAAACAAAATGGCAGCTTCCGCAAAAGAAATAACATTAGTTGAGAAATTGAACTCCAGTAATTATGATAACTGGAAATTCAAGATAGAGATGCTCCTCACGAAGGAGGATCTCTTCCAGGTTATTATAGAAGCGCCCCCAAACCCATTAACTGATGAATGGCGATCTAAAGATCGAAAGGCGCGTGCCATAATTAATTTAGCTATAGAAGATACACAAATAGTATATGTTAAGCATTTGTCCACAGCCAGGGAGACATGGGATGCACTTAAAAATATACATGAGAGGGCTAATCTGAGCAGCAAATTATTCTTACTCAGAAAATTATATTCCACCAAACTAACAGAAGGGGGAAATCTGATAGAACACATAACTAGTATTTATAAGTTAAGGGACAAATTGTTAGCTATAGGAGAAGAAATAAATGAACAGCACTTATCAGCGTTGATGTTGTGCTCGCTACCTCCTAGTTATGATACCCTGATAACGGCTATCGAAGCCAGAAATGACGATGAACTTACACCAGAGTACATTAAAAGCAAATTGTTCGATGAATATACCAAAAGGACAGAAAATCACCAAACAAAAGGTGAAAACGCGTATAAAACTCAAATTAAGCGTAAAACACCACCAAGTAAACATTGCAATTTTTGCGGAAAGAATTCACACACCCGTAACGAATGCTGGCATTTAAACGCCAGACCAAATCATAACCAAAGGAATTATAATAATTTTCATAACAGCGGTAACAATCCCAGCAAGTACAAAAACAAAAACAAAACACAACTCATAAGGGAAACTGAGAATAAATTAAAGAATCTTACATTTATCATTGATAAAACTGAGCATAACTCATGGATAGTCGACAGTGGGAGTAGCAGGCATATCTGCAACGACATAAACCAATTTACAAATCTGAAAGACAACGAAAAAGTTAGTGTTATGCTAGCGAACGGGCACTCCGTAGTCTCACAGGGTTGCGGCGACGTAAATCTTAAAGTAATTAACTCGGATAAGGAAATAAACAATGTTACTTTAAAAGAGGTTTTATACATACCCAATATAGCCACAAATCTAATATCGGTAAAGAAAGCAACAGAGAATGGTTGTGTTGCCATATTTAAAAATCATGAATGTAAAATCAAATTCGGGAATAAAACTTATATAGAGGCGAATTTGACAGATAATTTATATGAACTACAAACGAGCGAAAAATTTTCCGAAAGTGTAAATATTGTAGAAGCGTGCGAAAACAGGAATTGTACTAAATTGTGGCATGAAAGATTAGGGCATAAAAATCTACAACAAATAAAAGAACTCGTCGACAAAAATATGGCAACCGGAATAGAGCTAAATAAATGTAAACACAACACAGAATGCGAAATCTGTATCATTTCAAAATTGGAGGATGACACATATCCGAAAAAGGCAACTTTTAGGGCAGAAAAACCATTAGATCTAGTTGTTTCAGATGTTTGCGGACCCTTTCAAACTTCCACAATAGGAGGGAAAAATTATTTTTTAACGTTTATAGATGACTACAGTCGTTTCACATTTACATACTTATTGCGAAATAAAAGTGAGGTGTTTGATAAATTTAAACAATATTATGCGTTGACTTTAAACAAGTTCGGCAGGAAAATAAAAATATTGCGTACCGATAACGGCGGAGAGTATACAAGCAATGAATTTGAAAACTTTCTCGCGAATGAAGGAATCGAACACCAATTAACAGTACCGCATTGTTCTCCTCAAAATGGCGTGGCGGAGAGAAAAAATAGAACATTGGTTGAAATGACCAGATGTTTGTTAAGACAAAGCAGCTTGCCAAATAAATTTTGGGGTGAAGCCCTTATGACCGCTAATTATCTGCAGAATAGATTGCCAACGAGTGCATGCGATAAAACACCATATGAAAAATGGAATGGAAATAAACCAAATCTCTCGCATATAAAATCATTTGGTTGTAAGGCATATGTGTATACTCACAAAAACACAAGAGGGAAGCTAGACAACAGGGCAAAGGAAGGAATACTTGTTGGTTATGACCTTAGAAGTAAAGGTTATAGAGTATTTATAGATAATAATGTTAGGATATGTAGAACCGTAAAGTTCGTTGAAACAAAAACAAAGGATAATAATTTTGAGTCTATCGATAATGAACTGTTAGAGACAAACAATAATACAAATGAAGGGAATTCTACCGAAACAAACGATCATAAAAATAACTTCCCGGTGATACTAAATGAAATAAATCAAAATTCGGACCAAACTGAGGATGTTAATCGTGACATAACAGATCGAACAATTCCGAGAAGGTCGGAAAGAGCTAACAAAGGTGTTCCACCTGACAGATTTGCTTTAATGACAAATACTATGAACGTAAACGAACCCAAAACCTTCAATGAAATATTGCAGATACAAAATTCCATAGAAAGGGAAAATTGGCTAAAAGCAGCCAAAGATGAAATTGCTTCTTTAAACGAAAATAATACATGGGAATTGGTAGACCCTCCCCCTAACACACACATAGTAGGCTCAAAATGGGCATTCAAGGCGAAATATAATGATAAGGGTGAAATCCAAAAATATAAAGCCAGGCTTGTCGCCAAAGGCTTTAGCCAAAAGTATGGGGTAGATTATGACGAGACGTTCGCCCCGGTGGCGTCTCATACGACAATTAGATCTTTTCTTGTAATGGCCCTATATAAAAACTTAGAATTAAACCACTTGGATGTAAAAACCGCGTTTTTACACGGTGAGCTCGAAGAAACAATTTACATGCAACAACCGGAGGGATTCATAAATCCCGGTGAAGAACATAAAGTTTGTAAATTACACAAAGCCATCTACGGGCTGAAACAGTCAGCCAGGGCTTGGAATTCAAAAATAAACGAAACATTAACAAAGTTGAATTTCACACAAAGTTCCACTGACAAATGCCTTTACAAAAGAAACACAAATAACAAATCCGTCTACATACTAGTGTATGTAGACGATATATTAATTGCTGGAACCAAACATGATATAAACAAAATAATAGAAGAACTTAGGCGTGAATATAGTATTACCAACCTTGGGAGCGTTACTAATTATCTGGGAATAAATATAACACGACCAGACAGCAATACTTTGCTAATAGATCAGTCAAACAAGATTAAACAATTAGTAAATAAATTTAATTTAGAAAATGCGAAACCCACTAATACTCCCATAGATACAAATTACTTAAAGGATTATAACAATGAAAATTATTTAACTGACAATACTGATTATAGAAAGGCAGTAGGGGCACTTCTATATATAGCCACTGTCAGCAGACCTGATATCAGTGCTGCCGTCAACCTTTTATCTCGTCACAACGAAAGACCTAGAGTGTGTGACTGGGAAAGTACCAAGAAAGTCATCAAGTACCTAAAAACTACAATTAATTTAAAATTAAAATATGACAACGAGAATCCTGCTATACTAACCGCATATGCGGACGCAGAGTATGCGAATGACCCCCAGGACAGAAAGTCCATTACAGGAAACGTATTCTTTATTGGGAATAATCCCATCTATTGGTACTCAAAAAAACAAAAATGCGTCAGCCAATCCACCGCAGAAGCGGAATATATAGCAGCAGGATGCGCTGCTCAGGAAAGCATGTGGATCATTAGACTTTTAAACGACTTAGATCTAAATCAAATAAAACCAATCACAATTTATGAAGATAACCAATCAGCGATTAA
The DNA here is from genome assembly GCA_963930645.1 of Salticus scenicus. Taxonomy (NCBI): domain Eukaryota; kingdom Metazoa; phylum Arthropoda; class Arachnida; order Araneae; family Salticidae; genus Salticus; species Salticus scenicus. The sequence goes on from OZ005657.1 coordinate 101,907,573, forward strand.
ATTAATTGAGTCTGACAAATATCAAGCGCGGACTAAACACGTGGATGTTAAATTTCATCTAATAAAACATTTGTATGAAGAAGGAACCATCAGATTACAATATATCCCCAGCAACGAAATGATTGCCGACATCTTTACTAAACCCCTACCAGGGCCGGCTTTTAAAACTTTAAAAAATAAACTAAATTTAGTAGAACATTGAAAATACCGGTCAAGTAGGGGTGTCACAAAACTACATTAAATTGACATTTGTGTGACCGTTAATTTTCATTTTAATCAAGAATTGTCTTAAAGACTATCAGTTATCCCGAGTAAATTTCAATGCAAACGTAGAGAGAAAAATACGAGGCACTCCCAGCTAAAGGAGGAAGTGAAATTGTCCAGTCATCATTTTATAAAACTCTCTTCTGCTCGATTTCAATCTCCGATGTATATGTAATATTGTCTTTCTGTGAATATGTAGCAGCAACTAAGCAGGGCGTTTGAAAACGCTCTTATATATTTTATATTACCCTTTTATTATAAAGGATCTGTATCTAATCCAGAGTATTAAAGTTGCATAAAAGAAAAAAAAAAAGATTCCCAAAATCAATCATCATAATATACACAAATAATAGTTTAATATGTTCACAAGTTTATTTTTCAGCCCGTTGGTGAATCAAGAATGTGGCTTTAAAATGGATTAAATAATTAATTGGACGCATGCTGTACCAGTGCTGTTTGTCTTATCCAGGTAAGTGAAATCTTACCTATTCATTGTCAATATTATTTAATATAAATATAATATAATACAAGCGCTCTATATTAAAAATTATATATATATAATTTTATAAGAGATACTAATGATTAAGAAAGCGCAATAATTTGCACTACCGAGGAGGATCTAATATCAAATATAGTTATTTAAAAAATCATTCAAATCAGTCATTTCTTCTCGCAAGGTGCTCAGCCCAACTCCATTTTAACTTCTTGACTCTAGATATAACATTAGTAACTTTGGTTTGTTTCCTAACCCAAGTGTTTCTCTTTTTGTCTCTTTGGAAGAATCCTAACATGCATATTCCCATGCTTCTCAGGGTTGTTTAAAGTTTTTGTACAGCTTCCCATGTTAATGTCCAAGTTTCTGAAGCATAAGTTAAAAAAGGCAAAATGCACTGATCAAAAACTTTTCTTTTCAAACAAATTGGGAGATTAATTTTGAATAAAGCGCTATTGTATAAATAGCACTATATACATATATATACATACACTAGGGACACTTAAAACTTGATAAAAATGGTGAATGCGAATTAAAAGCACTCGAAAAGCTACCAATATTAAAATCCTGCCGTATAAATGCAGATGCTATAAAGATGTTTGGTTTATATTTTGACATCATAATTTTGGCATCGTTTTTTCTGATGAAATACATTAATTAATCAACGTATTCAAAATTATTACAGGTTTTCTTTTAAGGTATTTTTATTAAATATGTTTAATGGAAAGTTTTTAAAAGTTTTCGTGCTTATAACCTCTATAGTTTATAAATAGAATAAATTACGATCAAAGTATGTGTGTCTCATATTCTATTACATATAATTTCGTAAATATTTTATAAACTATTTTGTTGCAAAATAAGAAACAATTTATTGACGAGCATCGTTATTTGAAGTAAATTTATATTCTTATATTTTTAACATTTAGGAGATAAATATATTTGTTAATAAATATATATATGATATAATATTTCGTATTATATATTTATATTCTGACATATCAAAAGAAAGGAAATTTAATTATATAGAAAAACTGTGCATTTTATCTTTTTTTTTTTTTTTTTTTTTTTTCTTAGAAAAAAAAATATTATCTACCTTTAAAAGTGAATTAAATGATAGTTTTAATTAAAGTTAAAAATGTATAAATATCTTTATCTGCTCCATGAAAACTAGTTTCAAACTTCTGGAATTTATTAATTGTCAAATTATGTTTAATTACGTTGTAAATAAATAAAAAAATAAACGGTAAAATATAAAACTCTTAAAAAACCATCTTTGAAAATTACAGTGTAATATATTTAAAAGGAATATCATAATTAGTTGGAATATAATAGCAACAATTCAAGTAATTTGTTTAACACAAAATATAATAAAAATTTAATAATCGAAAGAAATTTTATGAAAATTAAATTTATCATTTTTATTACACTGTAATATTTAATATATTGAAAATTTTTTTGTCATATATTTTTCATTATAATCTCGAAAATTTTATTAAAAAAAAAAAAAAAAAAAAAAAAAAAAAAGGCAATTTATTATTAAGTTTTAAATTTACAATTTCATCTTCTTAAAAAATAAAAATGTTCATATACAAATAAAATAATTTATGTAGAAGTTTTAAATAATATACATCATTTATATCATTTAAAATTAAAAATTGCAACATTTCACAAACTTTAAGAAAATAGTTAATCTTCTTTATAAAAATAATAATCAACATTTGAAAAATGGGAAATTTAGCCTTGCTCTGTATATGTATATTTAATTATACCTAAAAACTGTATAATGCTAGTGAAATTTCTGAAATACTTTTTTTTAAATATTAACTGTTTTTAGGAAGCTTAATTTTTTAAAGACGTTTTTAAATCCCATGCTGAATTGAGTCTTCAGAAAAGCTGATATAATCATATACACTATATATTTTTAATAGTGTATGTGTATGCATCAGCAATGAATTTGCATGACTGTTCTTTTTCTAGTGTATAGTAAATTTTAAATGAAGCTAGAATTACTTAAACAAATATTTTTGGAATTTAAGGCCTTTTGTTTACTAGAAAAGCTAGGAAACAGATTTTTTTTTTTTTTTTTTTTTTTTTTTTTTTTTAAATGTTGAGTGCCATTTACTCTTTCAACAGTTTTGAAGAGAAAAAATAAGCTTATATTTCCCGAAGATAGGTCACGCAACTCATTAACTGCCTGCAAAGAAGCATATTTTAATTGGTTTGTCAAAATTTTTGAAAAACATTTGTGCTTAAATATTTTTCTTGTGTTTATTGTTTATTTACTAGTAAGATAAATATAAAATTAGATATTTATGTGACACAGGTTTTTTTTAAATGTAAATACTAAATATCATAGTAATTTAAAGAAATTTAATTCAAAATACATATCTTAATGTTCACATCTTTCAAACATTTCTAGAACCTCTTTCTAAGAAATAAAAATAACATTTTTTTTTTTTTTTTTTTTTTACGGGAAGTATAATAGTAAAAATAATGATATTCCACAGCTCTATATTTCTGAAGCAATTTAAATATTCTTATTATTAATATTGAAGGAATTTAAGTTTTATTTCATTATTTATGAAATACTAAGTAAAAATATAGATAACGACAAATAAATTAAATCAAATTTAGCAGTGTCACTATTCTAAAATATTGTTTGTAAAAAAAATTAGCAACTATTATTAATATTTATGTTGGCGTCATTTTGTAATTTCTAGAATCACAGTTTACAAATAATAAACACTGTATCACTAATTCACTTTGTTATTTCTCAATAATACAGTTAAAAGAAAATGTGCTAATAGTAAGGAATGTTACTGTCCCCATATAGGAAAACATAATTAACAAATACATAACTTTTACCAAGAGCAAGGTTAAGTAAACAAATTATTTTTACTTAAAAAGGATGGCTTTTATTGGGTGATTATAAAAATTAGTCCCGAATTCATAGATATCTTCGACCGTAGTTTAGGTCATTATAACCACGAATTACTACTTGAAAGATTATTGATACATTAACCATTGCTGTCAATATTTTATTTATTCCGGAGTAATTTTAGCACCACCTTTATTTCGTACCACTCATTTTTTTTAAAGTAATTTTCTCTTATTTTATCGAAGTCATGTATTGAAGAAAAGTTTTCTATAAATAGAGTGGTGCGAAATAAAGGCGGGGCTAAAAGTACTCCGAAATAAATTAAAATATTGGCAGCTATGCATTAACCACCCGTTAACGCCCGAAATAATTTTGCAAAATATTATTAACTGATTATTTCACCTCTAAATTAATAGAGACAACCCACATTAAAATATATTAACCTAAGCAATTCTTCTGATAGTTTTAAATTTAACAGCTATCCTCATTTATTGACGCTTTGGGTTCTAGCGAGAAAACTTCGAGATATAAAAACTTTGAGATGATAGAATAATTTCCTTTAAAAGAGTTGACAAAGATCTAGAAAGTAAAATATTATAATTTATATTATTTTTCAACTTGGTTTAAGTTAGTATACCTGCGCAAATAGCAAATATATGTGCGACGAATGATAAATCATAAAATGACTACCCACATTATGAAATAATAATTAATAGTTGGCACATAAAATTTTTAGGGATCATTTAAAGTGACACTATAAACTGTCACTAAAAAGCAGCAATTACTCCAAGAAACCACACAAAATATACGTGCCATTTTATTAGCTGTCCTCAAATGAGGACACTGGGCGTTAACAGGTTAAATATTGATAATCTACTGTTTTCGGCTATTCAGTGAGTTTGTATATATTTAGAAGCCCAAACTATGGATTCTGCAATTTTTGACAGAATGGAGCAAACTGAATCATGTTTTAAATATTTCTCACGTTTACAAGCAAAAAATCATATTTACTTATCTTTAATTGGTTAAAAACGAAATTATTATAAAAATTTTGTCTCTCAGTAATATTTCAATGGTAATTTGTAGAATATAATTAAATGTATTACGGATAAAATCTTCTATGAAATAGGATATATTTTGGAATTGCCCTTTTTATAAAATTCCATATATTAATTTTCAAGAATTGTAATATCCTGTAAGTTTTAACTCCACGTAAATTCCACTAAATGTTTAATGTACTGTTACGTGCATGGATATATTTGATTTTCAATTATTGAAACGCAAACTAGAACTATTTCATCTCACTAATTTTTCAGACTAGAATTTTTTGAGTTATCGTCTTAGATAAAAATACTACTTTTGCATTAGAAAACTAAAAAAATTCAATAACGCTTAATATTTGAAAAAAAAGTTTTATTTTAAGAAAGTGCACTCAATTTAAACAGTAAAAAATGCTTCCTAATGCATGCTTAGTAGTTCTTGTCATCACAATTCGCAGTAAAAATTTCATAAATTCAGAGATAACCTAAGAAAAGTAAAATGTCGAATAATATATTATTTGATATAGTTAATTTTTATACATTGTTAGTTTTTTAACCTATTTATTTCTGTAACATTTTTGTAATTTATGTTTTACAAATATTCTTTCATTCTCAACCTTATATTAAACCATGTCTTTCTGAGAAGAAAAATAAATGTTGTTTGGTAAAATTAAGCATAAATTATTCAATATTTAAGAAAAAGAAAAATGCGAATTAAGTTTTAACCGGGTCAGTGTTACAATAATTTTTAATTTCTAATGCGACATGTTAGTAGTTTAAGTAGAAAAGTGATTCTCCTCTGTTCTAATAACATTAAACAAATATTCCTTTTTATTTTTTTGCATTTGTATTCAATGAAGTATAATCTAATTTACATAGCAATTTATGTAATATATAACGTTTGCAATATGCAATACCGTACATGAAAATATTGTTGCGTAATTGGGGGGGGGGGGGTCCGTAAGTTTTCCAAGAATTAAAGGCGACTGATTTGCCGCGAAGCAATTCCTTCAATACCCGCGTAGAAAATCAAGAAAATTCCAGAAGCTTTGCAGTCAATCAAGTTAGAGCTATATTTGGTATATCGATAAGAATTTTCTTGCCAAGGTCGCCAAAAAGTCCCCAAGGAGTGAAAAAGTCACCAAATTCGGTGCCAATGTTATTACCTGCCTTAATGAGGCTTTTTAACGTGCTTTACACGGGAAATGAGCTATTTTAATGCGAAAACAAGCAAGAAGTACTGAAAATTAACATTTTATCACCTGACTAAACCCCTTTGAATGAATTTACATAAAATTGCTACGACTTATTTACAAATTCCTAACTATGCCCCCTCCCAAGGACTGCACGTCCGGGGATGTACAACCCTTGGTCAGGAGGCGAAACTAAACAAAAAATACAATCTAAAACACAAAAACTAAGTTGCGTATGTAATATAATAACAATACAGATAGCAAAATTAAGTGAGAAATATTTACACAATTTACAAATAAATACAAATATTGACATACAAATATTTATATTACGCATATACAAATTTAACAACGATTTATTTTTCAGATTTGGACATTACCGTTACGTGTGGTAAGTGGCAAGCGGATCATAATGGACCACCTTCGGTTTTGATGAAGGTGTTTTAGCTATTCTTAGCACTACATCATTCAGTCTCTTTAAGACTGTGTACGGCCGTCCAAGTTACCCTGTAGCTTGGGAGAGAGTTCTTTTCACCGAACAGGGTTCCGCAACCAAACTTTTTCTCATTCCTTGAATTCATGTTGTGTAGCCTTTAGATCATACATTGTCTTCATTTTCTCAAACATCTTCATTTCAAAAACAGTCTTTATACTAGTATGTTTAGGTATTTGTTAAATTACTAGAATGATTTATTTGTTTTTAACAAACAAAAAAGCAAACATTCGTTATATTTTACTTACATAACTAATTACATAAAAACTTTATTTTTTATGAAAGTTAACGTAAGTTATCTAAATATTTGTTTAAAACGGCCATGCTGCAGTATTAATTATTAATCAATAGTTTCGCAAATCAAAACATAAAATCTTGTCTCCACACATCAAACTCAAGTTTACCAAATTAGTATTTTTATTTCTGCAGCTCCAATTTCTCTTTTTAAAAATACAAATTTCCATTTTATTTATCATTCCAATACCTGAAATACAGGAATAACTTTTTTCAAAAACTTCCTGTCTCTTATCCCATCTAATTAACTGAATGCAATAAACTAAACTCAATCTCAGTGACTATCAACAAAACAAGCTGAGTTATACAAAATATGAATATCTAATTATTCAATTTTTGAGTGAACTTTTTTTTTCTTTTCTCTTCTTTTTTTATGCATTAATGTATCTAGTTATAACAAATACAACCGACACATTATTTTATAAAAAAAAAAAAAAAAAAAAATCAGCACTGCTAAACTATTCACCTGTGTGTACGATAATTTCAGAAGTCAAACATCTAATTTATATTTTTTTCCGGTAAGTTTTTTATCTACATTTAACTCTTAAAACTTCAGTCGTGGTGATAATATCATTATCTTTCTAAGAGTAAGTTATTGGTTTTCATAACTTACCTTTGTTTCATGTTAATGTTTTTTTTTTTTTTTTTTCAGGAAGCGTTACATGATAAAAAATGTTGTAACGCAATCGATTGAAGGGTATAAAAAAAAATATATCATTTCATTACGCAAAAAGAAAAAAAAAATACATATAATTGCTTTCCTTTCTTTGTTAATAAAAATGAAAAATGGTAAAATTATGAAATAGATTTACGGAATAAATATCAATGATACGTAAAAATATCTTGCTTTATAGAAAAATAACATTATTAGTTTCTCACGATAATTTTTCCAGGTTCTAAATAAAATCTGTATTATACACACACACACACATATATATATATATATATTTATGTATGTACAGTCGGTAACAAAAATGTCCGAACACAAGCAAAAAGTCCCATATAAAAAAAGTACGCTTAATACAGTTTTGCTAAATAAATCCTTGCCGAATCCTGTGCTTAGACTGACTAAGAACAGGATTCGACAAGGATTTATTTAACAAAACAGTATAGTGAACTTTTTTATATAGGAATTTCGCTAGTGTTCGGACACTTTTGTTACCGACTGCATATGACAGGTGTCTCATAAGTCTGTAGATATTTCAAAAATTCATAAAAATTGAAGAAATTGGTAGAATTGAACGAAAAGGTACTTCTAGTTAAAAGTTTTTTTTTTTTTTTTTTTTTTTTTTTTAAAGGAAACAATAATAGTTAAATTTCCCTTCGATAGAGAGCGCTGCACTTGGCAAATGGAGCATTTCCGTGAAAAAGAATATTTATTTCCCTGAAAATATTTCCAGGCATATAAAATATATTCTGTTGTCCGCCATCACCACAAACTGCAGTTTGCTAACGAGTTACAACACCGCCAACTATAGTTTCAGTCTGCGGTTTTTACCAGCGGAAAAATATCTTCACCAATAACGCTTGATCCACCAAATCTGCATTGCAATTAAAACTTCACATATGCGCAGATTGGAGGCAAAATAAGAAACAAGCTGTGCTAATAGTAAAACCGTGCATTTCACAGCACTCTGATTTGACTATTTCTCGTTTCGCATCCGTGCAACACCCTCTATCGATGAATTATTTAACTATTTCAAATTCTTTATCAAAAAAAAAAAAAAGGAAAGGAAAGAAAGAAAAAAAAATCATATTCACGGAAATTTTCCGCAAATCTCATCCAATTCTACTAATTCCTTCAATTTTTATGAATTGTTCAAATGTCTAGAGACTTATGAGACACGGTATATTTATACAGTTACCAAAAACTATGTTGTTAAAATGCAATACACAATTTTATAGTTTTGTTATTATTATTATTATTATTATTATTCCAGCGTGTGCAGCTTGTTTTTTAGGTCTTACAGTTAAGTTTTTTATATTTTCTTAAATAGAGCATGTAAACATAATTATCATTAATATTACCACTATACAATGTTTATGAATTAATATATCTATGTGTGTGTGTTCTGCGTTTGTTCATACAAATACTAGCGAGCTTCGCCCGCTAGCGGGTCTGTATCTTCAAATGAATCACTATAAATAATGAATTACTAACAGAAAATTTTAGTCTTAAGAAGATAAAAAAAAACATTTCTGATCGGGTAAAAATTCGCACCGGGTCACCACTGACTTCGGTAGCGCAGTCCCGTGCAAGCTGCGCGAGCACAAGTTAAGGGATACACGCGCTGCGCGCGCGTATTCCTTCCCTGACCCTTCGTGCCCCCTAAAAAAATCATTTCTGATCGAGTAAATACTCACACTGGGTCCCCACTGCGTTCGGTAGGACAGACCCATGCGCGCTGTGCGCGCACGTGTAAAGGTATACGTGCGCTGCGCGCACATATTGATTCTCAAATCAAATTTTTTTTCTTAAAAAAAGAAAATTTAAAAAATCATTTCTCATCGGGTAAGAAGTCGGACCGTTCCACCACTGCCTTCGGCAGCGCGGTCCCGTGCGCGGTGCGCGCGCACAAGTTATGGCATACGCGCGAGGTACACGCCTATTTCTTCCCCACCCTTGCAGCCCCTCCTATTTAACTTACATATACCAATTTTGAACGGTCTAACTCAATTATCTGAGATGCAAAAGAAAACCTAATCATGAACCCTCAAAACGTGCAAATCGGGTGAAATCTCGAATTCCTCTTTCGGCAATATAAAAGAACTTTAAAATATCTTTCGAATGATGTATAAAAAATAATGTAATCATAATTAGAATTTGAAATATTCAAATTTTAAAATATTACAGCGCCATCTGGCGGTAGAAATTTCTGTAATCTACTGTTCGATTCCAAATCAACAAGGTTTTCAAATGATGTATTACTTATGAAACTATTTTAATTAGTAGCTGTGATACAAAAGAAAACCGATTCAGAACACCCCAAAACGTGTAAATCGGGTGAAATCTCGAATTCCTCTTTCGGTAATGTAAAAGAAATTTAAAATATCTTTCGAATGAAGTATTAAAAATAATTTAATCGTAATTAGAATTTGAAATACGCGTATTAGAACAAAATTTATTTTGCGATTAAAATGTAATTTTTTTCCCATTATCGATGAAATTTGAATTGAAACTATCCTTTCTGCTGTTAACGGTGCACAGTAAGTTTGAAAGAATTTTGAAGAAAATTGAAGCATTTTGAAATTTGCAATTTTTATGCCTATTAGAAAAACCACGTGATCTCAGTTGGTAAAATATTTATTTCTTCGCCAGATATCGTTTTCTCTGTGAATAGGAGTTGTCATGGTAACGGTAACCCATAACCGTGCCCACAACAAACGTCAAAGGACTTGCCTGGAGAATTTCATTACGGGATCAAGCTCGCGGTATGCAATGGTTTAATGCCTAAAATTAAAAAAAATATATATAACTCATTCAGTTTTTGAAACAATGTCTCAGTCTTTTGAGATATGATTCTTCTAATTGAGGTCTATATATATATATATATAAAAGAAATCATTTATCTCTAAAAGATTTTGAGATAAAATGTTTTGTGAAAAAATTGATGTTTCGTAAAATCTAAAAATGTGGATAGCTAATCTGTATTTTGTTAAAATGTTTATATGGTTCAAAAGACGATTAAATGAACTTTCAAAATATGCCGGTTTTTAGGAAATGGAAGAGTTACTCGATCTTACAGGACGTTTCAAAGAAGACGATCGAGAAAAAGTGAAATTTTGGACCTGTTTTAAAACTTTTTTTTTTTAAATATAAAAAATCCGTATTTATTTGTACCGTAAGAATCAGTAATAAATATTCTTTCTCGTGGTACAGGTGCATTTTCAATAACTTGAACCGTTCACTTAGGATCGCTTTTCATAAACCCACGAAATTTTATCTCTCTGCTTTTTCTTTTGAGGTACGCGGTTCGGATGAAAATTACGGCACCTGGCATTTCGAATCGTTCTTTCATTAGACACAGGTCGACGTTTTAATTAATATCTCCGCTAATTAGGGTCTCATTGTTTAGCAAATTAGATAACGAACATCTGCGATAAATTTTCCGTGCGACGGTACCTGTCCGAAGTCCAGTCGACCATTAGCGCCCGAGCTTTAGCTGCTTCAAGCCATTTCTCACAGACAAACAGAAACACACACACACGTGTACAGAGTTTAATAATATAAGAGATAACTTTTTATAATTGATGTTAATTGTGTCATTGTCATGATTAACACATAATTTAAAAAATAACCACTTTTAAAAACATATTAAGTTTAACAGAGGCCTTTATATGTCTCATAATGTACATTTTCATTAACGTAATCTCAATAACGCCACTATATTTATACAATGTAAATTTATTAAAGTACATAGTCGATAATGGTGATTATTTTATTTTATTTATTTATTATTTCTGCTTATAAGATTAACGAAATCAAGACTTCAATTTTGAGAATTTTCTTTCTTATAGAGTTTTTACTTTTAGAAACCTACGTTAATTTATACAAATATACTACATCTACTTCTTCAAAATTGTTTTATTTTATATTACTAAAAATAGTCTGTGGATAGTGAAGCAAAAATCTTGTGTTAATTCTAAAGCAAAATTACTACTGGAAAATTACTCTCACATTTATTATAATTGCCTAATCAATCAATTTAAATTTCTTTTTCGATTGATTACATGCGTTCATGCTTGTTTAAATACTGAACAACTTTTTTGTGTACATCGTTTTGCTGGAATACCCCGCAGATTTTCCATTGAATTTAGATCGGAGCATCTGGCCGGCCAGTCAAGTAGTTTCAGGAAATTAGCATCAAACAACGATTTCAAAGTTTGAGAATCATGTGCTGAAGCATTGTACTGCTCGAACAAATAGTCCCCACTCGTTATTTACGGTGCTTTTGATATAATATCATCGTCATTATATTAACATAACTCTCAGAATCCATTCTGCCTTGCACAAAACTGATTGGAGTTGTTCTGTCTGCTACGAAACCTCTCCAGACAATTTAAAAGCTCCCTCCAAATGTAGGCTTTAAGAAAATTCCATTTTCTTTATGGATATCATACCAGAAAAAGCGAAATTCAACTGGTCCACCCAAATTAAACTTTCTCTCATCGAAAAACATAACATCATCCCACATTTTAACAATTTCCAACAAGGTTGAAATGTGTTGATAAATTCGGTTTATCTGTCTGACCATCTGTCTGTTTGTCCGCACTGTAACTCCCGTAAATGTTCATGGAATTTCTTGAAACTCATATATGTTATTCAAGTTCACTGCGTTATTCTCATTACACAAACCTTAACCCGAGAGTTGTCGCGTCATTTTTTATAACGCTAGTAGTCTCTTATAGGTCTTTTTGCCACCGCTGTTTAGTGTTGGGGGAAAGCCGAAAGAATGCCAGTAGAGAAAAATGAAGTGCCTTTAATTCGCGCGAAGTTTCCCCCGCAAATCTCTAACGTCTAACCTGTCTGAAAAACCGGAAATGGGGAAAAAACGAATCAACGTTAGTGGTCGCGTCGCGGTCAAATAGACCAATTTGAGAAGTAAAATGTTTTTAACTATTAAAAAATAGCAGGAATGGCTTAAAAACATACTATGTTAGAGGATATCCACCTAAGGTCAGGTACATAGAGTTTCCACACTTTATTTTTAAGGGGTGATCTGCAGGAGAAATTTGTATGCGATGGTCAGCGAAAAGACCGATATGCGGCTACTAACGGGTTAAAGAAATTGAAATATCTTATTCAAGTTCCCCATCGGATATTCCCAATTGAAAATATCATCAACGGTTTGTGTACAGTAACACACGAAAGTATTCCAAAGCATTGTGTTCTATGAGAGGTATTTCTATAAACAAAATTTTAATAACTTTACTTTGAACAAATCTTAATGAAATTTAAATATGTTAATCACATGCACGATAGAATACTTTATATGAAATATAGAATGATTAACATTAGACTTACAGGGCTACACAAAAATATTCATCTACATTAAGGGCTATTATTGAAAATTTGCTGGAATTGCTGTTTCCTTTATATTAAACGTTTTAAACACCTTCTAATATTTTTTAACTATGAATATAATTTCAATTTGTCTATATGTTTGTCCGAAAGTCTATCAGTTTATATGTCTGTCTGTCGGTCTTCAGCGTCCTTAAATATTTCCAGAAAATTAAAAAAAAAATCGTATATATTATTCAAGTTTACTGTGGAATATTTCCTGTTTGGACTAGAATTAATAGATCCTGTACAGCTAGTTTTTTCCCAGGGGCATTCAAAAAATTCCAATGCATTGAATTTTAGGACCGATAATTTTATAAGTCACATTTAAATTACTTGCTACCGCAAACATCATAAATAATTTGACATTTATTGTTAATATGCTAAAATAATTTTATGTATAGAATATAATATGGTTAACTTTCAGATTTACAGGACTACACTAAAATATTGAGATACATAAACGACTGCAATTAGAATCTCAAGGCTGCATTTTCTTTTGTGTTAAGCATTTTTAACACTTGCTATAAATGTTTTACAGTAATTAAGAAGTCTATTTTTATGTCTTTCAGTCCTTCTGTCTCTCCGTTGTGTGATAATGTAAGCGAAGAACATTGAAACTTATACGATACAACAAGTACGTACATTTGGAAAGTGTTAATAATCAGTGCGTACCGTATGAATTTTCGTTCTTATTTTAATTAGTAATGTATTTTTAGGCGAACTCCCCCGTTAACCTCTTGTGACCTTTTCATATGAGTCGGTCGCGCGACATTAGTTTTCAATAACGAACCGTTTATTCTTTTTGTAAACATGTCGAACTGTTCGACCAGTTAATCATAAGTTCAATTTCCGTTTAATTTCCATCGATATTTGCTTTTTTGAGCAAGCTCGCCTTATTATCGCTTTTTTTCACCCACAGAAACAGAAGATGACCTACCTGTATGACTTTGCCGTCCATGTTTGACGAGATATTTAAGAAAATTATAAATTATCGTTCTATATCTATTCAGCTTTCTTGCAATCTGCCGTGTAGTAAGTCCAAACTTGTAAAACATCAACTTTTCCTTTCTCAAATCTGAAAGTTTAGTATCTAGCGGCATAACTTCAAAAATAGATTACATATAGATGTTCTTAGTCGCTTGCTAAGCATTTATAGCGTCCCGGAGTGCCCTGTGCAGAACAAAAAACATGCAAATTTTGCTTTTTAGAACGAACAAATACAGTTGCTCTTATAATTTTATTCATATCAGTTATCTAAATACAAAATAGATTGTGTGAATGCGAATTTTCATAAAAATTAATGAAAAAGTGCTTCATTTATTATTGGTTTCCGGACATAAAATATGCTTAATTTTCCAACCAATTGTAGTTAAGATTTAGCAATTTTTCTTTTGTCCTCAAACTTTTCACCACCATTGTAGTAATTTACAAGCAGTACTCAAGTAACATTCCTTCATTAAACTGCAGAACTTTTTTTTGTATAAAATATTACTATGGGAAAATACTACTACGAAAGCTGCACTAGTGTACCAGACCTGATCTTTGATGATAATTTATGACCCATATTATAATAGTATGGAAATCATAGAAAAATAATCCAATGTGGAACGTTTTAATGCTATTTTCATTCAAAATATTTTATTGTATTATTATTATTATTATTATTATTATTATTATTTAATTAATGGTGATAAATTATGATTAACATTTGAAATATTGAGTGCATTATAAATTATCAAGCATTTAAATTTTTATCTTTTTTAAACTCCTAAATATATGTGAGTAAGAAACCTCAGTGAAAAAAAATGTTTCTAAAAGAATTTTATCTAATCTTTTTATTGCGCTATTATATATATATATATATATATATATATATGTCCAAGAATGACGAAATTTTAGTGAGTGCATTACCGTGGTGATTTTTATACATATGTATTATTCTGTAGTAATTAGAACTAAATATTTCTCTAAATTTTAATTTTTAATTCACGGATAAGTTTATACGGTTTTTAAATGCGTACGTGTATGTGAATATATGCTTATATAATGCTTATTATACATTCAATTTACGTATTAAAATATTTATTTATTTTTGAGTAAGCTTTTTTATATAACATTATTTAAAATTATATACCTACCACTATATACTAAAATTATCATTGTATACTTTTTCCATTCTTCGTAAAAAGAAGAATAAAAAAACTTTAATATTTTCACAATAATCATTTTACGTATTTTTTACGTACTGATTTGTTTCTATTGTAAACATTTATACATTCTTTTGATATTTTACACATTTTTTTTTTCATATGCTTTATATAGTTCCTAAGAAGCGTTGAAATCTTTATTCTGTCTCCAAAATGTAGCTGAATTCATGCTATGTCAGCATAAAAGTCTACAGAATAGTACGATTCTAAAGATTTGCTGATTCTTCATGCTAGATTGTCCTTATGCAGCTATCGATTTATACTTTTAAAAGTTTTATATATTTATTGAAGCAGATATTTATATTCTACAGAGTATCTTTCGTATAAGAAACATTTCTGAGGTTTACTGTATTTCATTAAAAGACATTTTATGTACCCTGTTTATAATTTTACATTTATTTTAGAATAGTTTCTGACGTTTAAAGTAAAGTTTAAAATTGTACCAATACTTTCCTGATTAATAAAATTTTTTTGTACTTATGTGCCTGATTTAATATATTTAGATTAATAGTCTGAGTCATTTTAAAATGAAATAATGATATGAATTACGTTCAAATAAAATTTTGAAAATATACACTATGTTTTTTTTTTTTTCAATAATCTTGATTTAAAGCTATAAAATGTTATATATATTATATTTCTTTCTTTTTTTTTTTTTTTTAACACGATGCATTTATTGATAAATAATGTTTCCAGAACCCAAATATGATAGGTAATGAAAATATTGCATTCGTTTAAAAATGTCCCTATCGATTTTCACCTGATTTACACATTTTAAATAAGTTTTCCCGAGTCTTAAAGAATGGTTTCTAGCAGTTGATCAGTATGTACGTGTATGTGTGTGACGAATCTTCTAACTGCATCAACAAACAAATGTAGTTCGACAAAACTTCATAAAACGGCAGGTCCGGTGAACAGGTGAATTTGCAAAATTTTGGTGAAAACTGTGAAACCGAAATGCGGATATGGGAAAACGAGTAGTTCGACAGTAAGTTTGTATCTCTCAAATGGCTCTAACTATTGTCTTCAAAGTTTCGATATAAAACTCCTCATTTTAAGTGCTTTTCGTTTGTTTAGTTGGTTACTTCAGGAAAATTTATAGGTGTCTTGAATAAGTAGGTGAATTTTAGGTATCGCAAATGGCTGTCTTGAAAAATGGCTCTAGGGATTTTCTTTAAACTCGCCATGTTAACTTGCTTTTAGATGTTCTTTCTTGTATACTTTTTTATTTCAGTGACCAAAACATGTGTTAAAAGTCGGAATTTGTACCAAAAGTCGTTATCTCGTAAACGTCTCTAATAATTTTCTTCAAATGTGCTTCTTTGCTCTCAGATGAGATGTAAATTTTTTACTTCAACGAAATTGGTAGGCATCGTGATTAATTACGTCAGTTTTATGTCTTTTAAATACACTATCTCTAAAATAGTTTAAAATAAGTGTAGTAGTGGTTAATGGAGTACGTGCGGTTGTTACGCACTAGACTTCTCTTATATACCATATTTGTAATTAAACTAGTTTAACCCTATGCCAATCCTGTTTAATCTCACCCCTTTGGTGAATGTTGCCAAATTTAGGAGCTTTTTTTAATTCAGTATCCACCACTAAATTTTAACTGTAACCCTAAACGCTTCGAAGTTTATTCGTTCATTAAATATCGCTCCTCAAAATTATTGGTGATAGTTGAATAAAAGTGTCCTTAAATTTGGCAACACTGTTTAGAACGTTTTAGAGGGTTTGGGTAGGCAAAGTATTAAAGACGACAAATAAAATTTTATATATAAGCAGCACCATAATTTAGAATAAATCACGCGAATTATTTCATTTCGGCATAGTTAAATATCTGCCAAATTTTCCACTTTTATGAATACCAATATTTTTAAAAAGTTATCATTGTATTACTTAATTGCCAAATTTTAGTCTTTAAATAAATCTATAGCGTTTCTTTGAAAATAATAGCGTAAAAAAACAATCGTAATATTTGGAAGTTATGTAATTAACATGATTCATTATCAGATCTAAAAAGTAGGCACGTATGCAACACGGAATCACACAATGCCAACGTTTCCGTTATTTTCGCAATTATTAATGCCATGATATTCTAATGATAATTTTGAACACATTTGTTCTTAGAAAATTGATTCAAAATATCATAATCGTAATTAGTACATTAAACTATCCCACATAAATAGGAGAGTTGGCAACTATGGAAGTAGCAAGGGAAGATCATAAAATCTTAAGCTGTAACAAAATAAATAAATAAATAGATGGGAATGAGTTTTAAAAAATAATGTGGGACATGAATTAAATAAATTAATATAACATTTTCATTAAAATCAAAAAATATTTTTTAAATGCCATATAATTATTGTACTATAAAGTATCTATTTATGTTTTAGTATTTAAAAAATATAAATAAAGTTATTGATATATAATGCTTTTACATATTTTAAAGCTAGAATTTCCTTACAATATTAATTATTCATACAATTTTCTTACAGTATTAATTTCCTAACATATTAATTATTCATAAACGTTTAACATAGCCGTTAAATTCAAAGTATAGCCTGCAATATTTTGAATGATATTTTGGTTGTCATATTTTGTCTATACTACTATAAAATTATGTACTGTAATCATCAATGTAATTAATTCTAGACTGCTAGATAAAATATTGCTATTCAATTGTATGTAAAATAAATTTTATGTGAAAAATTCTATTTAAAAGGAATAATTGTTTTTTTACCAGAAACTAAACCATTACACTTTATTGAATGAGTCGCTCAGAATCCAATGCGGAAAAAATAAATTATTATTAATTTTAACCATAGATAATTTAACTTTTTAAAATATTAATTTTATAAGAAAAATATGTAATGTTAAAAAACAAAATGAATAATTGCATTGGTAACTGAAAAAAAAAAAAAAAAAAAAAAAAAAAAAAACTTATTACATATTAAAATTTACAATAATAATAAAGTATAAAAGATGGACTGCGTTGAATTTTTAAAGCCTCGACTAAGAATTATTTTGTAAATCGGATAATCCTAATCAGGTGATTATACGCTGGATATTACATTTTTTTTAAAATAAAGATAGGATGCAATATTTCAAATCTTGAAGAAAAATTCTAAAATTTGGCATTTATTATGTGACAGAAGACATGGTAAATGTAATGTTACGAACGACTCGTACTAGCTGTACCAGACATTGAGGATATTCTGTTATAAATATGTGTAGAATATTTCTTTAAAAATATAAAGTATTTTCATTAAAGATTCTTGCATTTTTATGGCATTTCATACGCACGCACACACATATATGTATATATATATATATATATATATATATATATATATATAGTAATATATAAATACAGAAATATATAAACAAATGAATGAAATTAAATGTAGAAATATAAATACACAAATGAATGAAATTATACCCCAAAAAACACTGAGATCTTCATCAGGGAGGCCCCTCAGTGTAGGGGTGAATGAGAAGTTTCTGAAAGGACAGTAGCTATAAGCTAATAACTATCCTTAGCCCCCAACTTCTCACCAAACAGAAAACCACCAATAACTGAAGAGAAATCAAACATACATATAATGTATAAAACTACTAAAAATATTTTATAAAATTATCAAATTGTAAAAGTTACAAAATTACATCAATTCATTTAAAAATATATACAATACAAAAGAGAATTACCGAAGGTAAACAAGAAAGTATAAAAAGAAATAAAAATTACAACCTTTCAACTGGAACACAAACTATCTTCGGCCAACGGGGCTACTCGTTGGTACTTCAATATCGCCCTTAAATGAGGAAGTAGCACCAACCGAGACAGGAAAACTCTGAAAATTCACAGTTAAAAATTGTGACGGGAAACAGTTAATTTGCAAGGTATTTTTTAAGTCTTCAAGAGCATATTTTAAATCTTCTTCATTATTGCAGATAGAATGAATTCTTTTAAGCTGTGCGAACATAATATTTTTAAGGGGCCTCCCTGATGAAGATCTCAGTGTTTTTTGGGGTATAATTTCATTCATTTGTGTATTTATATTTCTACATTTAATTTCATTCATTTGTTTATATATTTCTGTATTTATATATTACTATATCAAAGTTTTGCATTTCCTTTCGCTGCAATCTTGCGCATTGGTTTGTAATTCTCCTATTGGTTTTTCTTATCAGTAAAACTTATATTTTTATATATTTTCCTGTCAATTGTTTTTTATATATATATATATATATATAACAAAAGTTCAAATAAAAGATACTTCCTTACAAAAATAATTTCAGAATCGATTTCTTACTAAAAATTTCTAATCACAAGGTAATTTTCTTGAATTTCTTTTTAGTAATTTCATTACTTTACTTGTAAGATCAATTATTTTTAAGTACTTGAAAATTATGCCATTAAAAGAGCCATATGAGAATTAAACACCTGTTTTCAGAAAGCGATTAGTTTGCATATTATATCCATTTTCCGACAGTACATGTTCCGACCTGAAAATTTTATTCAAACATTCCTTCATTTATTTTAACATTTTTAAAGTTAGAAAAAAAATAAAATATTTTAATTTAGAAGATAATAGCGTTAAAAGGCATAGTTATAGCTAAAGGATTTAATTTCTTGAATATTATTTTTTAAATATTCGAAATATCTTTATTGAGTAAAAATTCCATAAAGCTAAAAATTAATTTTAGTTCTTTTATAAATAGCAAACAAATAAATCAAAATCCATACATCAGCTGCAAATGATGAATTGTTGCGTTTTGCATAATAGTTAAACTAAAGATATCTACATTAAATATTATTTCTTGAAATTAAAATTAATAAAACTAGCTTCAACTATTTTTGTGAGATTTCTTTTAATGACATATTTTTTAGAGATGTGAGTAACTTAAAAAATTTTTTTTATGCATTTTCATATATTTTGTAAAAAATAAGAAGTAAGGAATTATGTATAGTGAAAATGCCTAAAATATAATTACATATAATTCTACAGCAAATATTTTTTTATGGTTAAAGTTTTTATATTTATATTTAGATAAATTTTTCATTATCTGTTTTAAGATATGCCTTTCTGAATAATGTTAGCTTTTTTATTTGCAAAAGGAACTACGATATTCTTTATATGAAACAAATTTCTAAATATATAAAAATGTTTAGCCAATTATTTCTTGCACATTTCTTCAAAGATATGACATTCTTCCTTTCCAAAATCTTTCAGTTCACAATATAGACAATAATTTTTTTTTCAAAAGGAAAATAGTAGGTAAAAACACATCCAATTGTATTTCCATACTTCTTATTAATTGTGAAAAGTTTAACATAGATTTTTCCAAACAACACATTACTTGCGAAGTACACTTTGAAATTTTATTAATATAATTTTGCAAATAAGAACCTGCATTTTAGTCAACTTTTTCCTCTGGCGGAAAAATTTATAAATAAACAAACTGTAACAAAAAAGTATCTGGGTCATTGCCTATATTTAAATTTGGCTTGAATTCAAGGTGTAACATAACTTTGATGTTGTTTAGATTATACAAAACTTTGAAATAAAAATTACGGAGACCATGTTTTTTTTTAAATTACAATTTGAATTTTAATTATAAAATTTGTGTTATGTAATTATCGTATAAAACCGTGAGGAATTGAATTTTAATAAAAACCGCAACGTTTTGAATACAAAAAGAATACAATACATATATAAAAAAAAATGCATTACAATGCATTTTTTACAGAAAATGCACAAGAATATTTACAAGGATGTGATTTTTAGGAGCTTTGACACCACTATTTACGAATAATACTTTTTCTTTTATCAAGGTTCTGGCAACCCGATTTTACAGAGTCAGTATTTTTTTTTTAATAGCATTATTCTTTAGCATGTTTCCGCCAATATCTAAGTGAAAATAATGTTATATTAATATAGCTGGGGATGGATAAAAGAGGAAAGGGGGTTGGCTACTAAACATACTTAATTGCAGAAAAAATATTTTAAAATAGAACTTTATTAAAATAGTGGTTCAAACAGTGCCAGACGTAATACCCCTAGTCTGGAAATTTTACATAAAGACATTGCCTTAGAGATTTACATGTCATTAAAAGATCGTTTTATTTGTAGAAATGCATGTATTTAATAATTTTAATATTTCACTCTATGCATTCCCTATTAAATTGGAATTTTATTTTTCGATTTAATTTATTTTTCTTTTACTGTGAATTTTTAGTAAACATCAAATGATGGAATTGTATAATTTTAAATTATTTTTAAACATGTCTAAAGCGTATTTCTAGTATTTAAAACGAAACAAAATACAGTAAAAATAATATTAAAAAAAAATGTTTTTAAAAGTTTAAATTTCTTACTTTAAAAACTACTATGTTGTGTCTACTTCAATATTTTCTTATATTCTATCTCACACAAATTCAAGTTGTATCATTTAATTCTAAGATTCTAAGATTCTAAGACGGAAAGAAGCCGCTCACCACTATGCAGTGGTTTTGAGCGTTTTTAACCTTTAGAGAGGGGCTCCAAAGCCACTGTGGAGAATCAGAAGAGCCCTTCTCCAAAGGTTAAGCCTCCCCCGTTGTTTATTGCATAGCAAATAACAAACAAACAAAAAAAAAAACGAAAAAAATTACAAAGGTCGTAGAGCTCTCCCGCGACAAAAGGCGACAACGTTTCATGAAAGTGAAGAGGACCGGAGCCAAGTGGAAGTCTATTTACAAAGTTCATTCAGGTAATGTACAAATTTCACAGTCTTTATACATTAAAATTATTTGCCCTCATGAATGCAGGTGATTTTCATTGCAGAGATGTATAACACTAAATATTTAAATAAAGAGAATTTTGTGCGGACATCAGAAGAAATGCGATTTTATTGTTTGTGAAAAATAAATCTTAGTTTCGTTTAAAATTATTACATTTCTAAGGTTCAACCATTAATTTTAAAGATATTGAGATTTTTTTTTCGAAAGATACCCGTATTGAAAATGTACATTTGCCAGGGGTGGAAGAGTTACCCCTACATGTACACAATTTTTTTCTAGTTTACTATTACTATTATGTATCAATAATTCATATTATTTTTACAAACATTAACAATTGCATTAAAAATAACACTCATTATGTACAGGTATACAAAGTTTGTCACATATTATCATTCTTTTATTGTCACATTGTTTTATTACACATTATTTGTGATAAATATTGAATTTATTATCATTTTTATATTCCGTGTAATTTTAACATTTTTAATTATAGAATACGTGTCTGTTATTATCTTTTCATTTAGAAAAGAAATATAAAGCGAATTATCAAAATAATAATAATAATAATAATAATAATAGATTTAAAAATTTACATGAGGGTACTGTGAGACCATTCATGAAGAATAGCTGTTTGTTTAATTAAAATCTATGAGAAAAATGGATTAGACTTAAGCAGTGGAATTTAGAAGATCGTAAGTAATATTTTTATATTATTTTAGTATGTTGTCATTTATTGATGAAAGAATGTTGAATGAATGAATAATACTATGCTTTTCATTTATGTTTAAATTAGGCGTAAAAAGTATTTAAAACATTTCAAGACGGCAAAATGTATTCAAAGTCTTCATATTTACATATTATGTATCATTTAATAGAGCGTAATATATTTGCATCTTTTCTACGGATGAAAAAACTATTACCTTAAAATAATAATAATTATAATAATGGTCTTATTCTGCTCGACATATTCAATTTCCTGCTTAATATAAAATTGTTTATATAAATTACTCATATATAAAAGTTTCTTTTTAGGTTTATAAAGTATAAGTGGATATATTTTTAAACACGGTAAGTAAATAAATACATGTACAGTGTACACCGTCATTTCCTTTCACATTTTAAATTTCTGATTCCTGTACCAGGCACTAAATAAGTATTAAATGTGATTTTTATTCACTTAGATTTTTACCTTAAGGTTTCTTCCACTAGAATAAAATGCTTTCAACTTACATTACAAACAGCTAAGTCTAGTTCCTTTAATTAATTTGTACTAGAAAACTGCGCTTTTCGCCAAAAAGTTAAAAATAAAATAAAATAAAATAAAGCAAGAGACTTCCAGGAGTTAATTTAAAACCACTTGTACTTATTCATTAAATGATTTCATTTAATTCGTTATATTTGAGACACTTTTTACGCAAATTAAAATTAATTTAATTTTAAAAATTAAATATATTTAAGTAAAGAAGCATAAATGATGTATATATGAATGCATATATATGGGTATATATGGTTCGCATATTACTTATTTTTCTCTACCACTAATTTTGAATAGCATATTTATGATAAAAATATTATATAAATCTTTAAAAAAACATTTTTCGATAGTAGTGGTGTAAATGTTCTTATAAGGTAAATGTTCTTATATGTAAAATCTGATAATTTTTTTTTCTGTGTTATTTTCGTTTATAAATTGTTATTATTTTTAATATTTTTATGAAACAGAATTAAAATGGTTATCTGCAATTATACACAGTTTTTTTACGTATGGTATTTTTTTTTTTAAGCATTCAAAGAAATCGAAATCCGTAATGAAAAAAAACCTTACAGTATTTTATAGAAATATAATACATTCTTACATTCGAAAAATACAATTTTCCTTATGTCACTGCAGTGGCAGACATTTTTTTCAACCTAACTCAAAAAACATTTGTGTCAGAGAGAGAGAGAAAAGACGGAAATTTCTTTCAATTCTAAATAAATGTTAAAACATTTCTGCCTATTCAACATTTTTTTTTTCTTTTTTCCTTTTTTTTTTTTTTTTTTTTTTTGCAAAGCTTTGATTTTCCAAGTGAGTTGAAGTGATTTAACTTTTTCAACTTTCTTTCTTAAAAAAAAGTAAAAAAGTATAAAAGTCTATTAACTTGCAAAAATTGATACAGGATATTTTGAAATTCTTCAATGAATATGAAAATCTCCATTTTATACTAAAACAAATATTTGTACATTAGTTGTTAAAAGTCATTCTTTTCTATGTTTTTCACAATTTGTGCTTAGTTATAAATTTGTGATTAAAATAGTATAATGAAATGTGCTGATTAGATTAAATTATCTACAATGAAATATTTAGTAAAACATATTACATATATATTATTTTTATACTCTGTTTACATTTCGATCATGTAAGCTTATGATTTAATAATTTTAATTCAAGATGGAGTTTTTTATTGCATATCAACATATTATATACGCTATTAACACTGTTTCAATTATATATAAAAATCTATATTCAACTCTATTTTCTGCCATATGTAACCCATTTTCTTCTCTGTCACTGTAGAAGTACACAAAGACGCGCGCATACACGTATGGCTATCTGCTCGTGTCTGTATGTGCAAATAGAAATAATTTACTTTAAAAAGAAATCACATGATACATACTAAAAATGGGCATTCCGCGTCAAACCATAGTGATTATATGTTTCAATAAATTAATGAAATGTTATAAAAAATTACAGTTATAAAAAATTATTTAGCTCCATAATTCCTTCTGACTCAACCAGAAACTAATTTAAAAACCTTTATTTATTTATATATATATATATATATATATATATTTTAAACGAAAACATTTTTATATTTAATATTTTCAAACAGAATTCAAAAATAATTAAGTAAATAAGACTAGTTAAAGTATATCTCGAAGTACATAAAATGTTAAATACTGTCACAATACAGCATAAGAATATAACACTAATAATAATAATAATATATATGAAATATATGAAATACAAATGAAGAAAATATATTTATTTTAAGTATTAAATATAGTTTTAAATGTACTTTTGCAAATCAATTATTAATAAAATAAGATTAAAAAGTAATATTTAATACATTCAATTCGTTTTGGAAACAATATTTTAATTCTTAAACATGAAGCTAAATTTTAATCTTAAACTTCATTTATTAAATAATAATTCATGATAATTATTTGTACGATTAGTTTTCTCAAAGAAAAAAAAAAAGCAAAGTTATTATTATTCAGAAACATATGTATCTCAACTTAGCATTGGCACTGGAAATTAAATTACAAGCAAAAAAGGCGAAATGAAAAGGAATGAAAATTGTTGATTCATGTAAATATTTTCTTCTCTTTCTCTTTCTCTCTCTTTCTTTTCTTTTCTTCTTCTTCTTCTTCTTATTTGTTGTTGTTTTTTATTAAAGTTTTGTAATTTATTACTAAAGAGATAAATCGGTTATACATATAGATTGTTTGGAAAATTTAAAAATTGTTGGTTTTGTTTAAATAGTTTTGAAATATATATATTATATGATTAAAAAACACATGTGATAGCTTATATTTAGTTTATACAGAAAATGTTAATGCTTTGTATAACTTTTCATATTCAGAATATTCAATGAGAGCTTAAAACATAAATATTAATTAAAGAACTTATTATTTACTATTAGAAAATGAAAAAGAGATATTACAAAAAAAAAATGTAACAAGTAGTAAATTCAATCCTACACAGTTGCGCAATTCGTACAATCATTCGTGAGAAAGACATACACTGCATAAAAAAAGTAGACGGACACTTACTTGTAATACTTTAAAGCCGTTTATTTCTTTAATTAGAGATATGAGGGTCATTTCTCTAATATAATTATATTCTTGAGACATCATATATTATTATTTTTTGGATATAGATTCAATCCTTTTCAATTATGTAGTGGAAAAATTCAGGAAACAAAAATGGTGCATATTTGCACTGTAATTTTTCTTAAAAAAAGTAGACGGACACATCTTGTATCTCTAAAATAAAATGTTTTTAGTAAGGGGTTCGACTCCCATTTTCATTAATAAGTTCGTATACTCTGTTAGGCACCGAATCAATGAGATTCTGAATCTTTTTTTGACAGAAAATTTCCCAAATGTTTGTAAGAGCTTCTTTGAGCTGGTGAATTGATTCATACTGGCGTCCATACTCATAAATTTTATGAACAAGTATAGCCCAATTGTTTTCTACAGGATTCATATCTGGACTCTTGGCTGGCCAGGGTAAAACATTCAAGTTGTTCCACCAACAACTTGGGGTTGGAACAACAACAGTTGTTCCAACCCCAAACATTCCACCAACAACTTGCCGAGTAGAGTACACTTCGTCTTCTTTCTCCAAACTGTGCCAATAATATTGATATCCATCTGGGTCGTCTAAATTAATTTTTTTCTCATCTGAAAAAACTGCAGATATCCATTCTGTAGTCCAAGACATATGGTTTTGAGCCCACTGTAGGCGTTCTGTCACGTGGTGATCCTTCCAGCATGGATGATGTTTTTTCTTCTTATATTGAAAGGGCTCTGAGTGCTTAATGTAGTTATAAATTGTCTGAGAAGTTACGTTAGTAATTCCTGTGTTTATTCGAACTCTGAGATATCATGCTCCAGTTTTTTTCAGCTCAGTAAAAATTTTTTTTGGTCTCTAAACGAAAGTTTCTTTGGCCGGCCACTCTTTTTCTTTACGCCATGGCCTTCAGGAGCACGTAGAAAATCGCTTATGCTATCTTTGCTTATTATAAGTAGCCTACTAATTTCTCTGATTCCTTTATTAACATTCTTCAGCGCTATAATCTCTCCTTTCTGGTAATGACTTAGAGGAATCCCTCGTGGCAAGGCGCCTTCATCTCCAAGAAATTTAACTACGTAAAGACATCTTGTCAAGTACGTTAGCAATTGGCAAAATGCCAAATGTACATGCACATGCAAAACTGGTATTCCGGAAGAAACACCCATTTAGATAATTGCAGTTTTTGACCAGTGTCCGTCTACTTTAAAAAAATATATAGTGTGCAAATGTATATCTTTTCTCTTTTCTGCATACCCCTACATTAAAATTATAAATAATTGAATATTTTTATTTGTCTGTCAAAGAGATGAAGATTGATAAGTATAAACATGTTAAGGAATTTTAATTGACATTTCCTATTAAACAAAGACGGGGTTTTAAAAAATTGTAAAGAAGTGTCCGTCTACTTTTTTTATGCAGTGTACTTCTAACTTTAAAAATGTTATAAATAAAATACGTAAGAATATCTTATCACAGAAAAATTCACGAATTCAGTTTATGAAAATACTAGTCTTCAGGTCCCTATAGTTATCTTTAGAAAATATACTTGGTACACTAACATGAACAACAAAAATAGAAGCCTTTTTCTGTGACTAAAATAGTTATTTAATTTCGAAATTATATAATACCAAAACAATTTTACATATATTTTTGATTTCCATTAAATGGTTCAGCTAAATAATATATTATAAGGAATAAAAACTAAAATTAGAGTGAAATACAACGTCAATATGTATAATAACTTTAACAAAAGGGATATTTAATTTTCATAAATCATAGATACGTATATATTAAAATGGATTTAACGGATGCATTAAAAGCTATCGAGGCACTAAGAAACGTTGAAGTTCACGAATTTTACTACGTAACCTAATAACGTGTACAAAGGTTACATCCTAAAATTTTTCGATTAGTTTAGTTAGTGTTTCATAACACAAGATTGAAACAAGAGCAAAATAAAACTCCAAATGAGAAAATAAAATAAAATAAAATGTACTGATTGCAATAATCGGGCAGTACCGTAAGGGAATGCACAATATAGAATTAATTTATTTTTATTATAAGTTTTTTAGCTTAAATAATGTGCTCCTATTCGCGAAAAAAAAAAATTATAACATCGAATATTATGTGAAATCAGATATTTCCTTTTCTGTTTAAATTCAAAATTTTATTCTTCGTTTTGTTTCTGAGCCCGAAATATCAGTTAAATTTTTATAATCAAAAATAAATAATTAATCTAAATCATATTTTTCAACTTTTACCCTTTTTCAGTACCACTATGTAAAAAATTATTTTACCTAAGAGTTTTGTTTAATTTTCATGATATTAAACAATTTTGTCAAATTTTGTCTTATTTAAATTAAAATTTGTAGTCTTCAAAAAATGCAAATATTTAACTGAACAAGCAGTACGTGAAATGTGACAAATATTGTTTAATTATTTTAAGCGTTATTACTGTTATTTCTTTGTTTTCCTGTTAGTGTATCAAAATTGTACTAAATAAACTACAGAGGGAAAATTCGGATTTTCCTATTTTTACAAAATGGAATTTATGGATTAATCTGCGACATTACCCAACTATTTATTTCTTTCAAAACAGTTTCCTTATTGGAAACAAGTTCCTTTTACAAACGGGTGTATTAAAGAAGAGTCGGGTAATGATAACGCATTCTATACTGAATAACTTTCTGTTGAATCTTAAAAGTATAATAAATTTATACGAACATGAAGACAACTAATAATAACAGGAGACTTGGCGTTGGAATATTAAAACCCGAATAAACTACTACGTCAGAAACGCCAAAGAAAAACATTGGAAATGCATACAGCTGTTTCGGCAGCCTTAAACGTGCCGTCATCAGTGCAAAAAAGGATTCTGAATCTGCGGAAGTGCACGTATTTATAGAAGAAAGGCCGAAATTAGTTCAACCAATAGGATTGCGGGAAAGGTGGGGAGAGTGGCCAATAGGAATTTATTAAAGTTAGCTATGTAAACAGTAGAAAAATTAAGAAAATGTGGACTGAATATAAAATTTCCAACAGTCAGACAAATAGGGAATAGCGAAATCACAATTTACAAGGTTTTTAAAATTTTTATAAATATGAAAAGCTTCAAAGAAATCGAGTTCATGAATGGATTTAGGTCTGCAAATTATTTTAGCTGAATTAAATTTAAAATTATGATTTTCCTCCCAGCAATGTTTAGAAATAGCCGATTTATTGGTTTCTTGTTTGCGGACGTAATTCATATGTTCTTTAAGACGAAATTTAAGACTGCGTTTAGTTTGGCCAATATATGATAAACCACACTGACAGGAAATACTATAAATACCACAAGAATTATGCATATCAATTGGATCTTTTAACTGAGAAAAGGTGAGCCTTCCAATAAACTCACAAAATTACAAAATTATGTAAAAGTTATTCTGTTAAATAACTCAAAAATATAAGCGATATCAATTTTTTTTCAATTGTTTTACATGATATTTTGGACATGAAAAAAATTACATTTCTTTTTATGTAGTGTATGGGATTAGCTATTTTTGAAGAACTAAACCCTCATGCATTTAAATTTTCTGATTCTCTTTTTCAACGCAATTTAAAATATTTTACTGCAAAATAAAGATGCAGAAAAATTATTTTTCGTTTAAGTGTAGGTAATTCAATCAACTGTATCATACTTTCCATTTCACTTGCAAGAAAACTTACACTCTAAAACTAGAAAAATATGCGCATTTTATGAAGCTAAAGTATTAAATATCTTTCTTGTAGTAAAATATATAAGGATGAAAGTTTTCTTTCTTTCTTTTTTCTTTCATTTTCCTTTTTTTTTTTTTTTTCTTTTTTTTTCTGTGAATGTGTGAAAGAATACGCATATTAAGAAAAAAAATCCAAACATTTTATTGCACTTTAATATACTTTCCCTGAAAATGTTCCTAACAAAAACAAAAGCAAAAGCAAATCATAATCATTGTTTATATTCTTTATATCCAGATTTTTTAAATCTTTTATATAGGCCTATTTCAGAAAAAAAAAAAAAAATCTGTTTAAATATCAAATTCTTTTAAACAACAGTAAAAAAAAAGGAGTGATACAACTTTAAAGCTTATGTCTATATCTCTCTGTCGCTGCTTCTTGAAAATATACTTGCAACTTTATTATATGCGAATGCCTCCAATCAGCTATCAAAAGGGATGTTATTTAATAAAGCATTGGCACTTTATGCCCAGGACTCGTGTTTACTCCCTAGCCTAGTCACTCCTTTTTTTTTCTAACTCCCAACGAGAAAAGAGGGATGATTTAAGCTTTTCTCTGTGCATCTGCCTTTGGTGCGGTAGATCTGAAACAAATAAAACGATTTCAATGTTATTGTTTTCTTACAACGCTGATTTAATTGGAATATTTCCTCGTTATGATGGATAAAAAACTCCTTAATAGATTTTTTTTTTATTTGTTAAAATGTGATTTGTTTCAGATCAACATATTGCAATATATATGTTGCAATGTATATATTGCAATCGACTTTTTAATTTTCCAAACTGTCAATTTTCCAACATACACTAGATAATAAGTCATTTGGATTGATAGAATGCACTCTTCCCAATACATGACAAAATCCTTTTAATATTTTTAAACATTAGAAAGGTTTTGTGAATAAAACTAAATTTTTGAATTTATTTTGCTGTTGCCGTCATGAACATTGCTTTTGAAATAAAAATAATAAAAAAAAGTTGTTTTGCATATATTATACAAATAAATAAATTAACATATGCATATAATATTACAATATTATGGAAAGCATGAAAAATTACCTGGTTATTTAATCATCTTTTATGCTGATTTATTTATTTATTTTATTTTATTTTATTTTATTTTATTTTATTTTTCAATCAGTTTCTTATCACATAAGTGTTACAAGATCTGTTAATAATTATTTCGATTTCTGGCTCTAGTGGATATACTTGGCATATGATAAACTGCTTTCTTGCATTTTGCATATATGTTACGAACAATTCTGATTACGTTTACTTGTAATTTCATATTAAAAAAAATCCTTACAGGAATTTTTCTCTGACATTAATTCTGAAAAGCAATTTTTGTTAAAAATAATAATAATGATAATAAGTTTATTTATTCGCATATAGTAGCACTAGATTTTTTTGTTAAAGAATAAATTAAATAATTACAGATTATTATTTTTTTTTCATTACAATACATAGTTATAATTAAATTTTCTCATTAATGCGATCCTAGAAATAAATTTGTGTGATATTTTGTTTTGTGATTTTGCCCTCTAGAAGCGTTATTCACAGTAGATATTGTCAAAATTTTAAGTTAGACATTGATTTGTGGCCTATTGTAATAACTTTATTTATTAAGTTACATTAGTGTAAGTAAGCGTATGACACCTTTACCTTATATAATTTAATATTACTATTTAAAATTAGCACTCATAAATTTTAATCAAAGACATGTGTGCGAAAATATTAAGATCTGATTATCCCATTTTTAATCACGAGAACGATTTTCGGTGGCCTCTATTTAATTCAAGGTAGTAGAGAAAAAAAACAATAAATTAAAAAAAATCGTTTAAACATCTCTTATATGTGCCTATAAGGGAAACAAGTATCAAAGAAAATAAAAATAGTTGAGCACAGCCACTCCAAGAATGTTTAAACTTTAAAACTTCTTCACACACCTTAAAATTAAAGACAGTACAAACTGTTTCGGATGTACGTGACCTTTCTTCTTCCGGTGCAAAAAACACGTGCGGTCACATATAACAATCAACACATACTTCAAGAAAAATTTTTGAAATATAAAGAAAATAATGACATTATTATTGGTATAATTATTATTGAGTAACTACAACTTTTTATTTTAAATGTACCATTTGTTTGATTCTATAGATATATTTTCCGATATGCTTCGCATGTTTATTACTGAATTAATAACATAAAAATCCCGGACATTTCCAACATTCATTATAAAAATAAATTTATACTGAACTGCATTTCTTCTTAGTCATTCATTTTAAATATTAAGTAAAGTAACTTAAACAAGAAAATAGTTGCGAAAAATAAACAATTTATAAGATATTCTTTCAAAATAAAAATCTCTCTCAAAAACTTAAAAATGTTCTGCACCAAAAACGCTGTGAATTTTTCTTAAAGACACTCATTAGTGCTGCAAAGAGCTCATTGCAATTAAAACCAGCGAAAATAAATTTTATTAGTTATTTCTCTTTAGGCAGAAAAAATGCATTGACAATTAACATCCAGGGAAAGCAAATGTGCCTTAATGTAACATAATGACATCAGCTTAAAAGAGGAAAATGCAGCTTCATAAAATAAAGATTCACCAATAATGTTTCTTATCTTTCAATTTAATGACTTCAATTTAGTTGAATAATTATCTTTCAATCAAATAAGCTTTAATGCTACATACAAATTTTAAGAAATAGCAAAAAATAGAAATTATTCAGGAAAATTTTTAATTAAAAAACTAAAAGTAGTACACCAGATTTTCCAAGAAAGTTATATCTGTAACTACAATAAATTAACCTAAATATGTAATAAGAAATTTCGTATAATTCATTATTATTATTATTATTATTTTTTTTTTTTTTATTGAAAACATAAAAACTGAAAACCATGCTAATTTGGGTAAACTAAAGATGTAATAAAGCGTATTGATGAATTTTGAGGTTTATATAAAAGATAAATTATTTGCTAATTACAAAATCATATAAGATTAAAATGCATATTTATATACTTAATGTGCCAGAAGCTTCTAGAAAATGCATGCAAAGTAAAATATGTATATAATATCAACTGATAGAAAGGTAAACAAAACCTGAAGCCTAAAAACAAATAAAAATAAAAAATATTGATGTCGTCGGTCAGGTAACAAAAAAATATACAGTACGTAGGAGCAGTAAAAATGCAAAAACACCTCCTCTCCCCCCTCCCGCCTCCCTAAACAAATAATAATGCAAACTGATGATGTCAACAGTGTCTTTTATGTCTTGTTTGGTTTTTATTTCATTCATTTTTGTTATTTTAGCTTTTGTACATTTTTCTACCAATTATATACGTCTCTCTGTGTGTATAAATTTTAAAATATTTAAAATAAAAAAACACTTACCTATTGTTTTAATTTAAAATTATAAATAATGAATTTGGAAGATTAAGTATTATTTTTATGTATTATTCTTTTTTTTTTTTTTTTTTTTGTCAAATTTGGAAATTACTGATAAAGCTTTATGGCCATATTCTGAACTTATTTAAAGAATTTATATTTTAAAGAACTTATTTAAAGACACAGTCTAGCTTATAAAGCTCTTATGGTAAAAACATAATAAATTTAATTCTCTAAAAATCTTTCAATTGTCAGACTGAACTTAATTATGTTTATGTGTTCTGACTTTGAGTGTTCAAAATATTGAAGGCAAATGTAATTATTTTTCTTTTATTTTGATATAAGTTTATATTTACTTTAATTTTTCACATTATATTTAATAAAACCTAATTTCTGCTAATTCAGTTCGGAAGTAATATTTTTTAGCTTCAATAGACTGTCATGTTCATAATGTCCCATCTGGTGGCTGAATAGTTAGAGCCCAACTCTTCAATTAACTGACGCTATGTTCAAGTTTCAGATCAGGTATGAATGTTCGTAAAAGGTATGAATTCGTATTTAGTGGTATATCTCGGTATAATTAACGTCCCTGGTTGCAAGATATGTCTGTAAAGTAACAAAACAAACTATATTTATAAAGTTTACAAAACTTTCTATAGATAAAATAAAATCCCGAGTTGAAGGAGCTACATTTCTTAAATATTTCTCATTTCTAAAAGATTATTAAAGTGTAGGTTTCTGGTACAAGTTGTCGTAACACATTTTTCAGCTGCTGTTTTACGGTTTTTAAAAGAAAAGAGATAAAACTTACGGACATTATTTCAATGGGTTACCATATTAAACGGATTTATTCTCTGAACTTTATTTATTTATTTATTGTTTAATAAAAATAATGTTAGCGAAAATTTTTCAGACATTAATTTAATCACAATATAGTATTTTTGATGCACAATGAAACAGACATACAGAAACCTATTTTATATTTAAAAGACAAATAAAATTTCAATATTCAACAGCAATATTAATAAAAAATACACAAACGTCATAATTTATATAATTTATTTTGTATTATTTGGATTTTTCTTTAAAGGAAAATACATATTATAAAATCTTGAAATTCTATAAATATACGACATTTTATAAATATACAATATTTCGAGAGAAACATTTTTACTTTTAATTAATGAATCTTTTATTGCTGCAATTAAAGTACACTTTACAAAAAGATGCATTAAATGAAATAGAAAAATTAAGTTTACTTTAAAATGTTACTATGTATAAATTAAGACAAAATGATATATCTGTTAAAGCGTTAAATCATTTACCGTTTTTATTTCTTTTGTGGACATTGCCATTGCCATTATCATTTTTCATTTTTCTTCTCAGTTTTGACAGAGTTTTTTGTATCATAAGAGTAAACTTTTACATTCTATAAGAACAGACTAACTCTGTCCATAAGACGTTTTAAATCGAAAAGATAAGGAGAAAAGCAAAGATGTTTCACTGTGTAAATAGTGACTCGACGACTGTATCATTCTTCATGAAAAAAATAAAAATAAAAAATATCACTCCCTGAGGATAGAAAAGGAATCTTTTCCCTGAGCTGTGAAGACGAAGAGAAAATATATATGTTTCTGTGAAACATATTCTGACGGTTTCATCAAATTCTTTTTTTTTTTTTGATCAGAGAATTTGTATATAGAAATACATCCGAATTTTTTAAAATTTCAGCAAAAGAATATTAAAACTAAAACCTTTCTTCAAATTCGCATATTTCTACAATATATTCTGTGCGATTTAAACTATTAAACTATTAAATACAGGGAATAGTAGTACATATTCAGTTATTATGGAATGTTCAGTTACATGTACTTGTAATACTTCAATAATGTACGTATACACAAATGTATTGCCTAAATAATAATGGGAGCAAATACAAATTTAATAGATATTTACAAAACGATGTAAAACAATCTCATGGTTTTGGGAAAATTTATATTTTTTATTATATATAGTATAAACATATATTATATAGCATAAAGCAATTAACTAAATACTTAATAATTTGTGCTAGTTAAATCTTTTTATTTATTTTTTTAAGTTCGGAGTTTTTTTTTTTTTTTTTTTAATATTATAAATCTCAATATTTAATATAAAGTAATTGTAAATATATTCTGATTCTTAACAAAATTTGATAGTACAGCAAACAACTAATTATTTCTACTTAACAATAAAACTACTCATACACGCAAACAAAAATCTTTCACCGTATTATACATACCTACACTTACAAATATGTATATATATATTAAGGCAAAAAGTCTTTCTTTTAACATTTAAAGAATTAAAAATTAAATAAACTAGTTCAACAAAATATATTAAATTTAATAATATTTTTAGCAACCTTTTTCGTTAATGGACAAGTCACGTCTCTTACTACGTCTTCTAAAGGACGTAATCGAAGCTATATTAAGAAATAAATGAATTTACAGGTATAGAAAGTAATTTCGCACTAAAGCACTTCAATAGCTTACAAGGAGAGTTTTGTAGTTGGTTTATGTCTATTTACTCAACCTCACAATAGTGCTGCAAATATTCGTATCTAATTCGGGATCGTTTGTTGGGCGTTATTTGGTTGCAAATGTATGTCACATTATTCTCTTTTGGATTTGAAAATAGAACTATTATAAAATAAATTTTCCATTGATATTGTATATATATATATATATATATATATACATTACAATATATTAAATGTTTGAAATTAACAGTTACGATTTCTTAACATGACAATGATATCTGAATTATTTAATTTAAATATATAATTTATTAATGGAGGTTTTCGAGATTCCAAGTCTGGTTAAGTTATCGTAAGTAAAAAGCCCAAGTTAAATTATATTAACATTCATTAAATATGCTTAACATGGTGTTTTCCCACAAACATAAGCCCGTGAAAATTCTAAATTAATAGCTAATGAAACACGTAATTATAAAATTATATTCTATGTATCTTTTGAACACGGACTACTACATTTCATCTAGAACGAATAAGCAGTCATATTCTGAATCTCAGAAATATAGATTTCTGAGTTATGCGTATAAGGTAAGCAAATAAACTGGATAGACGAAATGATCAAGAATTTCTAGTCCACTCTTTTCTAGATGATTAAACAATATTAAGAATAGTATGAATATTATGAATTAATTGTATTGCGAGAAATTATCGCTTGATTTCCTGGAATTCGGTCATAAACAAAATCATAGTTTCTAAAATTCGCCTCTTCTGTTCGCCTTTATTTTCAGAGATTTTTAAATGAGATTGACCACGAAAATAAAGAAAAACGCTCTAGAATTCTAGTAAGGATTTTTAGAACTCGTTAATGGAACTAGAACTGATAAGAATGGCATGGATTTTTTTTATTTTATTTATTTATTTATTTATTTATTTATTTTTTTTTTACTGAAGACACATTTTAATTTCTAGAATTCAGTCACAGAATATTTCTTCAGCGTCTGAATTGTAAAAAAAATATTTTCTAATTAATCAATAATTGCAATGTTTGTAATACTTAGTTAAAATTATAATTCCTTTGGATTTTTTATTTGATTTCACAAACAAAAATACATAAAAATTATAATAAATCACATTAAAGTAGATACTTATAAAATGAAATTACTTATTAGTAATTAAGCGATTATTTAATTGTATCACGCAAATTATTTAAAAAACCTCCTAAAGTATTCGGTAAATTTATATGCGTCTAATATAATACTTTTAAACACAGAGCACTATAAAAATTATTACTTTTTAATTTATACATTAAACAGCATATAACTTGGAATTTGAAAATAATCCGCAGTTATTTTTTTGTAAATGCATTCAAAGTGGTTTAGTCAGGTGATAAAATATTAATTTTCTGCATTTCTAGCTC
This sequence comes from Salticus scenicus, assembly GCA_963930645.1. NCBI lineage: Eukaryota > Metazoa > Arthropoda > Arachnida > Araneae > Salticidae > Salticus > Salticus scenicus. The sequence continues at coordinate 101,944,199 of OZ005657.1, forward strand.
TTTTCCGCGTTAAAATAGCTAATTTTCACCTAAAAACACATTAAAACGCTCCAATAAGCAGGTAATGGATTTTGATTATGGTGGTGACTCATTTGGCGAGTTTTGGTTGGCTTCATCTATGACTAACCTTAGAAAGGCATTATACATGTAAGACAGGCATTATACATGTAAGTAAGGCATTATACATGTACAACACATAAGCGTTAAAGTAAGCACAGTGAAGAGAATGAGGTGTTAGAAACCTGCACTCATGTTACATGCACTAAACGGCCAGCGCCGTCAACCGAGTCCAAGGTCTGAGTTTTCAACAAAGGAATTATTCAAGAATGCAGAGTTAGGAAATGAAGAGAATACGTGCTGTGAAGAAGCTACTCTATGAATTTGGGGGCATGTTTTTTCGAACACCTGAAGACTTCGGAAGGACTAACATCCCCCAAAACCAAATTGACACAGGAAATCATCCTTCAATGAAGCAATATCCAAAAAGACTTGCATTTGTTAAGCAGGAATAGGTAGTTGAGCTTCTAAATGAAATGCAGCGTAATAACATCATCGAACCATCAACAAGTTCTTTTGCCTCTACCATAGTACTGGTACGAAAGAAGGAAGGCTCAACAATATTTTGCGTGGATTATCATCGTTAGAATGACATCACGAAGAAAGATAGTTACCCTCTTCCTAGAACTGACGACAAATTGGTCACACTTTCTGGCAGTTAGAGGTTCTCGACTTTGGATCTGAAGAGTGGTTATTGGCAAGTCGAGTTATACCCTGACGATCGTGAGTATACTGCATTCACTACGGTACAAGGACTGTGACAAAATGAAGTTATGTCATTTGGATTGTATAATGCACTTGCAATCTTCGACCGCCTGATGGAGAAAGTGCTAAAATGACTTTCCCGTGAAGCCTGTCTGGTGTATTTGGATGATATTATCATTGTGGGGCGTACTTTTGAAGATAGTTTAAGAAACTTCCGCAAGGTGCTGGAAAAACTCAGGATGGCTATCCTCAATTTTAATCCTAGCAAATGCAACTTGTTACGTCGTGAAGTGAGTTATCTTGGCCATATCATCTCTGCTGAAGATGTGAGAACTGATCCTGAGAAGATCTATGCAGTTGAGAACTGGAGTTTCACAAATTTGAAATGTAAATATTTGTTAAATTTGTGCATGTTTGATGTAAATATTTGTATATAAATATTTTTACTCATTTAAAAATTTTGTAAATATTTCTCACTTAATTTTGCAATCTATATAGTTATTTTATTGTTATATGCAACTAAGTATTTGTATTTTAGATTGTTTAATTTGTTTAGTTTCGCCCCTTGAGGAAGGGTTGTACTGACGGGGACGTGAAGTCTTTTGGAGTGGGGCAGTGTTACGAATTTGTAAATAATATTAAAAGTTAGTTATTATGTAAAGTTATTTATTATGTAAATTCATTCAAAGAGGCTTAGTCATGTGATAAAATGTCGGTTTTTCTTTTTCACGTTAAAATAGCTAATTTTCCCTTAAAAACACATTAAAAAGTTCCAATAAGGCAAGTAATGAATTTGGCGACAAATTTGGCGACTTTGGCGAGAAAATATTTATTATCAATATATCAAATATGGAAGGTCTAACTCCAATATTCTACGAGTTACCAGAACATTCTGGGTTTTATAGAAGGGTACAAAAGGACGCCCAATGCGCGAAATCAGTCAGTCTCAGTTTAGTTTTGCCAATGCTTACAATGCTATTGAAATAGCTTTGAGTGGTCCTCTTTGATACAGCCTTGCTGCGTGTTAATGCTCTGATACAATTTGCACTGTGAGATTTCTGTTCTAAACTCTTATTTGAGCTGTGTTTATTGTTGAAACTGAAGTTGATACCTGGTTTAAAGACCAGTTTACTTTTGGAATTGTCTGTAAGTAAACTTTTGAGCTTCTGCTAGATTCGCCTTTCATTCTCGGACAACTCCCGAACCCCCAAGTACGCAACATCATATTAAATACGAATGTTCTACAAGAAACTGATACACTACATGTTAATTTAAAAGCCTCTAACCTTACATTCTTCTCATTTATATAGGATGAAACAAATTTTTATTTACTTTAATTAAACTAAAAACGCACTTGAATTAAAATTTACTTCAAACCCATTAGTCCTCAATCTCATATATAATTATAAAAAGGGTTCTAATCCAGATATTTACTCTTCTGAAATCTATTTTAATGTCGTTAGAACATTATATTTTTTAAATAACGTGACTGCCAACTAATCAAGTTTTTGGATACCGATATTTTTTTAAAGAATTTTTTATAAGCTTTTGCAGCAGTATTCTATATCAAAATAAGGGAAAAACTGCAATGAATATTACTGGTATCCAAAAATTGGAACGATTGGAAAATATAAAATAACAAAATATTTAAAAATAATTTTTAAAATATATAGTTATAGTGTACTTTTTATATGTAAACTTTTATTCATGTATACTAATAAATCTTTTTTTTTCCACTATTCACGGATGAAAAAAATATTCATTTGACTTTTAATCCTGTTTAATCATCTTAAAATCTTGAATAACAAAATATGCTATGATTTAACGTAAAACAAAACATACGTTTCCTTAAATATTATTTCAAAAACTAAATCATAATAAAGATTCTATTACAGCTTTTTAGACTTAACTAAAGAAGAGCACGCTACTTACAATTCTGAAAAAATAATAATAATAATAATACAAGTTGCAACTTTATCCAGCATCTTTCTACGATATTCATTTTATTCCCCCTCTCCAAAGAATAATGATTAACATATGCATATATATATATATATATATATATATATATATATATAATGAAACTCTTAATAAAGAATTTTTTTTCTCAACAAGCTGCTAAATATTACAGCTTTAACGTTTTATGGGGAAATTTAAATGTGGAAAATAATCGATATGTAAAATCAAATTAAATCCCGTTAAATATTTGTTTTCATCTTTATCAATTTGATTCGGTGTTATAAAAATTCCACTTAGGTCTTTAATTTCCTTATCACTTTTGAAATAAGCATCGGTTATTTAATTTAAGCGTCAAGACAGAAAAAAACCCACAAAAAAGAGAAAAGACACTAAGCATCTTGGATATTAAAAACATTTCACATATCTGAGTAATATTTAAAGCATTAAGCGCAATGTTTTTGCGTTCAAAATCACATTTCTCAGCAATATAAACATGGCAAACGAACGGCTTGTTGGATGAAAGCAATAAAAAAGCACGAGTTCCTTTTTTATTGGGGACTATTTTGTCATTACATTGGGTTTATTGGATGTACGTCTACCTTTAGTAAAAACATAGAACAGTTTTATCAATAGAGAAAAATATTTTAATATTCTTTTCGCGGTTGTTACAGTAAATACAATATTGTATTATTCAAGTAAAATCTTTGAAATATCGAATATATAAATTATGTAGAAATGTGTTTTAAATATTGAATGTAATAATAAAATAAATAAATAAATAAATAAATAATTTTCGTATAGTATATATTTTTTCAACTTTGTCTTTTTTTTTTTTTTAAATGCGGAAAAATTAAATGTATAAAACATACATTGAAGTGCATTTATTTATTTATTTATTTGTTATTATTAAATAAAATAGCTTAAAAAATTTAAGGTTACTCCACTGAAAATAATTTGAATGTGATAATGTTTAAAATGGAGCATTGTCCAAAATTAATAAAGGGTTCGCATGGACCTTCTTTTTGTAATTCTTCTTTCATTATTCTGCCAGAAGCTTATTTTTAAAATTAAGAGCGTATTTTATGGCCCAGATTGCTAGTCAAAATATATTGTATGGATACAATTGGTGTAAAAAATTGGCTTCTCAAAATTTTAGAAATTGCAATAGCATAAAAAGAATTTGTATAAGTCAAAAATATATTAAAAGTCCGAGTTAAAAGCATTCTTATAATACATACTCAATACCATTAGAAATTAACATAATAACTAATATTTTAACAGTATATAAGACAAAAGAAGAAAATAAATTTAAAAAAGTAATTAATTTCAACGATTTTCTTAAAAAAATAATATTGCTGTAGAATAACACACATATACACAATAAAATATCTGTTCTTCTACGACTCCAATTTTTCTCAAATTCAAATTATTGCAATTCGGAAAGGAATTCTTTGGTTCATTATAAAGAAGGCATCTAATATTAAAAACTTATATTAAGTAATTTTGGTACAGTTTTAATTTAAAATAAAAGAGACGTTCTTAAACTCAGACCCAAAACAGAAAAATGAAAAAATGTAATATTTTGTATTATTAAAATTTCTCATTGAGACCAGAGATTGATAAAGTCTAAGCCTGGGCAATATTAAAGTCACTAATTTTCAACAATAAATATTGATATATGTGTGACAGAAATAGTATGTTTTTATTAGAAAATAGTCATGCTTTTCAACCTATATTACGCAGATCTAAAAACATCACTGTACTTAATAATAATAATAATAATATCTCATTTTAAGAATGAATTTCTGTCAATTATAACTAGAAAGATATTTATAAAAAAATTAGTAGTATTGCTGTTTTCTCTCCTTAGACAGGCTCTGACTAAATCTCTAAACTTTTTCACAATAGCTGTGTATTTTTCATACGTTTCTGTAGGTAATAGGATTAACTATACCCAACAATATTTGTGGAGAAGAATATGTAATTTATTCTTATATAAAAAAATAAGAAATAAGAAATACATTGCATAAAAAAAAAAGAAATGAATAAAATGCGCCTGTTTTTAAAAGATTATAATTTAAATTGTTCGAAATTACAAATTTAAATAATGAAACTTAAAATGAATGCAAAAAAAAAAAAAGAAGAAAGAAAGGAAGAAAAGAAATAACATTTATGTTAACAGTAATATATATAAAGGATTAATTCTTAATAGTCACAATCATCAGTGTTCGAATTATTGATATTCAAAGAAATTATTTTAAACGGTCTAAAAAATATATTTTTGAGATTTTATAATTTTATAACTTTTTTTTCGGTTTTAAATGGTTTTAATTTCAAATCGAAAAAAAAAGGAAAAAAAGATTTTTTTTAAACCAATATCCACTAGAAAATAAATAGGAAAGCATTGCATAAATAGGGAAGAAAATAGTCTAAATCTCCAGAAAATGTCGATATTTTAGTGTGCTTAAAATAAATGTGCTCTGTTAGAATCTAAAACCTGGTTTCAATGATACTTACAAATTTCATATGTGTATGGAAGAATATTCCTTTTTAAAGGTATTTTGTAATCCATGCTACGGGAATAAATTTGAAAAGCAAAACTGCACTCTTTTCCACGTAACTTCTTAGTTTTTTCCATTTGTAACTTTTGAAATGACAGTTTTGCAGCAATTCAGCAATATTTTGAAACTAAATTGCTCAACAAAACGTTCAGTAATCCTTTATTATTATTTATTTAAAAAAAAAAAAAAAAAAAAAAAAAGTTCCTGCTTTACAGGTTTCGATATTTTCATGTTTAATTTTAATATATGGATTAGAAATTATATTTCTTACTAGAAGACTTTGTTCGGTTCGCTGGATAGTATATTTAAATGAATTCCACATTATTATTTATATATATATATATATATATATATATAAGGGAAGAAAAGAAAAGAAAATTACTAAAATCAGTCGAAACCTACGTTAAAGTTCCGGATTAATTCTGTAATTGTTTACCCGCTCGCGTCCGGGTTCCAAATGCTTCGGTAGCGATTTACCCGCTTTTTACTGACACATCCCCCACGGACTGGTTGGAAGTTTCGGAAAATTCAACGAAAGCGCATAATGTATACACTTAATCAACACTCACACATAAAATTTTGCCATTCTAAAGTAATTTAAAGCAGACTTAAGTTCGAAGTCGTGCTTTTGACCAGCTCGCCCAAGAGGGGTGTAAAATCCCTTTATAATACGTGTTGCATGTACATAACAGACCGACGCATGAAAAATTTGCTTTCTTGAGATAATTTGGAACAGAGTTATGTACGCACATCTAGTAGACACATCAAAAAGTCGCTTTCTGAGGTAATTTGAAACAGAGTTACTCATGCAAACAAGTTTCCACCGCCATTAAATGGGGGGGGGGGGGGTTATCAAAATCCATTTATAATGCGCGTTGGGTACGCATAAACATCCCAGACATAATAATTAATCTTACTGAGATAATTTGGCGCAAGGTTACTCTTGTAAACGAATTTATTGTCTCCTCACCCCAAGGCGGGAAAGAAGGTGAATTTCTTAACGTCCCGTTACAATAGGTGCCGGATACATATAATCAATTTAACTATAAAATTCGTGACCGCAGCTCCCATAGATTTCCCAGAACAAGGAAAGCGCTAAGACGCGAGTCTCAAATTTACCCCTTTGCAATTGCCCTCCACCCTCCCCTCAAAAAAAAAAAAAAAATCCAAAATAACAATAAAAATAAATAAAAATGGATTTTTGAAATTATTCCAAAAAAGGCGCATGGCTGTTTTCGATATCATTGTATGTACTATTTTTGGTAGAGCTCTGCTCAAAAAAACAAGAATTTGCGAAAATTCCACCGAAAATCGATTTCCCCATCCTTTCTTCGAAAATCAAAAATTCCAAAATCACAGAAAACATTTTATTTATTTATTTTTTTCTTTCAAGTCTAGTCTCAACATGTTCGATTTCTTTTCTGTGAAGTAATTTGGAGCCGAGTTATGCTTTCAATCGTGTTTTCTTTAGAACCCCAGGGGGGAAGGGTAGGAATTTCGAAAAATCCCATTACTATATGTGCCGGATAAACAATCCACACACGAAAATTTCTAATCGCAGTTTCACAGATCTCCCACGGCAAATTTAACACTACATGGTAGGGTCTCGAAATTGTCCCCTCGTAACACCCCCCTCCCCCCCCCCCCCCAAAAAAAAAGAAAAGAAAAATCTAAAATCACAAAATTAACAAATAACCCAAAAATGGGTTTTTGGAAATAACCTAAAGAAGACGTATGGCTGTTTTCAACAACTTTTTACCGTTTTTGGTACAGTTCTACTCAAAAATCCTTAATTTTCGAAAATTTCCCCTCGAAAAACGATTTCTCTTCCCTCCCCCTTAAAAAATGGAAAATTCCAAAATATTAGAAAATGGGGTTTTTGTTTTCAAAACTAATCTCTCCATGTGCAATTTCTTCACCATGAAATAATTTGGAGCCGAGTTGCGCTTACAAACGTGTTTTTGCCTCCTCCCCTTGTGGGAATAAGAGGGGAGGAATTACATAAAAGTTGTTAGATATAATTTTAAGTTGAATACAGATCTAATTATCTGCCAAGTGTCGTTGAATTCTGTCAAGCCGTTCTCACTTGTTACCCGAACAACAAAAATAGTGTTCATATATACAAACACAGCGCCCCCCCCTCCTCCCCCCGCAGAGATAAGTTTGTGAAGCCGTTTTTGGCTTTCACAATGTGTGAAACGTGAAGATTTTGCAAACTTTTTCGTTTTTTAGAAATTTACAGATAAAAGTCTGATTTTATTAATATAGTTAATCACCAAATAATAAATCGCACGAATGAAATTAAAATATAAATATAAATTCATATTCGTAAATTTATTTTCTTAATATTAATTATTTAAAGTTAGTTAATCTAAATAGTCATTTGTGTTACCAAAAGCGAATGTTTTTATATTTGGAACCGCATTCTATTTTCAACAAAAATGTTGTGTTATTTTACAAAAGTTTTTTTTTTTTTTTTTTTTTTTTTTTTTTTCACATTTATGCTTAAATCGTTTAAATTTTAGATTTTAAACGCCGGAACTATCTATAGTGTTGTTCAAAATTTCATACCTAAATGGCACTGGTGGGTTTATCAAGTCATGGTAAGTAAGAATTACATGAAAAAAGGTGGTTAAAAATCCGATCGTGACAGTGCAATTGCATCGTGAACGTCATGCAAAGAAAATATAACAAACGGTGTAAAAATACCTTTATTTTTCTAAAAACGCTTTTGAAGTACAAAATACAAATGAAAAAAGTTACGACTCATAAGAATTGCTCATAATGTGCTCCATTAATCGCAATACATGCTTCACATCGTCACTTGTGTCTTTGTGCGTGCGCACAAGTTCTCCAGAGCGAATCGCACTCTAGCGAGTTATTGTCGCGTTTCCGACACCCAGTTTGTATGGAATTCTTTTACTCAAGACCTGACGCATTTGGACAGGGTCCGTTCGGGCATGACCTTTCGAATCACAATGTATTAATATCTATATATATACCGGTTTTTATTAAAGTATATAGAAAATTATAAGTATGAATTATTAGAGGTATAAAATAATTCGTAAACATACATGCAAAAAAGAAGTGCTTAATCTAACTACCAGTATTTTAAAATAATATACTTCACACTACTTATTATAAATTATACATATATATATATATATGGTTTCGGTAAGCGAGGACTCTAAAAAATTTATAGATAAACAACCATTATTTTAAAACTAGACAGACTCAAATTAAAATAATAATAATAATAATATTCTACAACATAATTAGTAACTAAATATTAAAAGCTAAATCAAAAATAAATATACGTAGGAAGGTGAAACTTATAAATAATCACGTTAAAATGTATAAACACTCTGCAATTGTTTCAGTTCGAAAAATTAAGCATGAACAACACCCACAAAACAACGCACCACAAAAACAACGTTTTTCTTTGTGATAGATTCGCACCTACTTTTATTTTTAATTTTTTACCTAATGATGAGCTGTGAATAATTACTTCGATTTTAATCACATTTAAAATATATTTTTGTATATTATTTTTATGTAAATAATTTAGAATGTTATTTACCTAATAGTTAAAAATCAGTATTATAATCAATTTATTACACATAAGAAAAAAAAATCTTTTTTCGTAAATTGATCATGGATATGTATATATTAGCACGCCAATATGTAAATTATTTATATGCATACACATACACACATATTTATATATATTTATTTATTTATTTTATATATATATATATATATTTATTTATTTATTTATATTTATATTTATACGTATATTTAGGGGAATGTCTCCTGTTATGGGCATTCTGCGGTTATGGGCACCCCACCATAACTTTTAACAGAAAGCAAATATGCGGTTTATTTGAGCATTGTCAAACAGTATTGTAATAGTACGTAGTTTTTGTGTTAACACCGAAGTGAATGGACGTATTTGTTTAGTAAGTATTGTATTCATACGTTTGCATAATATTTACTCTATCGAAAGCTATAAGCCAGAATCAAAACTGTGCCCACAACTGGAGACATTCTCCTTTATATATATATATATATATATATATAAACTGAGCATTAAAAATATTTTCTAATAAAATGTTTACTGTTTATTAATAAAGGCTTATTAACTAAATAGTAAATTTAAACTTTAAGCGTGTGGTAAATTAATAAAAAAATATTTTTTTGATCAACTTATTTTATAAAAATTCCCCTGTACCTCCTTATGATACAGATTTATAATGGGTTTATTTAAGTAGATATATTAATTTTCAATGGACATTTATTTTCTTTAAACTACGATAATTTAATAATAAACAATAAATGTACCCTCATCAACTACATATATGCTAATATTACAATGTATCGCTCTACTTTGACGATCTATAAAATGCGTGTAAATGATTTGATGAAGTATAAAATGAGTATAAAAGATGTACAAAATGATTTTTCAGGATTAAAAAAAATATATATAAATATATTCCACTAAATTTTCATTTCAAAGCCATCTACCCTAATAAATGCCTACGTATTCAAAAATTTTATTGTATAAGGAAAAATCAATTCGTAAGTAAAGAATTATTAAAATGATTGGAAATCTTAAATATATTAAATTTTAAAATAAGTTATTCTTTCGTTCCAAACCAATTGGAAATTTAAATACATTATGAAAATCTTCATTTTAAAATCGACATAAAGTTTCAATAAGTTACGGAAAAGTAATTTTCATGCATTTAAAAAACCCATTTATTTCATATTTGCTTATTTTACCTTCATTTACTTTTTATTATCTACAGCAGTGAATATATATTTTTTAAATATAGCTAATTTGCGATAGCGTGGGAGAGAAATATATTTCATATTTACTTCTTTTACCATAACAATATTTTGCAATTCAGATTTTTGAAACAACTGGAAGCAATTTGGAGAATCATTTAGATTTATTTTAAAAAGGCTTCCAGCATTTGAATGGGAATGGATAAAATTCTAATATTCAGCAAATATTCTTTTAACATTTTTCCAATGCCTTCTAAAGGAAAATAAATTTAATGGCAATTCTTTTTAAAGTTTAAGGATACATCACAATAGTAAAAAAATATGAAGAAAAAAAGAGAAAGAAATCTTTATGAATTTCTTTTAATAGTATTCACATATAAATGTCCCGCAAACTTATTTATATCAATAAACTAAAATAATTGATTATTCTATTGTAAAAATGAATGTAGGTTCTCAAGATACTAAGGTTGCTAAATATATATATATATTTGAAATTTATGTCCAGAATTTAAATGAGTTAGTGTAAATGAATATGTATTATAAATACATATTTTTCTGTAAACTAATATACATATATTTTTAAGAACAGCTTTAAATACTTGTCTCGCAGAACTTGAAATAATTTAGAGTTATATTATAGAGATATATTTTGGTAAAACTGACATAGCGTGGTTTGGGTTTTCGATTGTCGGTTTATGGATAATTTATTTTATTTCATATGCAGTTTTGTGAGATAATTCTAATGTGAATCCTAAGCAATACAAAAATCACTTTCTGAACCGTGGTTTCGAACCTGAAATCTAGTAACTAATAACTAATATCTAATAACCAGTGTGCATGACATACATTCAACACTGGAGAGTTTGTGTGGGGTTTGTCATTCATTGATTAATTTTTGTACTCTATACCTCATTAACCTGGATTTCCGGCTTAAAGTTGATTTCAGACAATTACGATCATGAATGCCTAAAGTGAGGTTTGAACACGGTGACTGCTAACAGAAGTCCAAAACACTTACCGAGACATAGCATTTATACTTGGGAGTCAATCCGTGTTTGAACTGCCAATATACGGCTATTTATTTTTTATTTTATTTTATTTATTTATTTATTTATTCATTTTACAATAACGCTTATTTAATCGGTCGTACGGCCTAAATTGTATTCCGAATCACAAATATCCATGATTGAATTGGAATTAGAGCACGATGCTTGCAACTAAAAGCTAAAGCATTCAGCTACGATTTGGACCAAGGCATTTAAGGTTGAATAAGTTATGCTAAATTTTATTTTGTAACGTAGACCATAAACATTTCCGATGAAAGATATCTTGTATAATTAAAATACTACTTTAGTATAGAATAACAAACAAACAAACAAACAAAAAAAATAATAATAAGATTGAACACTAAAATATCTATAATTAGCGCTTCTATAGCCAGTTTTTTTTCCTTGGCTTAATTCTACTACCATTCTCGAAATTTTTCTAGGATTATTTTATTAAAAAAAAAAAATAGCTCTTATTAATACCATTCCTCCTGTACGTAAACAAAAACTCAGTACCATTGTATTGTTGGATATTTTATTAAAATCATGATATGCTACATGCCTATATTTTGGTTTCGGCATTTTTTCTTTCTTTTTTTAAATCTTAATATCAACGTGGCTGTAATATGATATTATTTCAGGTGACCAACGTAAACCCTACTTAAAACGGTTCTTTCTGATTTTATTTTATTTTATTTCATAATTATGAAGCAAAAATATGGATATCTGCCCTTTTCTTTAGCAGCGATTTTAGGCATATTCTACTCCAAAAACTATATCACCGAATATTAGTGTTATTGATTTTACATTTATTTACATTTAAAAAGACAATTTTGATTTAGGTTTTGAATTTTGGAAATTACATATTTTTTTAATGCCTTTATGGCTATACTTTGGTACTATTTGACTTTATAACCTACTTCTTCAAATTAACATTAGACATATATAATAAGAAAAATGGCATAAAAGTGTTTACATTTATAATAAATATATTATTATTATTATTACTGATGCTATTAATGACAATATTATTATTAATATTATAGAATTATTCGAATTAAATCTTTAAATGCAATTAAAAACACTCTTAATTTGCATTTTTTTTTTTTTTTTTTTTTTTTTTTTTTTTTTTTTGTTATTACATCTTTTTTTTTTTTTTTTTTTTTTTTTTAAACGTACTTCGTATGAATACTTTTTCAAAATGTGTCAAACGTACATCTTTTTATTGGAACGAAACAGTATTTTTGAAATAAAATTACCAATTGAATGAAGCTGGCAATTTTAGTAAATTCTTTATTTTTCAAGAGTAAAATAATTTTCAAAACTAATCTTCTGCCTTTATTCTTACCAAATGAAACTTTCCGTCTTCGTAAAAATTCAAAATACGTATAGTTCTTTTTCTGCTACGCCTCATTACCCAAAGGATATCAGTTTAGTAGTGTCACATTTAAGATAAAGCTTATTTGCGACAGTTTCTTTTAATTAAAACAAACAGATTTTTTCAGTACTTTAGTCTTTAAAATATCAATTTTCATGTTTAGAAAAAGCATTTTATGGTCTCTCGAAAACAGTGAAATAACACCTGATTAAAACTAGAGGATTATAATAATAAAACTTGGATGGCTAGAATAATTATTAATTATTAAAATTAATATTAAAAAATTATAATAAATATACTTTTTTATTATTAATATAAACATATATATATATATATATATTTATTTATTATTATGCGTTGATATATATATCGTAATGCACAGACATTTATATGAGATATATAGTGCGAAACGAATTTCAAAAAAAGTTTTTTTTTTTTTTTTTTTAAGTCAGATCTCCAAGTGTTATCGTCTCGCTGCGAGACGATTTGTAAAATCGATATAAAAACTCGTAAAATCGGAATATCAATCGATTTTATATATCTACAAGAAAAACATATCTGCACGGTGCCTTAAAAATGCTTAGCACTTAAGAGTGAACGATCAGCAGTTGGAGGGTTAATATTGAAAACTACATTTTTTTCATGTTTTTAAAAATGCTCATAGCAGTCACTTTTTACGAATTTTTAATATCACTTTAGTTAAGCAATTCAAGAAATTTCGAAATTTGCGGGTTTTAGGCATTTAAGTGTTAAATTCATTAAATTCAAGCAAAATATAAATACGCACAACTGCTGTTTAAGGTCAAAATTATAGAACAGCCTTTCTTCAGGTAGAGATAGGGCCATCAGTGCACCAACAAAGCTTCAAGCTGTATTCGCGCATTCTAAGAAATTTAAAGTGATGTAACTTTATCTAAAACATTATTGGTGCTGTATTCAAAATAATTCAACAAGATTTACTCAAATTAGTCGAAACATATTTCAATGTAGTGCCGCACTCTAATGAATTCAGAAGTAACATCGATTAAAAAAGGGAAGTCTGTTAAAAAGAAGTTAAATGTTTGTTTTAAGTGCGAATGGACGTTCAAAGTTTGAACCTGTGCAGGAAGTTTTTGTGTAGAGAGAACAGACCTCTGATATTTAATGAGAATGAGCTTATTATTATTATTATTATTATTATTATTATTATTATTATTATTATTATTTAAAAAAAAGAAATAAAGCTTTAAATTGCTGTGAATGCAATTTTAAGGAGATTGATTGACTAAATGAGGTCCTTTCACTTTATTTTGTTTTTCATTAAAAAATTAGTTCTAGAAGAACATGATTTATTTACTAGATATGTACTATAAATTTCTTTTACTGCATACAGTAACGGTAATTTTGTATTTTATATGCCTATCTATACTTGTTAATTTGTTAGAAACGAATAACAAAAAACAAAAAAAATAAAATAAAAATAAATAAATAAATAAACTATTCACTAAAATTAGTTTCGTTACGTCTACCTCTTACGTATATTATTTTGCTTTATTCTATACAAGAAATCTATTACAGAAAACGTCAATTTGAAAATAATCCGAACTGAATTTACGAGTACATATAATAACGGTAAATTTCATTGAAAATGTCTGTTTACACTTTTAATGACGTTCGTTCGTTGGAAACAAATAACAAAATAAATATTTTTAAAACTATTTTTGTACATCTACCTCTCACGTACAGTTTTTGACTGATTCAATACTAGAAATCTATTTCAAAATACGTCAGTTTGAAAATAGTCCGAATTAGCTGTTAATGTAGTGCTGACGTCTGTGAAGGTAAAGTGGAGGAAGTGATCGACTGTTTAAAGATAGGATTGTTTTGTGATATTATTAAATAAAGCAAAGAGAATAAAGCAAAATGAAGGAAAGAACATGTATAGCATAATGTTTTCGGAATTTACGGAGTTTAGCTACAAAGAAAGGGATCTATCAAAAAAGAAAATTCTTTTTGATGTCAAAAATATGTGATTAATGCAAAAATTCCTTACTCAGTTAATTGTGCACTTAAAATAATGATAAATAATATCTAATAACGTATTATTACTGCTTTCGCTCTCGCAATGCATAACAATATCAAATGTTATCGTATCTATTTTTTCTATGGTTAATTAAAATGAGTTTACAATTAGTTTAAGTGATTTTTTAAAATAAAAAACGCGCTCTTCAGAAATAATTCGTATCAACTTAATTAGAATGCATTATTAATTTAAACAGGAACATAATTGATAAGATTAAATGGAAAACGCTTATAAAGGATTTTTCTCAATGTTCCATAATGTGATGACGATGACACATGCGTATATTTACTACTAGAGGTGCTAACATTTTAATTTATCCCGGATCATTTTCAGCCCCGCCTTCATTTCATACCACTTTTTTAATTATAAATTTTTCATAATTTATCGTAGTTATTCATTGGAGGAAATTTTTCTAAAAAAAAGTGGCATAAAATATAGACGGGGCAAAAAATGCTCCGGAATGTTGGCAAATATGTCATTACATGAATTGTAGTATAATTCCATTTTTCTCCTAACTTAATTTTCGATGTCTTTTACTGATATAAAAATAATAATAGATGCTTATTAATATTATGTTCAAATTAGCTATAAAGCAAAGAATTAAAAAAAAAAAAGTTTAAATGTATCTCCATCATAATTTTATTAATTTTCACATTAAAAAATTGTTTAATCAATAATAATAATAATAATCAAATAAATATGACATTTATTTCTGTTTCAAAATAATTCCAATTAGATAGAATTAAACGGAAGAAAAAAAAATATTACCAGGAAATGTAATTATTGCATAATATCGAATTACTAATAAAGATGCACTTAATAATAGAGAAGCCATAATGGAATATTTGGATTTTTTTTTTCTTGTGAGTTTAATTATAAAGTAAGATTCAGTAAATATATAAATAACTTAATGAAATAAAAATCCATTATTTTAAAGAAAACTTTTTTGTTTAATATCCATTTATTTGATTTCAATTAGTTGCATTTTCATATGCATCTAAATGTATGATTTAAATGCGTACAAAATTCTTTATTTGATTCATTTTTTTTTTAAGCATATATATAAAAAGACCATTGTTACAGAAATTAAAAAGATGTTTTATGATCATTTTTCCTTGTCTTAGGTGAAGGTTTAAAAATATTGGAAATTTTCTTAATAATATAATTTACAGCGAAATAAAAAAATACGAATATATGATCTTACAATGAATTAAAAATTACGTTCTAGTCTCATGTGAGTAAAACTAATTACGGAGTCATCTACATTCTTGTATTTTTTATATGCTGTCCCTTACACCCGATACAGGCACAAAAAAAAACATTTAAAAGCTTGTGCGGCAAGCATCGAAAAAATTTATGTAGCGAATACTTAATCAGATTAACTTCTTTGTTTCTTTATATGAGTGATTTAAATCTGTATAGAATAAGACCGCTAATTCAGTGCTATGCATGCGTAATTAGATTAAGACATACAAAAAAAAAAAAAAAAAAAAAAATCACTTTTAATTCTACACAATCTCTCCCAAAATTACTTTAAATAGATAAAATTCACTTTGTATTTAATTTTAATTAAAGTTTGGAATGAATTTATACACTTTATTTGGAAAAGATTTATATAAGAACGAAAGTTTTAGAAATGATAATGTTATAAATTACAAAACTCGTTTCCCATAAAAAAAGGCATGTTTATAACAAGATCGCTCTAAGAAGGCAGTTGTCTTTTAGTACACAAAGCACGTATATAACGCAATGACGGGTGAAGAACATTCTCAGAAGGGAAAAAAAAATGAGCAAATATCCTAATGAGCGATAAATCATTTCCCCCAGTTTTACGATATTGTGCAAGTAATGGTCTTTTAGAATATATCGTTAACGAAATAACTTCTTAAAGAAATGTATCTTTCCTAAAATTCTCGTTATTTATTAACATCAAGAAATGCGAAATTGTATACGAAAAAATAAAAAATAAATAAATAAATAAAAAAATAAAATAAAATAAAGAATAATGAAATTCGATGGCTTTAAATTTTATTACTTAAAAGAGATAATTATGTGAAACAGAAAACTGAATTCCTTATTACTTAAGTTATCATAGTTTTCATCTTTTTTTTTTTTTTTTCATTTATTATTAAAATAGTTTTAGTTTTTTCGTAAATTAGTCAAAATTTGACATATTCAAAGGGATATTTTTAACAGTACAAACTCCAGTTAGCAAAATGTATTGGGTTGAATATATATTCTCTTTTTTAAGTCGCTTTTACGTATGTAACAATTGTGTTTGTTATCGACTCTTTTGAAATTATTCCGCATTTTTGAAAGAAATTAAACCTAATAAGCCCTTCAAAATTTCCATGTACGTCTGTGAGGATCTGCACCAATTAGAAAGTATGAAACAACTGAAAATCTTCGGTGGACAGAAAATATCGTGGACCCAAACCTTATTATTTAAATTAGGCATTATCTTTACTAAGTTTTTTAACAAATAACAAAAGTTAATTTCTTGGTAGTTTCCAGTTTATATAAAAAAGTATTATACGAAGATTAGAGTTTAGTTTATTGTTAAAATATAGTTCTGTTAAAGCAACGAGTTAATTTACATTCTAAATCGTGAGTAATTTTAAATCTACTAGAGTTAAAAATGCATTCGTTTGATTGAAACTGATTATTTAACTTTAACACGATTTGAGTTTCAGATATGTAATCAAAGCTCGAGTCAATTCTGATGATTTCTGATTCATTGGTAAAAATAAAATTATTTTGCTGTAATCTTTGATCATCTTAGATGCATATATTTTATGCAAGTGTTTAAAAGAATTCTGCAGATAATATAAAATATAAAAGTAAAACACTATTTTAATAAATATAATACATTTTTAGACATCGTTGGCAGAATACAAATTTTGAAGCGTTTTAAGAATCACCAAAAAAAAAAAAAAAATGTAATGGAAAAATGTGTTAACTGTGTACAATATAAAAGTAAAGAACAATGCATCTATTTAATGTGTAGATTAATTAAAGTTTATATATATGATAAATGTTTATTACCTTTATTAGAACTTAACATTTGTAAAAAAAAAAAAAAAAAAAAAAAAAAAATCAAAATGTTAGTTTAAGATTTTCAGCATGACTCATTGGAATCCCATGATTATATTTTTCAGATAAATAAATAAATAAAAAATAAATAATAAGATTCATCTCGTTGCGGAAAAATTGAGAACAGCTAACTAATTAACTAAGTCATGATCCTGTGGCATATCGTTAATGTGCACGACTGCCATATAGGTACACCGAGTTCAAGTAATGACGGGAATTAAATGGATTTACATGATTGTGCACTGTTTATTTCTACCCCATGGTTCGTAACATCAAAAATAACTCAAGTTTAAGTTATTTGTTTTAAACCATTTAACCAATTAATATTCAACTCAAGATTAGTCAATATTATTTTTAATTAAATTAAAATTAACTAAATTAATTGGTTTTAGTTAAATTTTTAGTAGTATAAAGTATATCTACTGCGAGTTGTCAGATTCTAAAATATCAAATCTTAGTGACTTGTAAGTATATATTATGTATCAAGTGTTTATGATGCATGTAGTTATTGTGCTAAATAACCAAAAAAAAGTTACACAGTAGTATATTTCACGTAGAAAAATGTATTTACAGCTTATTGCTCTATAATTTCTTAGAAATTTCTAAATGTGCAATATCTACACATTATTTAGTTTTAGGAAATTCTAACTAAAAAATTACATATATATATATATATATATATATAATATATATCTCAGAAATGTCTTTACTATTAAAGCATGAAACTTTTATTTTACGTATCATCCAAAAATAAAAAATATATATACATAAAAATAAAATATATAATAAACATCTGTTTTTACAGGGAAAATTCAGTAAAATTTGCAAAAAATATGATATTTTGAAGTTTAAAAATAATAATTAATCGAAGTATAATATATAGGGAGCAAATGTTAATGAACGTTATTATTACATTTTTAATGCTGTTATGTTTTACTAATAATTTAATGTCCCAACATTGGCCTCGAGAGTCTGTTCTAAAAGAAATTGTTGGGATGTGCTGAGTTCTAACCTGGGTTAGGCTTATCCTAGATTTTGAAAATTTATGTTATTTTCTTCGAAATGTGCATGAATATGGCTACGCCACAGAATATTTTAACTAGACATAATTCCCTCAAATAGGCATTGAACTGAATTGAAAAAAATAAGTATTTTTAAAAAGTGTGAAAATTTGGTTAGTAGTAAACACAAACAAATATATATTTAATTTATTACTATATAGATATATGTGTATTAGGGTGAGCTGAAAAACGGATATTTTCGATAAGCAATTTCTAATAGGAAAAAAAAAAGTTGTACTTTGGCCTCATCAGTTTCCAATAATAATAATAATAATATTTATATCTTGAGTTCGCGCATTACCTTCAAAGTTCCAAAAAATGGTGAAAAAGGTCAAATTTCCAAAATTTTTATTGAAATTTAAATATTATTACTTTTTGTTCTAATACCTTTCTAATGTTTCCTTTTAACACTATTTCCATATATCTCTAATATATATATATATATATATATGTTGTTTTTTAAAAAGAATATTCAGATTGCTAGAAAACCTAATGAATCGAATATTTCGTTGCATATTTAGATATTTCTTCATACAGTTAATAAAAGCACGTGATAGTGACAGATTGTACGTAAATTTGGTTAGCAAATCACCAGACTCGATAACACCGTATCTGGCTTCATCCAAAGGCCACGTGAATTCTCTTTTCATTTTCATTCTCTATTATCATTCTAATATATCAATCTGCTGTCAGCAAGTAGCTGTGTTTATATCATGATAGTTTAGTTTTTTCATATTTAAATAGGGTTAAGTTAAAATGTTATGTTAAATTGTGAATTTACAATATTTGAAATTTGTTTGGTGTTATATTTGTGTTATTTTACCCTTACCGTCATTAGTAAGGCAGCTACCAGACAATCTTTTGGGTATTCGTTTTTGTGTTTATTTACTTATTTATTTATTTTTGGTTGGAGGCTTACCAGTACATAAACTAGATACGAACACTTTTCCAACATATACGTATATATTTTTATGTTGTTTCAATAAAGGTAGAGATTGACTTTATAATCTATGAAAATGCCTGCATTTTTTACTATTGCCGATTGAGTTAGTTCAAAAATACGGGAGTCACACCGAAAAGCTTGAATACCAACTGCGTTCTATACTAGAATAGTACAAGTAATAAAACATTATCATGATAAATGTTTCAAATTAAGAAAGCCTTATAACAGAGACAAAACTGAAAGCAGTGTTTTTAAAAAAAGTGAAGACTTCATCGCTGATGCTAAATCAAATTTGTTGGATGATACAGCACATAAATGCATAATAACCTTTCCTTGCTTTCGTGGGGAAAATCAAAGTTCCTTTGACTGTCAAGTAAACACTGATTGTGAATGTGAAAAAGAGAAAAAAAAATCCCTTATCGGAGTAAAATTTTTGTATTACCAACGAAATACTATAAACTCTTACATTAATATTCTAGACAGGAAAGAAAAATAAGGCTGAGATAGAAGGAACGTAGAAAACCATTAGATCAATATTGAAGAAATAGCTTTATTAGTTCTTCCGACAATTCAGTTGCAAATGTACATCTTAAGAAGTCGTTTAAAGAAACAATACAAGAAGATAACGCATCTTTTGCTTCGACATATAAAACTTAAATGAAAATTAAGTTAGCTGCTGCAACTGTAATGAGTGGCAGGTTTAAAGCTTTTTACAGGAAAGTAGTTTCTATTGCGTCTGCTGTTCTAAAAAGTGTTGGACTGTTTAATGACGAAATGCCGTTTTTGTTAACCCTGAGAACTCGTTATTGTTATTGACCATAACAGTGGATTATAGGCAATATATAACGGAGTTAATTTGCAGAAGAATACTCAAGGCAAGAGATAAACCGTCAGGACACATTTCTGTATCTACATATACGAGAATTTCTTCCACTAGTATGAAATTTTGAAGTTTCGAACTATGCAGTATTGAGTAGCTGGTCAACGTGTTCACTTTCTCTCTCTTTTTCCATGCCTCCAGTGAAGAAAAATGTGACAAAAATGATATTTTGTCATTTTTATAAACTAAACAATTGCCAAAGTTTAAAATAATAAAATTCACATACCACATTCAGGCTGTTGAAAGGACTGTGAAGCTGGTCAATGAATCTGCAGAAAAGGTATTTCTGTAAAACTCAAGAGACGGGTTTATAATAACAACTTTGCACTCGCGATTATCCATGCCAAAACTGATTAACATATCCAACTTACAACCTTAATCCAAAAATAGGAACTTATTTAAAATCATATAATAAATGTAAATGCACTATAAATATGTAAAGATCGTAAATAACTGTCCATCATGGTCGGTTGGATGGTAAAGGCAGGGTAGAACTGAATGTGAAACAATCCCACCTTGGTCAGGTCTCAGTTGTTAATGTAATAAATTATAATTGCATAAAGAAGGAAGATCTGCACAGTACACATTTGTTATGGGAAGTGTAAACCTGGACTACAAAAGACAAAATACTGAAATTTGTAAAAAAAAAAAAAAAAAAAAAAAAACTCAAATTTTGATTAGTTTCACATAACATTACGGTTTATGCGCGATATTAAAAACTGTAAAATAATACAAATATTTTTAAAGATATGTGGAAAGAGCGTTAAAAAAAAGTATTTGAATGGTATTGGAACAAAAATTGTAATATTTGTATTTCAATAAAAATTTTCCAAATTTAACTTTTTTCGTCATTTTTTCGAGCTTTGAATGTCATGCGCGAATTAAAGATATAAATATTTATTTTATTTTTTATTTCCTAAATTGAAGTTGTCAAAGTACAACTTTTTTTTTTTGGTATTAGAAATCGCTTATCTAAAAAATCCATTTTTCAGTCCACCGTAATTTGTATGCCCTATATATCTATAGTGTATTTTTTTTTTTTTAATCTCAATGCGGCACGCTTTTAAAGAAAATAGAGTGATATAAAAATGATAAAAAAAATTACATTATGTTTAAATTTACATACATTTAATATATAGATATATGTAGCTATTTATAGGTATCAATAGATTTGACTTTTAAAATTTATAATGGTTTCTTATACATTTAAAAGTTTTCTCAAAGTAGTTCGACGACCATTTTAAACTAAAGCATCAATTCCTTTAAATAGATTTTGAAAAATAAACTTCAGAAATTTAAAACGCATAACATATACGGTATTTCCTGTAAAATACTGAAAATTTGAAATAAGGAAGTATGGGGAAAACACCAAGGAGTATTAATTTTAGCTCAATCGATGCGAGAAAAAGAACGAAGTGGCTAAAAGAAACCAAAACACCTAAAGGAATGTTTCACTTGTCTGGTAGAAAAAGTGTTCATACAGAGAGGCCGATGGGAATTCTCGCATTCAGCTAACTCTGAATCAATAGACTTGGGAAATGGTAAGGAAGTAAATTTTCTTTTCAACTATGTACTTCCTTACCAGATGTTTCAGTTGCTGGAAATATAATGCGTGGAGAAAATGCTTTACACATAGAGACTGAAACAGAAAATCAGCAATATTTCACTTATTTTTGCTTCTAAAATTTCTTTCTTTCTTTCTTTTTTTTTTTTTTTTTTTTTTTTTTACCCTTTAATAATTTTTTCTTCAGTGTTTTCAAGAGAAAAAAACTGGAAAATCACAATTGCTGGCATTTTGTAGAATACTTTATCTCAGTATGTGTTATGTGTTACCTATTTGAAGAGCTTTAATTTTGTATTGTTTTATTTTATTATTTTCTCATTTTCAAGATAAAATATTAGAATCAATGTTTTTACCTCAGATAGATAATTTGTGCGTGAATATAATAAACCCAATAGTAAAGAGAACTGATGTCCTACACAATTGAAAAAAAGTGTTACTTGTGTTTCTTGTAATTAAATTTTTATGTTTCAACGAGGAAGTGAATATTACACTTCATTTTTTCTTTTGAAGGGAAAATATATAAAGAATAAAAAATAAATATTACTAAAAATATTGTAGATTTTTTAAGCACATTACATAATCTATTATGCTTTTCATGAAACTTAATTAACTAAATTTTATTTTCATTTCTCTTCACGAAGACAAACGATAAAATGTTTCGTTTAGAATAGTTATTTTATTATAAAAAACTTGAATTTAATAGAAAATTGCACCGATAAAGGCAACACTACGCTAAAAAAACCGGACTGTTACTCACACGACTTTCTAATACCTTGCATTTGAATACTATAAAGATAAATTATAGACTAAGGATAAGATAACAAGTGACATAAACGTATTTTAAAAACAGTTGTAAAGAGATTTAAAAACACTAATTTTATATGTATTCCTGTATGATGGTTTACCGCATACTACATACATACATAAAATTTAAAATCTGATATTAAATTTAAAAGATTGTTCCATTTTTTTTCAGACACATTTTAAGTACACCCCATATGCTTCTTACTCTTTAAATACAGAATTATAACAAAACGCGTATTTATAGCAAATAATCAGCATAAACAGTCTCCAAACTAGCACCGTAATTTTTGGCGTATAAACAGCAGATCAGATAAGTGATTTTTGCACCAGAAATTTTAATTTACAAATTAGGTTAATAATGTTGGTGACGTTTCTTGGAAAATGTATATTTTTTTCCGTTAAGAAAATTTCTGAATAAAATTTCAGAAAATTTCTGGTGGCGGAATGAACTACCTTACCTGCGGATTATACACTGAAAATTTAGGTACTCTACTGAATGATGTGAGAAAGAAATTATCATTCCTTCTCATTTTTCCAGATTTTGATACAATTTAGTAAACCACTTCCAATTATTACATACGGTAGAGAAAAGTTGAAAGGTTTGAGGCCTTATGCAATCTCCTCAGGTTTCAAGTGCTTAAATCCGCGTCTGGTTCTCCATGAAGTGTTTGGTTGGAAGAGTTACAGTCACCAACTGGATCTAGCGTTAACTGGCGAAGATCTCAGTGAAAGTGCCGGGTTGAGCATAGAAGTGTTGGGTTGGTGTAAAAGACGTTTGCCAGTTATTTGAATGTAACTTTGAATGTAACCAGTTATTAGTTACTAAGAAAAAGTTTAATGGAAATCGCGAAGCTTTCCGTGTTCAGTTGGATATAGGCAATTTCCCGATGGATATTAAGGGAATCATTCTCTAACTTAATTCTTTAAAATGAGTCTTCCAAATTAAACAAGTTGGTGTATTTTTTGTTTGAAATAATACAGCGGGACTTATATTCAAACTTTTAGATATTACTAAAGTAAATCGGAATAATTTCGTAGTGTATTATTCACAAATGGGATTTTGTGCAAAGTCAGTTCTTAGGCTACAGTCAGCAGAAAAATTATCCGAGCACTAGCAATAATCCCTGTCTCCTTGTAAAGTCATGTTTTTAGTCAGTCTAAGAACATGATTCGACAAGGATTTATTTAACAAAACAGTATTAAGTGTACTTTTTTGATATCGGAACTATTGGCTAGTGCTCGGATACTTTTCCTGACGACTGTAATTCAAGTGCGAGAGTTAATCCAAATCTGGTGAGTTCGTTACTTTATACTTTCTTAAAATTTAAGATCTGTTTAATTGTAATTAATTTCAACACTTATGTAGAAATCTCAACATTCCACTCTGTCAAAGTTTAAAATAGAGAAAGTTAGTTTTTTTTATAAATAGTCTTCATTTGCATTTAGTAAATATTTAAGTAAATACGATAGATGATTGAAAGAGGATTGATGATAACAAGTCCTTACAAATTGTATTCCCTCAAACAAATGTAGCCTCATATTTTGTGCATAAAGCATATATACACACAATATACTTAAATTTAGCATAGTATGGAAAACACATAACACAACTGAAAATGCAAATTTAGTTATTTTAAAGTATTTCCCTAACACATTCCAATTTTTTTGTGGCCCTGTAAACAAACGTTAGATTATTTTTATGACATATCCTATGTAAAATATGTTTTTATGCACATAAAAAAAAAATGATAATTTTACTTTGTTTAATTCAGGCTAAAGTTGTTAAACTGTATTTACTAGAAACTTCACCCATAGAACTAATGTACTGGAAATTTTTGGATGCCACTGTACAGAAAACCTTTGCTTGTTCTAAAAGAAATATTTAGTGTAACATCCTTACATGATATAGAATTAGAATGTCGAGTTTAGAAAATCAGCTACAATTTGTTCTTCAAATCAAATGCTGATAATAGTCACACACAGAGAGATAAAGGCCAACCGCTAATAACCTGACTTTCAGATTCAGCGGACCTCAAAATTTGTAAATATATCAATAAATTAATTTCGAATATTAGATCCCAAAACAATACTTCCTCAATAAGTATATGTGAAAGAGAAAGTGAAAATTGAATACAAAATAACATGTACTAAATAAATGTGCATTTTGTTTTGTGTTAATTTTTTTATCTGTGGATTTATGCGATTTAAGAAAGGGAA
Organism: Salticus scenicus; assembly: GCA_963930645.1. Classification (NCBI taxonomy): domain Eukaryota; kingdom Metazoa; phylum Arthropoda; class Arachnida; order Araneae; family Salticidae; genus Salticus; species Salticus scenicus. Next base: position 101,969,317 of record OZ005657.1, read on the forward strand.
AAGAACACGTTTTATATCATTAAGAGTTAGACAAATTGCTTTTACTTTCAGAAGTAATTCGTTTTTGGTTTTTCCAGTGAAGTTCATAAAATATATATTCTGTCCAAATCAGATATTCCTAATTTTACCACTAGATTAATATATACACACACACACACACACATATATATATATATAGAGAGATATATATATATATATATGTGTGTGTGTGTGTGTGTGTGTGTTGACAATATTAGGTATTGAGCCAATATATAAAGAGAGATACCAAATGTTAAAATTTAAGAAACGGTGATTTTTTTCTTTTTTTACCAAATCGAACTTTGGCAGAAAAACTCGAACATTTCTAATCTGAATTAATATATATATATATATATATATATAAACATACGAATGTTTTAGGAAATACTCCTTAATTTAAGATATTATTTCGAGAGAGCACAATGTTTTAAATATATAGACAACATTATAAAATGTAGATGATAGCAAAAAAGTAGATGATAGCAACCAATCAGATGGTGACTCGCTGTTGACGACTCTCTATTTGAAGGTTCTCTAGTAATAAGTAAAATCGGTTTCTGTGTTCTTAAGTTTTGACGACAATTTGTATTTTCTGCATATACCGCACGTGCACAGAGACGACAAACAAAAACATGGCGTTACTATAAGAGAAAAGATAAAATGTTCTCTATTATGCAGAACACAAATGTCTAGTAACAGTGCAAAAAATGCTTCGACAATTTATGAAATATATTCCCCCGATTCCAAGAGCTTACTTCCAAAGTTTACTGAAAATGTACTGGAAGTATACTAGGAGTGTACAGAAAGCGTACTGGAATTGTACATGGAAGTGCACTAATTTTTTAGATCTTTGGGTGTCCTGTTATCTAAAATATATATGGTATTTTTCTTCTACTTTTTTCTCTTTTTATTAAATAAAGTGGCCTATCCAAATTAGGAATATTTAATTCGGAAACCATATATTTTCAACCGGCTGACACTTCTTCTTTCCTGTAAAATACATAAAATGACTAATATTAAAAAAAAAAAAAAAAAAAAAAAAAAAAAAAAAAAAGTTTTCACTACTGTGTTTATATGTGTAACTCCCGCGGCCGCATTTAATGTTTTGTGGAAAAATGTTTTTCTGTCTAAAAATGCTACAATACCAATTTTGTTAGTACAATCCTGTAAAAAACTAACTTTTGAGATATGGAAAAATAGTTTTGCGACACTCTCAAAAACTAAATCAGTTTACACAAAACGATTGGAAAATATCCTTATAGTGTCCGCAACTGGTTCAGTTACCTAAGTGTGTGATCTTATAAAAAATGAGACAGACTTTAATAATGTAGAGCGACCGAAGCTCCAGCAAATCTTTTCGTTTAGAGATAAAATAGAAATGTGATCTATTTAATTACGAGTCATCGAGTAAGAATATAAAAATATTTAAATAAGTTAATCATCCATATATTGTCTTTAGGAAAGAAAAGTTAAAACTAAATTATTATCATCCCAAAATATTTTACAAGAGTCACACTTTGGTGCATCTTTTGCACTAATGTTTACGTATACATATATATATATATATTAATTGTAGAAAATTTTCCAACATTATTTTAGGATATTACTACATGGATATGGTGGTTGGAAAACTGTACCAGAGTTTAGCATTTTCAACTCCTAATAACGGATTTTTTATTTATTTCTTCTTTTATTTACCTCATTCTTATATATATATATATATATATATATATAACCTCAAACAAAGCAGAAACACATTTTTTTTTCTTTTTTTATGCAATTAAGTAACAATAAAAATTAAATAAATAAAAAGTGCAATTAAAAGTATAAAAGTATCAACAAGAAAAATATTAATCTTTTATAATATGAAATCTGTCTGTCAGAAAATAATCAGATTTGCTAATATCCGTAATTTTACCTTCACTTTTCCACCACTATATGCATATAGTAATCTTCTATTTATGTTTACATAATCATTTATGGTGAAAATTGCGATAAGATTGCAGTGGCGAAGGAAAGAGGGGGAAAAAGGTGAGACCGTAACAACTTTGAAAATAAATGATGAATTTAAAAATCTAAAAAAGCTTTGTAAATTTTTAATAAGAAAACATGATTAAAAGAATTTCTATTTCATGATTTTGAGAGTCTCATTAATTTTCTAATTGCAAGAGAAACTATTAACTTAATGAAGAAAAATCTGTGGTCGTTTTTCGAATTTTAAGATAATACAAAGGAAAAGGTAATATTTTTTACTTCCAATCAAAAATTAAAGATTTTTATTTTATATGTATGTATTGTAAATGTTAACCAAATTTCCGCTTCTAGGAGAGAGAAATGAAAAGGAAAAGTAAATGTAATTTTTTCATAATTCAGACGAATCGTCTCGTAAGCGCATTAAAGAAAAGAAAAGGGTGTCTGAAAATTACACTTTCAAAATATTCCCACGTTTAGCTTAATCATTATTAAAAAAGTTCACTCTTTTCATAAAATATCTCATAAATGTTTTTTTTTTTCAATTTATCTCAAATATTTTTTTCGGTGGGAATGCAAATTACCAATACTTCAATATGTATATACATACATGTATGTACGGTAAAGGAATTTTCCTCGTTTCTAGCTTCGGTTACGGAACTACAGAACTTACGATTTCAGGGCATGGTTCATTTGAATAAATTTCTCATTTCAATCCCTATTATCAAACATTTATGTGTTTTTTGAAGTTACGAGAGATTTTTCAGAAGTTTCTTTGGCAAATCGATAAATCGATATCCTAAGTGAGACAAAATTACCATGCTGAAACTTTTGGCCTTTTTTTATTATGAAGTCATTGAATATTTTTACCGAAAGTTAAGTGAACTTTTCTTTCGATATATTTTGTAGATTATAAACTTGTGAAAATAGAATTTATTATTTTTTTCTGAAAAATGGAATGTAAGTGAGTTTTAAAATAGATACTAACATACATATATCTTCTTTTTTAAATTCAGCGTGCATTTCTTTTAAAATTAAACTTGAGTGAATTTGTAAGATTTTTAAAAATGTCTTTTATTGTAACGTTTCCTATTTTCACAGCTGTTAGTTTTTTTGATTATTTCGTATCAATGATCACCATTATCTTCAACAGTAAACATTTTGTTATTCTTTTCAAGGATTATATAAGTTTTTAATCCCTTTTTGGAAATAGTAGTGACAAGCAGAACATCTGAGAGCTCTGAATGTTTAACTTCTTTCAGACAATTTACTTAGAACTCGGAATGATATAACTTCTGCATCTTTAACACATATATATTAACACATATATATTAATACCTGTTGCAATATTTCGTATACATCAAAATTTATTATTTTTTTATTTATTAAATATCGAAACTAAAACATGACAAGTAAAAATATTTATTATTATACATATATTTATTTCATGAGGAAATATATTTCTTATTTATTAAACAATGTGAAAATATAACATTCACAAGCAGAGTTTAATTTCAACAAAATTTAACTATACAAATTGCAAAGTTGTTATTTTGTTAATGCTTTTATAAATTAGATTTCAACCATGTAGTACTTATAATTTTCGTTTCGTGTAGAAGCTTCATTAATGGACATTATAATCACTCCAATTGTTGCAAATATACAGAATAGGTTACTTAGTAGACTAAGTTTTCATTTATTTGAAATATAATAATCTCAATTAATACAATTCTTATTTTAAATCACTCACAAAAATAATATTAAATTTATGAAAAATATGCGTTGATCAAAACATAAGATTAAAATATCTATATTGTAGGATAAGTAATGTATTAGTCAATTAACACATTTTCAATTCATGTAGTAATAGTTAAAAAAATATATATTGTCTGAATATAGGAATCCTCACCTAAATAAAATATTATCGAAACAGTTTACTATTTATTATTTTTATTTATTTGTATTTCATTTTATTAAAAATTAAAAAAAAAAAAAAAAAAAAAAAAAAAAGCATTATTATATTAGTAGTGGGATAATCATGTTGTAGTGAATTTATACATTAAAAGTTTTTAAAATTTTCGTTAATATAAAATGAATATTATCCATTTTGAAAAGAAAATGGCATCAACAAAGTGACAATTTACATTCTATTATAAAAGAACTACTGTTTTATTTCATCCTTTTCTTTTAATTCTTTTTTTTTCTATAGAAATCAGACATGTTTTTAAGATAGAGAATGTTTAAATTTAAATCTTAAATCTATAAATCAAAGGAGCCTTATACTACAGCTATATTACTTATAATATAGCTGACATCGCTTATACAGTAAATTGAAGGTGCAATATAACCCTTTTTTTCCCGATAAGAATGATTATACCTCTGGGGGTCACCGAAGCGAGAGAGCCATCCCTTCAGTGGAGGATCAAAATTGTGATGGCATGTCTCCGGACCACCTCTAGGGGTGTGTCCCAGACCGTCGCCAATTGCCCATCTGCGCAGCACTAGTGCGACGTAAAACACAACAACAACCACAACAACCCGATAAGAATGTTATATTTTATCATTGTTAAAGATTGAATAATTTTAAATTATCACTAGAATATGATAATGCTGTAGATTTTATAGTAAATGAACTTTGTTAAATAAGTCGACTTTGAGCATCAGGTTTTGTAAACTAGTTTGTGTTTGACAAAACGTACAGTTGGTAACAGAAGTGTCCGAACACTAGCAAAATTTCCTAAATAAAAAACGTACACTTCATACGGTTTTGTTAAATAAATCCTTATCGAATCATGTTCTTACACTGACTAAGAACAGGATTCGACAAGGATTTATTTAACAAATTCGTAAGAAGTGTACTTTTTTTACATAGGAATTTTCGCTAGTGTTCGGACACTTTTGTTACCGACTGTATCCAGTTTAGTGTGACCTAGATTTTAGCTTTAAAAAAGTTTACTTAAGTATCAAGCTTATGTAAACTTTGTGGCTTCGTATTTTATAATATGGTAGCTTTTGTATCAGAATTATACTTACAGCTTATTTAGAATACATCGGCACGTAAAGAAGTCACAGTTTGTAATAGAATTGAAACACTCTGAGTTTATAGCTATATTATTATTACGTCTTTATATTAAAAAGGAGTCATACTACGCACATTAAAAATAGTATTTGTTGTTTAAAGTTAGCTATGTAAAAATGTATTTAAAATAATGAAAATATATTGATAAAAATTAAATTAAATAAAAATAAAAAATAAAATAAACAATATTGCGTGATTTCCACAAATGAGGAGTGATCTAAACAAAACAGTTTGGAAAGTTCATATTTCATTAGTATAAGGATGTTTTGAAATAGCTAATAATAAAATTAAAGTTTTGAATCAGCAATTAAAAATTACAACATTATCAGTTTATAGGATTGAGTAAATTAAACACATTTTATTTATGAAGTACATAAGATTTTAATTTCAAATTAAATTCTGAAAATGTTGCTTGCTTTGAATAAATAGTTCAGATACTTTGTAATAAAATAAAATTTCGATTTTCGGTTCTTTGAAAAATTTCTATAAATCATGAAAAATATGCAATATTTCATGTGTAACATACATTAAACTTTATTTAAACGCGCTTTTGAAAATCTGAATGCAAGGGAAATCTTGACGTCGAAGCATAAAAGATACATTCAAATAAAATGTTTACTACCGCGTGTTCTTCCTATTCTACCAAATATTGAAATCTAGAAAAACTTCGGAAGTTTGCGAAAAGAATTGAATCGCTATTCACAGATTTCTGTAAGCACTGCTATTTCAATAACTCGGAAATAGGAAATTTTCTCTTGACATCCTCACTTTAGTTGTTAAATATACAAATGTATAAAGATTAAAATGGTATAAAATATTTTATGTGAGCTTGATGTGTATTGTAATTTAATCGCGGAAGATGTTAGTATATATCACTGAAAGTTAGTTTTCTAACTTTGTAGCGTTTTTATTGCTATTTATTAGATTTTTTTTAGATATTTAATTTAAAATAAAAGTAAATAACCGAAAAAGACAGAATGCAAATGTTTCGAAAACATTGACGGGAAGAATATCTGTTTCAATTTATGATTATTGCAAACATGTTGTACTTAACAAACTTTGCCGGACTTTCCACTACACACAGCGTAAGTTATGTACGTTACAATAAAATACGTACGACAGCATATATTCAATATGATATAAAGAATTGAAATCTCAGAAAAAAAGAATATGTGAAAAAGTATGTTTTGGTATGAGTTTCTGTAAGCATCATCTGGAATACAATAGTGGATTTATGGATTTTTTTTCTATTTTCTATTTCTTTTTAAACTTTGTTTAATAAATTTAAAAAAAAGTATGCTTTCTATTGTAAAAATAGGTGCAAATTACAGTGCGAAAATAACGGTACTGTAAATTAAAGAACGTAGCAACTATATATTAAACTTTAATTGGGAATGGGTACTTTAGTCATGAATTACTACGCAAATAAGTAGAAATTAAACCTTAACCCTTTTAAGGGCAGAGTAATTTTGTTCATTTAAAATCAACAGCCACTAGAATTTACGGTCAATGTTATGAGAAAAGAAATAAAGAAATTTCCCCTTTTAAGTTATAAAAGTAAAATCTCGTAAAATGTTTCCGGCATGATTTTTTTCAGTTTAAAATAAAAATTAGGCGATGCTGTAGTGGCATCACCGCCCCTGAAAGGGTTAATGGTCCGCCATTTGGCGTATCTTTAAAATGTTGCATGCAATGCATGTGTGTGCAATTTCTTTATTTTCAAGTTATCTCAACATATTTATTAAACACATATTTATTACAACACATATAATTTATTTTAGGCAACAAACTTTCGTTTGTTGCCTAAAACATTATGCTGAAAGATTTCGAAATTTTTGTTCATGTATGATGAGCTAAAATTTTCATTAACAATTCATTAAACTAAAATGCAAATTAAACGTTAGGAGAAAAAAAATATTGTTTTATATAGAGTATAAAATATAACTGAGTATACATATATATATATATATATATATATATGTATTTGTCTGTGCGGGTATATGTATTCGTGATTCTTATCTCATTACTTTCCTTCTCTACAGGAACCCGTGCTGTTATGTCCACTGGAGGATCTACTGGAAGTTGGGATGACTGGTGGACCTACGATGGAATTTCAGGTAAGTTAAATTAATTGTACGCACGACAATTTTTGAGCATTTTAAAAAACGTATAACTTTTTAAAAGTGCACCAGTAGAGGTCATTTTATGATAATCACGCTATATTTTTATGTAGTATTCCAGTGCAATTTTAAAGACTGTAACTATAACCATTGTTCGATATCTTAATTTTTACCTAAACATTTTATGTACAGTATTCTATTGAGGAAAATGGTAATATAATATAATATATATATATTTTCTTTTTTACTCTAAAAAAAATTGAGAGAGCTTTAAATGCACCAGTAGTGGACACTTGAAAACGCAGTTGTGGACACTTTTTTTTTTTTTTTTTTCAAATGTTAACCACCTTTGAGATTTTTTAGAAAAGGCTAAATAAAATGAGAGCCAATTGAAAATGCACATTTAATTTTAAAAATGTGTTTTCTATTACACCAATGCATAAGCAAAAATTTAATGGCTTCAATAATGCATTGTCTTATTTAAAACGAGTTTTAATTTGTAATTGGCATTTTCATCACCCTCTTGTGAGGTAATCATATAATTACTAAATATAGTCAGCTTTATTTTAAGATACGCACTTGAATGTTGCATGCCATTTCAAGAAATACACATCTTTCGTAAAAATGTTGGCGAAAAATAACCTTTTATAAACATAGTGAAACATTTTGATTTTATTTTATGTTAAATTAAATAATAATTCGTTCTATATTCGGAATTTGGGAAAATACAGGTCTGTATTTACGACTGTATCTGGCCGTTAAATTCAAATAAACCAGTTGTTGACAGGGTTGTCTCAGACTGGCCATTATGCAATTTTCGGTACCAGTGTTGGACATACTGTATTCATTTATTTTTTGTTGTATTACTCAACAATATTGAGGCAGCCTACTTGCCACAACTATGCACAGAAATGTTACCAGCTGCAACTGTGTGAACTTACACGTTATGATACGTTTACACATGTACAGCTAGTAGCTTTTCTCTTCATGGTTGTAGTATTTATCTACAGCTGCCTCAATATTGTTGTCTAATGCTATACAAAACTTTTTATAGTGCACTTATAAAATTATTTTACGTTAATAAATAATTAAAACTTTAGCACAAGAGATGAATTTTGTGTTCTTATTTACCCGTGTGAAAGCAACCGGTAAACAGAGAAAAAATATACCAACTTTATCTAGTACTAATAAGTAGTTATTTTCTGAATTTCTAAACTAGAAATATAAATTTTCAAGCTATGCGCATAAGGTAAGCGAATAATCTGAATAGACGAAATGGTAGAGAATTAATAGTCTATACATTTCTAGATGGTGGAACAATATTATGTCTATTATAAACAGTATGAATCTTTTGTATTTTGAGAATTTCTCGGTGGATTTTCTAGAACTGGGTCATAAAATCGAAATATAGTTGCTAATATTCGCTTCTTGTGTTCGCATTTATTTACAGAGATTTTCAAATAGGCTTGACCTCAATAACATAGGCAAACACTCTAGAATTCTAATGGGGATTTCTGGAACTCTCTTTGAAAGGGAACTAGAATTTATAAGGATGACGTGGAACTACTTTTACTAAATTTAGTTTCTAGATGTCAGCTAAAGAATTATTGCTCAATGTGTATGAAATCAGTTAAAAATACAAATCAAGCAAAATTTTATTACCTTACTTAAACTATTAGGGAAAAAAAAAACTTTGCAAATTTCACATAATTTTAGTTAAATTAGTCTTATTTTTAAATTGGTGGCTAGAAATATTTTCAGTTCAAGGATTAATGTTATCGACTTGTAACACCAGCCCTGAACGTTTCTAGAACCTAAGCAAGAGATTAGAAACTTATTTTCAGAGTTTAAATCTGAATGTGCTCATTACTGTATTTCAATGTACCCATTGAATATGCCCATTACTGTGATGTTAGCACATTTTATATCAAGTGTGTTACTGAAAAATTGAAATACTTACAAAAACTTGAAATATTCGCATTGAAATAACGTACAATTTTTTCACATTAAATATATATATATATATATATATATTAGGAAATAATCATATTTAATACCCAAAAGTAATAGTACATTAAAATTTATTAAATGTACAAATTTTCTTATATTATAAGAGAAATTTTCAGAAACCGCAAACAACATATTTTTTTTTTTCCTTACATTAAAAAAATTCCATTAAAATTTATTTAATATTTTTTTTTAATAATGCCATAATCTTCATGTTCGTATGAAAATTCTTATGTATGAAAACAGTTACCTTACATCGGACATAATACCTTACATTTCAATAAAAAATTAGAGAATGGTAATAGTTTGTAATATTTTTATTAAATAAAATTGCTAAGTATAAATTATCAAAAAAATTCAATACTCAAAAATAAAATACTTCGTGGTCTGAATTATATTACTTCCTCATTTTTTTTTTATCTAAATATATTTATTTATGGGTACATACATTAAATTGAATAATGTGAAAACTTCTGAACTTTTAAGCAATGATTTATCTCAAAAATATAAATTTTAACATTATAAACTTTTAGTTCAACAGGATTTCAATGTTTATTTCATTAACTTTAATTTAATAAAAAATAAAATAAAGCAAATTAAAATATTAATAATAAATAATAATAATAATAATAATATGTATAGATATAAACTCGTTTCATAGCGTCAAGTGTCGTCTTCCGACAAATTCTTCAAGAAGGCTATTCCAGATCTTCAGTTTTAGGCTCCATTCATCCTCCAAACCCCTTTCTCTCATCGCTTTTTTTATATCATCCATCCAGCTTTTTCTTGGTCTTCTTCACTTCTTTTTTTATTAGTTTTATGGTTAGGAACGATTTTAGGTAATGTAATAATATTAAGGATTTAATAATAAAATAAAACTAGAATATTTTCATGACATATAAACATTAACATTCTATCCCTATTTGAAATAACTTTAAATATTTAAAATTTTCCCACTTCTAAATTTCTCGATTAGCCTTAAGAGAAATTCTAATATTTTGCGGGAAAAATTTACTCCTAATATTAATTCCTTTCTGTCTTATTTGCTTAAATTTTCTCCTTCTACGCATATACTTCTACGAAATCTGCATAAGCAATTCTAGGTGATGAAAATAACTTTGAGTTAAAATAAATGTCTGCATCTAAAATAGCGATGAATTTCTTGAATTCTTGAAGTAAGTGAAACAAATATATATAATACTGAATAAAAATGTTTCTCTGTATTTTCTTCGAATTTAATTTTTAAAAAAGAGTAATGCATAAACTTTGTTATTATACAATAAACTATCTTTAGCTTTGAACATTGCAAATGAATTCCAGGAGTTGAAAGCGACACATTCATCTATTATGAATTTATTGCTAAAATTTTCTCTTCTCTTTCTTTTTCCGTTAAAAGAAAATTACATTTTAGACTTTTCTGTAATGTGATTTCGAAGCAATATGTTATTTTTGAAAATAGAAAATTAGGTTAAGAAATAAATAAGCAAATAAACTCTAACTAATAGTCATGATACGTATGGATATTTTTCGTAGTATTTACCTTTAATCATTAGGGTATAGCGAATATTACAGATAGAGTCCTATATACATGACTCATAAATTATTTAAATATATTAGTTTGAAATACGACGGTTGTGAGAAAGAAATTTGCTTAAATATTAAGAAATAATAAATATTTTGTCAAAACTTTATATTAAAAATTTTACTTAGATATATTTGTTATTTTTCTACTTTAGCATAGATTATATTAAAGCTGTGAGATTTGTTTTGTTTTCCTTAATTTTTTTCCCCAAATATTTAAATATTTAAAACAACTTGAATACACAAATACATAAAAGAAAAATATATTCTACAAAAAAACTGTTACTTTTATTTTCATATGCTTGAAATACTTATATATATATATATATATATATATATATAATTTCCTATAATTCCACCATATACGTACAAATAAAACAATGAAAACGATTTTGTATATATATTCATGATATAACAAAAGATGCGCCCTAGCATAATATAACACTAAATGCACCAACTCAGAAACACACCCTCAAGATCGTTTAAAAATCCATTGAAAATTGAATATATATTATTTTATACCGAAATTTACCTCTTTTTTTACATGTGTACCATGAGTTTTGCAAAGCCTTACTTTTTGCAAAAAAAGTCTTTCTTAGTTTTTTAATCATAAGTTTTAACTAATTAAAATGAATTCATGATTTTTTGAGATGATCCATTGTCGCATTCTGAAATGACAGCTTGAAGTCACCACAATTCAAACTTTTAATAAAAACATAGCCAACCAAAAAAAAAATAAATTTTTTGTCCAGAACATTTTTATCCCTATGCATTATTGTTTCATTCTAACAAAACAATCCTTTTTTACAAAATTGAGTACATCAAAATATGAATATACAGGGTGACAAGAAATAACTTGGACACACATGATACATTAGAACTTTAATGCTAATGAAAATATTGCGACCAAACTTCAATAAATATGAATACATTATTTTGTCTATTATATTTACAAATTTTCGAAGTGGCTACCTTTAGCCTTAATACTAAGCTTTAAACGTGTCACAAAATTTTCGGCTATGGGCCGTAACTCACTCACTGATATTTTACCCCATTCTTTGCATAAGAATTCCTTTAGGGATGCCAAAGTTTTATGAGATTTAGCGCACACCCTTGTCTCCAAGATGTACAAAACAGAATAATTCATTGTGATCAAATCTGGGGAATACGGTGGCCATTCTGGAGCTCCAATGAAGTCAGGAAAATTTGTCTTGCACCAATCTTGAGTGCCTTTAGCTCTGTGTGGAGGTGCGGAATCCTGTTGGAAGGTCCATCTTTTGTTTCCAAAGAACTTTTGCGACCAAGGAAAGACAACCAAAAAAAATGAGTTTGCAATAGTGGTAGTTACAGATATTTGATTTAAAACTTCGTCCAAGTTATTTCTTGTCACCCTGTATATATATATATATATATCAGACATTTTGAAGTTACGATGTTCTTCATTAATCGCATTAATAGCACATAAAATTCAGGGCATGTTTGATCGAGATATATAATAATTACAACGGTTTCCTTTGACCATTCTTGTTTAATAAAGTAAAATTTTGGGGATAAAATAAGGTGATAGTACTGTTCGGAGTAATAGCAAAGTATTAAGTAAATATTGATATATAGGACATTCGTCACAGAGATATTACACTATAACTGTCCTATGGTTTATAATGCAAAAAAAAAAAAAAAAAAAAAAAAAAAAAAAAAGTCAACATTTTTTTTTTTTCTCTAAGGGTTGGAAATATTTTTCACAAGTGTTTTTTCGCTTTCATGATTTTCCGAAGATTGTAAAAAGTTTTATTTTATTGTCGTAATAAGTGTTCTGGAAAAACCAGAGCACTTATGCGTTTAAAAGTTTCATATACATAAATACTTGAACTTTTAACAAAACTTACGAAACTAAAAGTTATTTAAATATATGAAAAACGACAATTTTCTCTTTTTCTTTTAATGGTTTCTGACCCCTTATGCAGTATATTTGCCTGTTCAATAAAAAACAATGACGAAAAGAATTTTTTATATATATGCACATAAATAGTGAATTTAATTTTAACTTTATACGGGCTTTACGTGTGATATTCAATCCATTATGAGTTTTATAAAATATTATTGTAATTATGTTTTATTTAAATAACAGACTCGTTTCTAATTTATTAAAGAAATTTCAAAGCATTAAATGAAGGCATAGAATTGCAATCAGTCTTATATTATTAACAACATTGAGCTATATATAATAGTTGTTTGAATTGCTGGCGGTGTCCCAATGGTCTCAATATTCACCGTCACCATGTGTTTAAAATTAAGCTTATTTATGAAACCATGCAGAGATTCTAAACCAGTTTATTTAATGATTTATTGAGTGTTTGCAGAAAAACTTACATAAAGACGTGAAATATGACAAACATGACCAATCTTATTTTTAAGAAATTTATAAAAATAATAATTAAAGGAATTTGTAACGTATTAACTATCTTATGTTGTTTATTATTTTTTTCTTTTAAATTTTTACATCATAAATAATCTTGCTTAAAATAAATAAATAAATAAAATAAAATAAAATAATAAATCGATTATTATTCCCATTGTGTTATAAAAATACACACAAACAGGGGACCTGTCCTTTTCTTTGCCATATCAATCTTTACTTTTTATTCCTTTATTTATTTATTTATTTATTTATTTTGTTAGAGTAAAGGGAGAGATATTTACAGATTGTAATAGAGGTTTTGAATAAATAAATAAATAAATAAAATAAATATATGAAAATTTAAAATTTGAATCAAATAAGAACCTAAATCGATTAAATTTAGTATGAAAATTTGTAGCTCATTTAAAAATTAAAATGATCATATTAGAAGGTCTAATTTTGTTTTCACGTTAAAATACTCAAGAAATTTTACATATTTTGTATTATTGAAATCATTCGTATTTTGATTTAATATGCTGCACAAATATGTAATTTTTATATTACCGTGATTTCTTGTATATTTCGCATTTCAGATAAGTTTATTTTGCTTCAAAAAATTTACTTAACAGACATATTTTAATTTGTACCAGGTGTTTGCAAATTACATATTATGAAATAAGTTTCTGGTATAAAACGGTTGCTACTGCATTTTAATCTAGTAACATTAAACCCAAGTGGTATGTACTTTCTGTTTTTTTTTTTTTTTTTTCGGAGGGACCTAGATTGTACTCACTCGAAATTTGAAGAAAACATCGAAAATTTCGAAACTACTACGCCGACAAGCGTGACCTCTGTTTGGACTGGACATATCATGTTTCCTCTTCTATTTCGGAGAAAAGAGCCTCTCGTCATCTCTAAGCTTGTATGACGAAAATTGTTGCAGATTATTTTAAATCTGTATGTGAGTTCAATTATCGTTCTTCAAGTACCTTTATTTCATTTCTATAATTCTCTATAAAATTCCTTCAATTTCTTCAATTAAAAAAAAAAAAAAAAAAGTTTTTTTTCGTTTTTAGATTTTTTTTTCAATTATTTTTATGATTATTATTATTATTATTATAACGAATTGAATTTTAAAAATAATACACTATAATAATGTTTTTTAAATATTTCTTCTCTTATATTTAATACATATATATATATATATATATATATATATATATATATATATATATATATGCCAAATGCGTTAATGCCAAATTAGGCCAATATCTGTATATATTTAATTATATATACAATAAGTAGTATGTATATATATATATATATATGTGTGTGTGTGTGTGTGTGTACATACTGTTTTCCCCTCCAAAATTATGTATTAACAAGTTCGAAGTCAATATTAAGGAAAAAAAAACTGAAATATGTACAAACAAAACGTTTCTTAGCATTAATGTTCTTATACTTAGAGGACAACAGAAGTGAAAAGCATTCAATCTTGTGAGATCGATTTGCTTACGATCAGCGCAGAACAATAAGCTATTCACTGGATTTAGTTTCTCACAACCGAAAGGAGGTAAACTGCTTTTTCTTCGAATAGAGAAATCTTTGTTGTTTTCTCGGGTGTCTAGAGATGGTAACATTTTCACACCAATAGGAAATAGAAACAATAGTATAATCAAATGTAGATTTCTCTTTCAGAAACTGTTGTATGCAATACTTTATCCAAAGACTTTATTGCAATTTCACAAAACTTATTAACACTACGTGTAACTTTTGATAGTTTTAATTCAGAATACAGAAAATAGTAGTATTTTATATTTAAGCTTAAAATAAAATAATTAAACATTCAAATAGATATTATTTGGTGTATTGGTGTGTGGGATTATATGATTAAAAAACCACGGAAAAACACCAAATGGTTAAGACAATAAACGGGCTCAAATTTAGTACTCCGCATCTCTTTTCTAAAAACATGAAAAGTAGATCCTCTCTGCCACACGAATATATTTTGGGAAATTTATTATTTTTTTTTTGTACGAGGCTCGGCTATAAAATAATGAGACTCATATTTCCACAAAGGAAGCACACATGCGCAAAACACAAAAAATCGACAGCTGTGAAGCGTGAACCCTTCTCTTAGAATGCGGCGCCTATCGTGTCTGTAAAAAAACTAAGTCTGGCCGTGACCTTTGTTTATATGAGAGTTTTGCTTTGCCGGAAAAAATTATAAGTGTCGTAATAATAACAACAAATTGTTGTGAAATTTTACACGAAACTTGGGAAAAAAGCTAATGGAACCTGTCTTTTATTAAATGAAGTGTATAGCAATTAATGATTTGACAGTCTGTTATGACCTTGAAATCTCGCTCAACTCCGTAAAAGGACATTAAATAATTAAGAAATGATCTGATTTGTTGAAGATTAACTCATGCGTTCTCCATCAAGGCAACGCCGGCTTATTTTGCATTGTCTCTCAAGACGTTTCTATCCAAGCACAATATTCCAATGTTGGGTTATCAACATTATCCACCTGACCTCACACCATGCGACATTTATCCATTTCCAATGGTCAAAAATGCATACAATAAATAAATAAATAAATAAAAAATACTTCGATTTGGTGAATATGTGAAAGGAACAGAGACATGCATCATAAAGAAAGTCATAGAAGAGCACTGCTTCGAACAAATGAAAATCCACATGGAGCTATTTAGGAATAGAAGGGGATTTATACTAAAGATAATAATAACTATAAAAAAAATATATATATACAGACACGACATTATTTCATTATTTAAAACATGAAAATCTGACATTGACAGATTTTAATTTAGTGCCAGAGGCCAACTGCTAAACTTGTTAATATCGACAAATTCTTCTTTAGTTAATTCGTGACGATCTAAATTCCATGATAAAGTTTTCATTAAATCAAACCAATGTGTTTCAGCTGCAGATACTGTAACAAATAACGTTGGAAGTCCAAACTGTCTTATAGCCGCAAAACAACGTTTTTTCTCTTTTTCCCAATGAGGGGGAGGTATGCCTTGGGGGGGACTCATGTCAAAGGTGTGCCTTGGGGGGGACTCATGTCAAAGTTGTACCTTGGGGGGGACTCAAGTCAAAGTTGGGCCTTGGCGGGACTCATGTCAAAGTTGGGCCTGGGGGGGACTTCATTCAATAAATCCCCATTCAATAAACCGACTGAAATAGGCCCTTAGCACTATTAAGATTGTATTATAACAATTCGACAACGCTGTACCGACTGAAATAGGGGTACCTTGGGGGGGACTCATGTCAAAGTTGGGCCTGGGGGGGGACTCATGTCAAAGTTGTGCCTTGGGAGGACTTCATTCAATAAATCCCCATTCAATAAACCGACTGAAATAGGCCCTTAGCACTATTAAGAGTGACCTATAAAAATTCGACAACGCTGTACCGACTGAAATAGGGGTACCTTGGGGGGGACTCATGTCAAAGTTGGGCCTGGGGGGGGACTCCTGTCAAAGTTGTGCCTTGGGGGGACTTCATTCAATAAATCCCCATTCAATAAACCGACTGAAATAGGCCTCTAGCACTAATTAAGAGTGACCTATAAAAATTCGACAACGCTGTACCGACTGAAGTAGGGGTACCTTGGGGGGGACTCATGTCAAAGTTGGGCCTGGGGGGGACTCATGTCAAAGTTGTGCCTTGGGGGGTCTTCATTCAATAAATCCCCATTCAATAAACCGACTGAAATAGGCCTCTAGCACTAATTAAGTGTGTATTATAAAAATTCGACAACGCTGTACCGACTGAAATAGGGGTACCTTGGGGGGACTCATGTCAAAGTTGTGCCTTGGGGGGACTTCATTCAATAAATCCCCATTCAATAAACCGACTGAAATAGGCCCTTAGCACTATTAAGAGTGACCTATAAAAATTCGACAACGCTGTATCGACTGAAATAGGGGTACCTTAGGGAGGACTCATGTCAAAGTTGGGCCTGGGGGGGGGACTCATGTCAAAGTTGTGCCTTGGGGGGACTTTATTCAATCAATCCCCATTTAATAAACCGACTGAAATAGGCTTCTAGCACTAATTAAGAGTGTATTATAAAAATTCGACAACGCTGTACCGACTGAAATATGGGTACCTTGGGGGGGGACTCATGTCAAAGTTGGGCCTGGGGGGGACTCATGTCAAAGTTGGGCCTTGGGGGGACTTCATTCAATAAATCCCCATTCAATAAACCGACTGAAATAGGCCTCTAGCACTAATTAAGAGTGTATTATAAAAATTCGACAACGCTGTACCGACTGAAATAGGGGTACCTTGGGGGGGACTCATGTCAAAGTTGGGCCTGGGGGGGGCTCATGTCAAAGTTGTGCCTTGGGGGGACTTCATTCAATAAATCCCCATTCAATAAACCGACTGAAATAGGCCTCTAGCACTAATTAAGAGTGACCTATAAAAATTCGACAACTGTACCGACTAAAATAGGTCTCTAGCACTAAAAAATGTATGAATTTAATATATATATATATATATACATATATAATTTGAATAATTTATTTCCTTTACAACACTGAGCAAATGGAAGATAGATGAAAATACCAACAATAAAATTTTAAATGAGATGTATTTCGAATACATGTATTGTCACGATGATAATTTAATTTAATTACACTGAGTAGTAAAAACATGTTAAAGTACTTACGCAGAAGAGAAATGACACACATTATATATTACAGTAATATTTCATGTATTTTCTAGCTGTATATCTACACCTCGTATTTATTAGATTACTTGACACAAGAACTTAATTTCATGCTTTTTATTGCATCGGGATTTAAATTTTTTTTAAAGAGATATTAACTTTGTGTGAATACATTTAATTAAAATAAATCAGTGAGATCATAAATATTTAATATAAACATTCTAAATCCAAATATGACATAGGTGATATCTTGATATCTGAATTCGTGTAATAATTAGTCGTGTTAAAATTATCATACACCTCTTAAAATATGCTAGTGAAAAATAAAAACGTTATTCAATTCTAGTTACTTAGAGTTATGAGTCATGTAGTAGTGAACTCGAGTACGTACAGTCGGTAACAAAAGTGTCCGAACACTAGCAAAAATTCCTATGTAAAAAAAGTACACTATATACGGTTTTGTTAAACAAATCCTTATCGAATCGTGTTCTTACACTGACTAAGAACAGGATTCGACAAGGATTTATTTAACAAAACCGTATGAAGTGTACTTTTTTTTTTACATAGGAATTTTTGCTAGTCTTCGGACACTTTTGTTACCGACTGTATGTATACATATTTTTTTCTTGTGAATTATTTTACAAGTAAAAAATGTGATAAAATATTTCACTTCAGAATAAAAATTGTCTCTCTCTCTCTTTCGCCTTTCTTTTTTTTTTCTTTTGAATCGGAAAATGGTTTGCCCATTCACACAAAAATGAAGAATTGACGTCGTAATTCAAAGAGACATATGGACAGATAGACATCGTTAAGAAATTTAAAAAAGTATTTTTAGAATCTTAAAATTTTTAAAAGTTTAAGAAAATAGCTTGACGTTTCTAGAAATTTACGAATTTCGTGTTATTACGCTATTAATGTAAAAGTAAATATAAAGTTTTCAACACAAATGTAATTTTTATTTTATTTTTTTTTTTTTTTTTTTATGAATGATTAAAATAAACAAACTTTGATCAATTCGATTCAATCCTGATTGACAATAATAATTGAATTCATTTCAAGTTTATAAAGTATATATCATTTTTTTCAGTTTACAATCACTGTCACAAAACACTGCATGCAATATACAAAATCAAATACCTTAACAAAATATAAAATTTTTAAGCATGTTATTTCTGAAGAATATTATAAATATTTCTTAATTTCAGAAATTGAGATTTTAAAATACATTTAATTGAAATTTCCCCTTGTAAATGTCTTTATAAAATTCTATTTTATCTTTTATTCTCTTAATTAATAAAGAAAGAAGTATCATTTTCCCTAAAAAAAAAAAAAAAAAAAAAAAAGTCTTGCAAAAAATAATTCATTTTCTTTCTAACAATAATGAATGAAAATAACATTCTGAAATCTCTTGACATTCATAAATGTATTTCCTTGATTCACCAATACATTGTTCTCTATGAAAGGAAGTGGCTGAGAAAAGAAAAAAAAATACTTTTCTTCGCTATAGCACAGGAATTAAAAAAAAAAAAAAGACCTTTTCCTTTTATATCTATATCTATATATTTTATGTCTGTATTACACGTTTTAATCCGTTCTGAAGAAACTTTGGTTTTTCTTTTCCTCTAATTAATGAGACGAGAGGGAATTTTATAAATCAAGTAATGCACCATGAAGAAAACCATCATTTAAGTTGAAATAATTAAAGTAAGATCCATTTAAAAACTAGAGAACTTTTTATTGTGAACTTTTACAGTTAGCTTTTTTTTATGTAAATGTAAGAAAGCAACTCTGAATATATATTTCTGTAAAAAAAAAAAAAAAAAAAAAAAAAAAAGCTATTCGAGTGGCTTTCACGAGAAATAATAATTATTAAGGAAATTTTTATGCCCTGTGATTTTCGAAACATGAAGTTATTCTATTTTTTTTCGTAAAAAAAAAAAAAAAAAAATGAATAAAATAATTCAATTAATTAGTTTAAAAATGTATTTTGTGCAATAGCATCTCTGAGTGACTTTTTTACAGGATATAATAAAGGAAATATTTCACTTTTATTTTCATAAAATTATTTTTATGAAAAATTTATGCTACAGTTGTTGAGAATATAGTTTAGAAATATAAAAAATACACTCAATTTAGTATACATCGCCAAATTAACAATTTATGAAAGTTGGTAACATTGATGGCGTGTAGGTGTTAAAGGCGATTGACTACACGAAGATCCCAGGCCTCAGAATAGTAACTACTTTATAAGGGGTGTTTTGTTAATATTATTTTCGAAGAAAACCAT
>OZ005657.1:101994476-102119476 GCA_963930645.1 Salticus scenicus
ATGATACAGCTTTAAAGCATGATCAGATTACGAATAGTATGATAATGAGTAATATGATATTTGGTAACATTTTAAATTACCTAAACATAATATTATAGGAAAAAGTAAAAATTTTAAACTATTTTTTTTTCGTGAAATATCATTTTATGTAAAATACTACATATCATAAAAGCTAGATATTAAATAAGATATATTTATTCTCTTTAATTGATTTTCTATTTAGTTATTTCCTTAAAGTTCATAGTGACTTGCGAAGCATTTAAAAAAAGATCATTTTTTAAGCTTATTTTCTCAGTAACAAAATTGACAGAATGAAACTACAAATACAGACGGCAGCAATATATATATATATATATATATATATATATTTAAGAAAATATTTGTAGAGTCATGATTTTAGTCTTCATGTTGTTTATAAAAAAGTAAGTTCATGATAAAAATTAGCGACCAAACTAAAAAAGAAAAAAAAATGAAGAAATTGAATGTGTGCTTCAATAATTTTCCTACCGACTGTAAAAGCTGTTATTAAAAAAAACTCGTAATTGATCTGATAATCTGAAACAACACAACTATAAACAAACAATTATACAGAACATTTGGATATGTTTCGGTGTTAGCTACTTCTATAAAATGGTTTTTAAACAGTGAAATTCAGCAACTTTTTGTAGTTTTAAACTTAAAAAAAAATTAATTATAAATTTTGAAACTGTTAAGTTAAATTTATTGAAAGATAAATACTTGACATGGGTGGACTCTGCCCAGTATCTCATAATATAATTGTTCTTTTAATTTCACTATATCTCCTACAATATTCACTTAAAATAAATCTACCGATCACTCGGAGAGTTTACAGACTAAAATGTCCTACCCAAAAGGCTATCCACCTTCTGATTCAATACAATTAGTTTATCCTAAGTTTGTTGATTAATTTTATTAGGACCAATTTTATATTTCAGTGTCGATGGAACTCCATAATATTTCCATTACAATAACATTACAGTAATTCCAATAATGCAAGACTTGTGAAAAAAAGCGCCATTCCGACTTACTAAGAATCTCGCTTATTTCGGATAATATTAGAAGTTTTCTAAATAGAATATCCATAGTCAATGAAATTAATTCCAGTATCAAAAAAATATTTTAAAACGGGTCTAATATTTTTAAGATGAAAATAATTCTTATTATACACGTGTAGGCGAATATTTTCTCTGTTCATATCCGTGTTAAGAAAATAGAAAATTTCGAATAACTTAGAAAATTTTTAATTAGAATGATGAAAGCAAATAGGGTTTTTGCCAGTATGAAAAATGTGGATGTGCTGACTGTAAAGTCAAAACATTAACATTAACACTTTATTTATATTCTAGAGCATCATTCTGATAAATGATAATAGAATTCGTTTCAAATATACACAATTTTAGCGTAATAGGAAAAATTTCAATTAAAAAATAAAACAGCAGTTTGAAAATAATATCAGTTTGAAATATTACAAATAAACTCAAAAGTACACCAATAAATAAAACTTGCAAATTTAAACAGTAAATTCATATTAAGATTTTACATTGTTTTTAGTGCTTATAGAATCATTCATTTATGAAAATAAGTGGTTAAGGATAGAATTCTGCAATATTTTATTCATAATAGCACTTTAAATCATTACCGATAATAACTATAGTTGTAAGCGTTCATTGAATCGAAGCAGGTCGTTTCGACGCCGACGGTTCGACGCCAACGGATCGACGCCAACGTTTCGACGCGGGGTCAGTTCGACGACATATTTTTTTTTTTCGTATTTTTATTTATTTTAGAAAAAATATGCATATGCCTGATATAATATATATTCATATATATATCTTCATTAATATTCATATATATATTCATATATATATTCAATTCTCATATCAGCTCGCAGATACTTATTCCGCTTGTTCGGCGGTTCATCTCCACGTACAAATTGTTCATAACATTGATCAATTGTTTTTTGAACACGTCTGAGACCATCTATGAATTTCCATAATGTGGGGTGTGAAACACCAAATTCGGCCTGTAGACGCCTGTGCGCTGCTTCCGCGAAATTATTGGTGCGTCCTTCGTTATTTAAGGTTCTAGCATAACATGACCACATTTCTGGTTTAAAAGTAGGACGACGGCGACGATTATTTCTCTGAATCCTTCCAACGTAATAATCTTCAAAGTAATCTAAAATTGGGGTTAACTGATTAGGTAAATTCTCACTCAAAGTTCTTCGATAGGCACAAAACTTAACGCAGGAATGATACGTGCATAGAGAGCAAAATCAGCATCGGTGTTATATCGTCGCATTAAATGGAATTCTGCTAATTTGCGCTTCATATTTTTTACAAGGTGGAACAAGCACCCTTGAATTTCTGCGTTTGGAAATTTGCTTGAAAAATTGTTATTTAAGGCAATTTCAAAATCTAAAGAAACTTTTTTCAGCTTAAAAAGTGGCCAACTTTCTTGAATCATTTCAAGCATGCGTGTATATGTTTTTTCCGCCTTGTCGGGTAAGAGGGCATAAATGATTGGCAATACAAAACCTTCACGTTCGGCCATAATAACAAAAACCTGGGAAAAAGGATGAGGTGCTAGTCTAAAAGTTCCATCAACGTAAATTTTTGTTACGAGGCGAATCCAATCGCTGACACTGGCTTTTCCGAAAACTAAAATTCGGTCTTGATCACCCAATCCCGAATCGGCGATAACAAAATTTTCACTATTTTCTCCGTAATATTTATAATTTTCTGGCAGTTCAATGGAAACCCTGTCAATTGGTTGCGACGGGGCTGCATTTATGTCTTTTCTACGTCGTTTAATAACTAATCTTACAGCTTCTCTACTTGGAAACTGTCTTAATGCTCTAACAGACAGCTCTTGCGTTTCTTCAATGCGAATTACCGCGGGAGTTTCTTGTGTTTCAACAGCCCTTCGTTTTATTGATGTTAAAGTGCGGACAACTTCAACACGTGCTGCATTTCCTTCATGAGCATGATTGCGAACAAGTTTTAAAAATTCACCCGTAACTGCATCAGTGTAAATTCTTCCTTTACATTTATTGTTTTTGGAAAATTCAACTTCACAACGCCACGATATTTTTGCTCCATTTTCTACATATTTATCGAAACAGTATAAATATCCATCGTGCTCATACTTTTCTTTACCTCTTAGTAATATATTTTCCACTTCCAGACATTTCTACGGCTGCAAGTGCTAACAATGAATTAAAAAATGTCAACTCGCGTCCAAATATATTACGGGGCTCGTTAGAGAAGATAAGAAATGCGCATGCGTTGGTAATTGGCAATAGATAACTTATATTTAATCCAAAGAACGACAAATCTGAAGCGATTTCATAACCCCCCCCCCTAATCTGACACATACAGGTATCAGTAATCTGACGCATGCAGGTTAAAATGTCTGAACTTTATTCGTTCAGTTGATAGCGAAGGGGGGGGGGGGGGATTTCACTTGTCAAAAAAGAGATAGAGTTATTGACAAGCCTGTAATATGTTTGAAAGAAAGAAGAATAGATAAGGATAAGCTAGTTTAAATGCAATAAAGTTTGAAATATGTTCAAAACCTTTGGAATTTTCTAAAAATTGCAATTAGTTCGGAAACATTATTTGCACTTTTGAAAGACTAACAGTTTAGGACATTCTTTGAGGATGTCAAATTAATAAAGTACGACGCCAGGTTTTTCTTATCAACGAAGGAATTCCTGTTGAATTCTTTGTTATACCTTTTTGGGTTTCACATTAACATTTATTTTGTATCTATTATATCAGTCATATTACTTATTTATTTGAATCACGCTTCATATACATAACATATTAAATATATATATTATATCAGGCATATCGCATTTATTTGAATGATGATGCAAACTTATTCTAAAAATAAATAAAAATACGAAAAAAAAAAAAAAATATGGCGTCGAACTGACCCCGCGTCGAAAGGTCCTGGCGTCGAACTGACCCCGCGTCAAAACGTTGGCGTCGAACTGACCTGCACCGTTATTAAATTATTCAACCCAATTTTTTTGAATTTAAACAAATTTGGGTGGAACATTCAACTGTAGTTCTATATAATAATGAACCAAATTTAATTGAAATGTAAATTAGACTTCAAAGCAATGTACCTTTATTTATTTTTATTGTGGTTTTAGTATCATTTTGTGAATTCTGGTTCCAACATTGGTAATTATCATCCGTTATTTCTGAAAAATATTCCTTTATAGTATAATACTAGACTTAAATGAGACGGCGATGACCTGTCAGAAGTACTTTTCCTAAAAGAAATTTGCATGTAAGCTCACTGTTTCCACAATTATCCTAAATGTTATCAGATATGCAAATATTTCTAATTTATACTGGATCATGGTTAGAACATGCCTTTTTTTCATACGTTTTCACACCATTTTTTAAAGAATAATTTTCACCTGCATGTAATTCCGATACAAAGGAAGAAAATTACTCTACAAAAACAGTGGAGTAAAAAATGGGCGGGTACTGAAAATTCTACGAAATGAGTAAAGAAAATGACAGGTCTGAACTACTTTTTATTAAAGAGTATTTTTCTTCTAATGCAATCGTAATTACATATTGAAGACAATTTATATATTATAAAAATTGGTGCGTATAAAAGGCGTTTACTAACGACGCTCTCGAATAAAAAAGAAGTTTTGGAGTGTATAGATTACGCGTGTGAATTGTATAATAAATGCATTAAAAAATGTGTTAAACTAAATGCATTTTACATTTACATTTTTTTTCTACTAAAATATATTTTAGAAAAAGTCAACATTTATAAAGAATTGATATACCACACAGCACACTGAAATTTTGGAATGTATGCATTGCACGTGTAAATTCTATTATAAATACATTAAGAACTATGTTAATTTAAAAGTATTTTACGTTTTTTTTTTGTGCTAAAATATAAGTAATAAAAATCCAACGCTTACAAAGAACTGATAAAACACTGGAACAATGGAATATTTATTTTTTTTTAAGTTAACAACATCCAATAAATCTTTTATCCAATAACGAATAACGAGGCATCAAATCCCATGTCTAGTGACAAAATTAGCTACTCGTATTACTTATACAAAAATTCAAACCCTATTCAATTTTCACACTTTATTTCAAATATTTTTGAAGAATATCTACCATTAAAATGTTCAAAACATAATTTATTTTTAATCGTTTAAATACTTTGTATGACATTCTTTCCAGATAAAAGATATTCGACACGCTTGAGCAGTTTTTAATTAACTTTTAATGGGATTGAAATTTCTAGATACTGTACTAACTTTAAAAATATGACTTTGGCACTTGCCTGAAAACAGTTTTTTATTCGTTCTTTCTTTTTTTTTCCCTTTAAAATTCAATCACTAACTGTTACAGTATCATTTTTCCAGATTTCCTTTAAATTTAATCACTAAATACAATTCTTGAGACAAGTATTGTTGAGATTATTTTCCTTTAAAAGTATTTGTTGTAAGTTATATATATTGGACGACAAGAAAGATGAATAAAAGTTTTTCAATAAAAAGGTTTCAAAAATTTATGAAGTAGATAAAATTCTTGCATTTTTCATGTTCTTTCTAACAATGTATTATATATATATGTATATATACATATTTCAATAAAATTCAAGTATTGAATTTTACATCCATCCCTCGTTTAGAAAAATAGCATGTATTTTTTAAACATCTGTATCATTCAAATTGTAAATTTCAGTTTAAATTGATGTATGTCAAAAATGCATTTTTTATATTCCAACGATAAAACTCAAGTGATATCGTAGATACAATTTTTTAATATTATATACTAGCATGTACATATATTTATATTTTAAAACATATAGAAATACATTTTGAAAAGAAATATCTGTATAAATTTTACATTCGATTTCCTTAACATTTAGTATAAGATTTTACTGAAAAACTAATATCTGCATAATTTTCAAAAGTCACGTTTTCTTCTGCGTTGCATATTTCAATTAAAAACATATTAAATTTTGTAAATTTTTAAGTTATTCAACTAATAATATTTTATATTTAATTTCCCATGCATAGTTTGGATATTTATTTAATCCGGAACGTAAAGTAAAAGAAAAAAATATATATATTTACTTTTTATGAAATGAAATATTTTCTGAAGTTATAACAAATCATGTGGCCTTATTAAGAATTAAGTGCATATAAAAGCTACTTCTACAGAATTTATTCCTGCATTATTATTTAACTATGACGTTATTAATTACCTAATAACAAGTTATTTATTATTTCAGAAGTAGTAAAAGTAGTTGATATTAAAAATTAAAAAGTTATGCAAATTCAACACGAACCTTGAAGTACTTAACAAATTTTAAAATATTAACCAAAATATTAATGTATTCTACATGCAATGTTAGCTACAGTCTGAATAATGTTTTGTTAAATAAACAGCTAAATCTTCACTTTTTACTACTATTTCACTTAATATTATTTCTAATTCCCTTAATATTACAAATTCCAATACTGGGTTCCGAACTAATTTTAAGAATTCACATTCAGCTTTTGGATATTTCTTGAGTAACATCCTTAGAAACGTTATCATGCAAAATTTACATTAAATTAAACTAAAATATAAGGGAATTTCACTTTTACTGACTGTAAATATTAATCTGTTATTCGCATAAATTAAAATAAAATAAAACAGTATGTATAAGCCAATTGATCATTTGTGACTTGCTAATTAATATGCTTATTATATACAACTTAACATGAGCATATGACAAATGTGTCTGTTGTTTACAATACATTTTATGTTTTTAGTTAAAGAGTAACTAATTAATATTCATTTAATCTAGTTCCATGTTTACCTGTCTGATGGTTAACATTAAGAAATTTGTCATATCATAGCAAACTTTTAAAAACACTTCAACATATACTTTAAAAACAAAGTCAATTCCAATATAAAAAGTTTTGTTTTCCCTTTACAGCTTTAAAGGGAAAATTTGATTTACAGAATGCTTCATTTTTTCCATAAAACATTTTTGAACATTGAAAAAAAGTATATAAAGAAATAATAAAAACTAAAGAAGTCTATAATAAAATACAGGAATACACAACTTAATGCACGTAACTTTAGATACACAGAGCTTTTATAGTAAGATATCTGTTTATTATGATATCTTCGTTTTTTTTTTTTTTTTTTTTTTTTTTTTTTTTTTTTTTTTTTGCATTGACGTCAGTCAGCAATAGTACAACTTTTAGATTAAAAGAAAAAAAAAAAAAAAAAAAAATAGAAAAAGAAAAGAAAAAGAAAAGAAAGACAAAAAAACATGCTTTGACTATTTCAGGAAAAAATCAAGGATTGGAATATTCATTGGAAGGGAAATATGTATTGAAGGGAAATACTCTTCGTCATGAAAGAAAAAAATACAAAAAGAAAACGGCTTTGACTTTTCGGGGAAATAGAAAATTAGTTGGATTTTTCGTGTGCATAAGTCGAACTGATAGGTTGCAATCTCTTCAAAAATTATTTATAATTTGCATAATTTTCTCCGTTTATCGGATACATTTCAGAAACTAAACTGCTCTAACTATCTAGGTGAAAAAAAGAAAGGAAGAATATTGAAGGATTAGAAATTATAATAGCAGGAGACTTGGCGTTGGAATATTAAAACAGGAATAAACTACTACGTCAGAAACGCCAAAGAAAAATTATTCAGGTGCATACAGCTGTTTCGGTAGCCTAAAGCGTACCGTCTTCAGTGCTTCTTTTTGCACTGAAGACGGTACGCTTTAGGCTAACGAAACAGCTGTATGCACCTCAATAATTTATCTTTGGCGTTTCTGACGTAGTAGTTTATGCTAGGATTAGAAATTAGTTTCGTAGGTTGTAATCTGAAAATAATTGGTTTTTAATGTTAACCCGAACTTTCGAAGCTGAAAATAAATTATTTGATTATTTTAAAGACGAATAAATATGGATTATAAGTCTGTGTGTATTCAAAACTTGTTTTTAAGAAGAAAATTATTTTAATTTGTAACCCGCTTTTCGAACAGAGGAAAACCTTTCTAGTGAAAACCTTTCTATTGCTTTAACAATTTCAACTGAATGTTTCGGTACTCATTTTCCAAGACCCTTTAAAAGCTCTCACAGTAAAATGAAAAGATTTAAAGGTTTGTAACTAAATGAAAATCTCTTAATCTCTTAAAAGCAAGTAATATATATATACACTCCTTCTCATATTTATAAGGACACTGTATATTTTGAAATAACTAATGTAAAAGTAATTGTGAACAAGATTAACTAAGTGCACTTAATATATCTAGTATTCTAAAAACGAAAATTGCTATAATATTTTTAATATGAAACAAAATTAATAAAAAATAATGCAAAATGTGTTTTTCTCCACGTTTTTAGATGTTCATAATTATAGGGACAATCCAGATTTTTTCGTTTTATTTAAATTACTAGCGGATAAATTACAGTTGACATGCGATTTTGTTAACGACTGGGCTAGATTAATTCATATATAAGCCTTCAATTTTTCTTGGACGGACATTACTGATAATTCCTCGAAAAAAAGAACGTTCAAGTAGTGAAGTATGATAAATGTGTTTTTTAAGTGGAAGGATAATTTCAATCCGCCAAATTTCTAATGAAATTCGAAGATCTAAAATTGCTAAAGGAAATGTGATTAAACGTTGAACTGCTGGTTCGATAGGAGAGAGATCTGATGCAAAATCAGAGTTGTTTTACAGAGATCGAAGACTCGTAATTCCTGTTACTATTCTACTCATAATGACTGCTGCTGAATTTTCTCGTAATTTTAAACGAAAGGTTGGGGTCTACATTTATGAATGTTTAAAATAATTAATAATATGTTAAAATGAATAAAAAACCTGTAATAATCAATAAGCATTTAATGGGAGAAAGAACGTCTGTGTTAAAGTTGAATAAAGACAATATTGAATGGTAAAATATTGCATTTTCGGATGAAAAACTTTTTATTCTTGATTAACCAAATGGTTTTAACAGTTACTGGCACAATCTGAAGATAGCGAACGACAGAGCAGATTTTTTAAAGGCAGATATGAATCGGGCATTTTAAAGGTGGATCTATGGTGCTCTGGGGAGCTGCTTCTACTAATGGCAGAATAAATTTAGTAATTTTTTCAATTATTATGAACATCAAGAGAATATCCGCAAATTTTAAACGCCGAATTATCAGATTTTTGTTAGATTTTGGGGGGTAATAGTATTTTTTTTCAACAAGACTTACATTTTTGCTCTACTTTTAAAGCAATAGGAAATAGTTTGAAGAAAGAAACTTCTGTATTATTGCCTTTCCCATGGTCTAAAAGTTAAAAAAACCTTAACTTATGATATTAGAAATGTGCATGCAAGTGGAAAGCAATTTTAAATAGTTTAAATGTATTAAGAATATCATATATGCTATATGAAATGGTATTGAAACTGAATATTAAAATATATATATATATATATATATATATATATATATATATATATATACCAGAGAGAATGTCTGACTGTTTAACCCTAAAAAGAGACCCCATAAAATATTAATTTAAAGAATAACTGAAAAAAATTACTAAAATTCCAGATGGCCTTATAATTGTGAACTCCTGAAAAATCATCTTTTTATCATATTTAAAGTTTTTTAAGATAGAAAAACGATAAATTTTTTTTAATATAGTCTATTAATGAAATTCAAATTAATTAAAAATATATTTGTTTAAATAATAGTGTTCAGTGTTTAGTTAATATAGAAAAACAGGTGTCCTTATAATTCTGAGAAGGAGTGTATATATTTTCCCTAATTAAGATTAAATTAAAAATTTCCTTCGAAGACGTTAATGATTTATTTCTAAGTATCACAAAACATGCAGTCGGTAACAAAAGTCTCCGAACACTAGCAAAAATTCCTATGTAAAAAAAGTACATTTAATACAGTTTTGTTAAACAAATGCTTGTCGAATCCTGTTTTTATACTGACTAATAACAGGATTCGACAAGGATTTATTCAACAAAACTGTATTAAATGTACTTTTTTTTACATAGGAATTTTTGCTAGTGCTCGGAGACTTTTCTTACCGACTGTACCTATTATTTGATTTCTTCTTCTTTTTTTTTTAATTTCCTGATTTTTAATGTTTATTAATTATAAATCTATTAAATGGACGTTGATTTGATAGTGCTAATGCAGTACATAATTCTTATTCGTGAAAAAGAGCATGTGTGTATCCCAAAAATAATAATCCAATGCCTCCAAATGACATCTTTGCTTTGTGTAATGTGCATGCTAGATTTATAAACAATAAATTAATAATAAAACAAACAATAGAGACAAATACTTCCATTGATTTTTTATAAAAGGAAAACTTAATGTGTGGAGTATATTGAGACATATACTTTATGTGCTATACTTTCAATCAAATGTTGCCATTGTAATCTATAATAATGTGATTTTCGTAGGTTTCATAAAATTTAAAAAATGAAAGCATGAGGATAATAATATCATGAAAATTTTTATGAGTAGTTTTCCAAATACGTATATGTCCTATCTTGAATATAACCTCCCATATTCTGGAGTTTCTTTTCCATTTTTTTTTCCACATTCTTGTTTTTTTTTTTTTTTTTTTTTAGTCATATGTGAGATTAACGAAATGGAAAATAAACATATTCCATACTCTATCCAAGAAAAGTGTCCATTTTGAGAAAACGCGTTTTTATAAAATATTATTTCGGAATGCCAGCTGCCACGAAGTAACTTAATAAACGATTAAGTGAATTTAACCCTTTCACGCCCAAGGGAAATATTTTTACCTTCTACAAGAATCGTTATCGATTGTTCAATTATTATTGAATCGATATTTTTTTTTACTGAATGTCAAAATAAAACGTATGTCCAAGGCAGCAAATGTGTTTCTGAACGTATAGAAAATAGGACACATAATAAATGTGTTATGTGCAATGTCCACTTGTGCTTCACAAGTAAACGAAATTGTTTCGTAGAATACCATAACTAGCTATTTATTTTACTTTTCTGATCATTTTTATATTACAAAGCAATAAATTTGTATTACAAAGCAATAAATAAAATACCGATATAATAAACCTAACTCTTCGTTTATTTACTTTTATGGTCCATAGGGAAAATATTTCCCATGAAATTATAGGAAACCTATACACCCTGCTATGTTTTTCTGGTGATATTCTCTTACTTTACACCCATAATAGCTAAAATATTGTGCTGTATTGGCATATTTAGTCTTGGAAATCTTATGGTCCTGTAAGGGTTAACACATTTGATAACTTGTATTATTTTCCAATTTTCAGACACTTGAAAAAAGCAACTTCTGTAATATTCATAGATTTCATCAAAATAGTGAAATTCTGTAAAACAATTTCTTGGCAATAACGAAATTTAATTATTGTTTTCTCCAATTTAACAGATGTGTGCAAATTTTTTTAAATATATGCATACGTTTTCACCATTATATTTTAAGTCAGAACTACCATTTTCGTGGTAGTCTTTATTCCACTATTTCTTAAAATCTATCATAATTCTATTAGTATTGTTCAAATTATTAAAAGTTTTAATATTTAAAAATAATGTGACTGATAGATGTCTATATATTTTATTTTAATATTAATATAATATATTTTATTTACTCAAAACTGGTAGCTAATTTAAAGAGATTCTAGTCTTATATCAATGTATGAAATTCAAATACTATTCTATAGATACATATGTAAACGCATGGAATTTTAC
This sequence comes from Salticus scenicus, assembly GCA_963930645.1. Classification (NCBI taxonomy): domain Eukaryota; kingdom Metazoa; phylum Arthropoda; class Arachnida; order Araneae; family Salticidae; genus Salticus; species Salticus scenicus. The sequence continues at coordinate 102,006,288 of OZ005657.1, forward strand.
TTTTTATTTTAAAACTAACACACATTAATTATAAAACAAAATGGAAAAGAAAAGTCATGTAAAAATTGATAAAGAAATAAAATATATCTTTCAGTGATTTTTTGAAATAAAAAGGAGAAAAAAAAGTGGGAGTATTGAAATATTTTTTTAATTAAACCAAATAAACTTATTATTATTTTCCAATAACATTTTTTTTAACTCTAAATTGTTTGACAATAATATATGTATATATATATATATATATATATATAGATAGATAGATAGATAGATAGATAGATAAATTTATCTAATGCTTTAACGCATATAATTTAATTACGTATAAAAGATAATCCAAATACTCCTCTATTTTATTCTGAAACATACAGCCTACTTTCTTTTATCTGAAATGATATCACGTATAAAATCGCTACCCTAATCGCATCGGAAAATGCTCCCATAACCGTTTATGTTTCATCAATCTACTCCGAAAATCAAGATGAGACTCGCTCACAAGTTAGACAATCTACATTGCTCCATTGCAATGATACTATTGCTTTTCAATGGCCTTTGAATTTTCCTTTTCGCTACGACAGACGGACGATACAAGTTCAAATTTTCCCTAGGGGAACGTTCAATGACCGAATGCTTTGTTCACTTTTACCAACATGAAACAGTTAATGGTCCAATAAAATATCTTCCGATATCAGAGGCCTTGGTAACTGCTTTATTATCTCAGAATGGAGTTTGAAAATAGAAGATAGAAATACAGAAATATTTGCTATAAGGTGAAAAGGGAAAGACTGTATATTTAGAGATAAATCACAAAAAACATTTATTCTAGTTTTTTTTTTTTTTTTTTTTTTTTTTTTTTTTTTTTTTAATGAGACACGTTATTTAATGAATATATAAATATAATAATTAAAATATCAGTAATGCATTTTTTTTTTTTAATATTATTATTAATAATAATAAAATTATTAGTATATTTTTATTTCACATATGCGTTTTCTGTGAGTAATGAAAACGATTTTAAGTAAATGTGAGAACAGAAAATAAAATTATTAATGATATACAACATAATTTTAATTTTTAGAGTTAAAGTTTACCGATATGTAGATTTCAAATAATGCAAATTTCTAAATTGTTGAACTTTTGTTAAAATTTCCATGAAACCTAAAACGCATCCCAAAGGGGATTTTTAATGATGTTTCTTCGGATATTTATATTTAGACAAGGTTCTTGAATAATGTATTTTTCTCCATTGATATCAATCTAAAATCTGAATTTCTATCACCAGTTCACGATTAACATTAATCATTTTAAACTATATAAATTTAAGATAATTTAATGCAGTTTTTCATATTTATAATATAATGTTAATTCAAATTTTACTAAAACATTTACATTTCTGTAATCCGCGAACTGACTTATTTTATTTTTTAAGTGTTAAGAGGATAAGAGAAGTAATATATATATATATATTAACATCATTGTTTCTCAAATGAAGAATTTTTATTACCTCTACATTTTATTCTTCTATCATTTTTATGCAAAAAGCGCGTTTTAAATAATAAAAAGTACATTTTCAGATGAAAAGGTTACATTTATGGGAACAGTAATATAAAGTAATGCTCAATTTCAAGATGATCTGTGCTAATTCTAAGTTATTTTAATGTTCCGATTTTTTTTTTTTTTTTTTTTTACTATGTGTTTTTTGTATGCAGTGGAACTTTTTTTTAAATAACTTTTTATACTTTAAAATTGCATTATCAGTTAAAAAAAAAAAAAAAAAAAGTTTAAAACTTGAAATTTTGATGAATTTTTGTCTTGCGATTGAATTAAAGAATTTGTAATAAATGTTTTTTTTTCCAAACAAATTTGTAATAAATGCACTTATTAACATTCACACAAATTTTTAAGAGGATTGGATGAAAACGAATTAACAAGAATATAATAAGTAATTAATTATTCCCGAAATTTGGAACCCAAGAAAGGTTGAAATTTTGTAAAAAATAAAATAAAATAAGTAAAATTTAAAGAGCTGTAAAATGATATTATTTTTAAAATATTGCATAGTTTAGTACGTTTTATAATATCTATTACGATAATCGATTTTGATAATTTGCCTCACTTGTCCCTTTAATATAATATTATTACATTTAGAATAATGCGTATTATAATGATAAGCTTTAATATATTAATTTGAAAAGTCTGATTTAGATTATTTTTTCGGTTTTATTTTGAGTATATTTCTTTTAAATATTGAAGCATATCAACTGCTTGAGACACAGTATTTATTGACAGTTAGCTTAATGCCTACAATCCCTCCTGCCAAATTAAAGTTACAATATACATATATATATATATTTAGAGGTGTAAGCTAATTGGCCAAGAACGCATTTTGATCAAAATAACAGTTTTAACTTTTGTCCATTAATAATATTAAGCTTCCTGATACTTAAAAAAATTATGAAGTTTTATAAGAAAAACATTAGTATATGAAAAGTCTTCATCTATAGTAATATGTAAGTATACGTATTTAAAATGAAAATAATCTCCATTCCTTTTCGTAAATAAATAATATAAAATAAAGAAAAAAAAAAGTAGTTTTTAAAATTTGATTTGTAAAAGGGCGAGGCGTATAAAAGAAAATGGCATCAATTGGTATAGTTTAGAAATACTGTTTACATATGTTGCAGATTTTTTTTTTTTTTTTTTGAGAAAATAAAATAAACATTTCTAATTGGGAAAAAAATAAATAAATAAAACATACTATCCCCCAATTTTAAATTAAATGTGCAGTAATGAAGCACATTTCCTAAATTATATTAAATATGGACATAAATAGCAATAATTAAATCCTGAATTATTTAATATAAAGGAAAAGATGGATCTGGCTTTATGTCATTTTAGGAATCAATAACTTCATACATGTATATAAATTTATGCGTTCATATATAAAAATTTCTCAGAAATATACATTATACTTAACAATATTCGATAAATATAATCTGCATAAACCGGTCAACATTCTTTTATTTTTCTTTTAAATTATTATTATTATTATTGATACATTAATTATATAAGTAAAGAAAATATAATCATACATTTCGTAAATTGATCATCTAAAAGACAAAATCGACACTATTTTTAATAATAATAATTATTATTATAAATAAATAGAAAAAACAGCTGTTTAATGTGCCATGTGTAAGTGTAAGAGGAAATTTTCCAAGAATTGTTTATATGTGGCTTAACCCTTTCCAGCGCAAGGTAAATCGGATCATTTAAATTACACTGCCACCGGAATTCACGAACAAAATTAAAATAAAAGAATTTGAAGTCGTTTTCTGCTATGTTATAAAAGTAAAATTTTGCTAAAAAAATTCCGGGATATGGTTTTGCAGTTGAAAATTAAAATTAGGTTATGCTGTAGTGGCATCACAGCCGCTGACAGGGTTAAAGAAATATTTCGATTTTGAATATTTTTGGCAAAAACTAAACACGAAGTTTTTTTTTTCATTCAGTTAATATATGCTTTAGTTGTTGAGTTGAATTTTGCGGATTTTATTTCTATCTATCCGTTATGTACCAAACAAAATGTCATAAATGCAAGTTTAAGCTATTAACTTTTTTCTAGATATTCTGTATAAATTACATATGTAATTTTGTTCATGAACTTACTAAAAAAAAAATCGTTAAACTCGTGCAACACTTTAGTAAAGAAGAAAAAGAAATATTGACCTTTACTCTCCTCAAAAAAAAAAAAAAAAATAAAGGCCATTCGACTTTCCTGAAGCTGTAAAATGATTAAGAATAAGGAAAAAAAAAGTTAAATATTTCTAAAAATTTCAGAAGTACGTGACTTGAATTAAGATTGACTGTTTTAAAATTTTACTTCTCAAGAAAGAAACTAAATAATAAAAAAAATCTGTTACACTGTAATTGAATTTTCTGCATTATCTAAATGTACATTTCCATAAACTCTACCGATATTTAGAAAGTGACTGCTGTAGCTTTTTCTATTAAGAATACTTCAAGAAAGTTGATTTTAATAAAAGTTTTACGAGATTTTTATTGATATTTCTCAACCAAGTATTTTCATCTACCTAATTAAATCAATATAATTAAAATTAACAATAATGTGAAAATTTTAAACTTTTAAAGTTACTGTTTTAATTGAACAATTAAACAAATAGAAGTATTGAAAATTGTTAATTTTGCATTGATATACGTTTTAGTTGCTCATAATCTTATAAAAACATGCATAAGAATGAGTTAAATCAGTAGTAATGACTATTTTAATTATTTATTAGCGTTTATTTATTATTTATTATTATTAATTTACTAAGCTTTAAAACAGGTTTCGGTGAACTGAATCTATTAAATTTTGTTAGGAAACTTCAAAATATATATGGTTTTAAAAGAGAATACCTTGTTTTATGAAACAGTGTTTCTTATATCTACATACTCTACAACCGCTAATTTTAAATAACAATCTAATGCAGTATACTTATACGATTAAATAAGAAAACAATATCTATAAGAAAATGACGATGCTGGAAAATACGGGAAATTGTATATATATATATATATATATATATATATTGTATCGTATAACTATACTATTATCAAATATTAGTACTTTTTAAATACATTGTTGAGTTCATTGTTTTTAATTTTTTATTAACCTTGTTAAATTAAATGGTTTCAAATTTTGGATGTGTAGTATGTAAATTTAAGAATTATGGAGATTTTTTTTCTTTTTTGTACGTTACAAATTTCATTATAAATGTTATAAAAATAATTACAAAACTGCATTTTTCCAATATACCTTCTCTGGATATGACATTGTTATAACATCAAAATTCATTAATTCCCCTAAATATATTCATCATTTATATTTGTACAATTAACTGACTGAACACAAAATTAAGTCGATGAATTATATATATATATATATATATATATAAAAAAAAAAAAAAAAAAAAAAAAAAAAAAAAAAAAAAAAAACTTATCGTCGTTAAGTCGTTCATATAACTCGAATTAAACGAATCATGAAATTTGTGACTCTAAAACAAATATCCGTGATAATTATTACATACAAACTTTGAATAAACACCATAAAATGCAATAAACTCGCAACAATTGTTTCGGGTCGAAAAAACACACGACCCTTCATCAGGCGAATAAAGTAAGCACGAGTGCTGCAGTCAAAGCGGCAACGCACAAAATCGTTTAAAATGAAAAGAAAACTTTATAAAGTAGAAAGTAAATATAGCTACTGGTGTGAGTGGAATTGTACAAGAAAACAAGAAAATAAATAAATGAGTGAGATTAAACATATAACAATCTAAGGATATCAAAATTTTAACGACGATCTAAGTTACGTGAGTAATTTCCATGCATCAGAGAAGAATGGAGTGGAAGAAATATCATTAACAAGATTTTTCGAATTTTTAAATATGGAAAATGCTTCATGAATATCCAAATGGGAGGAACAGACATGAGATGAAATTATGTTAGTTTTGGAAAAATCAAAACGATAACCTTGAGACCAGCAGTGGGAAGCAATAGAAGATTTGGTAATCTCTTCATTACGAACATTCCGACGGTGCTCATTTATTCTGTATTTCAAACGCCTCCTAGTTTGACCAATATAACATAAGTTGCAGGACGAACACGGAAGTAAATAAATTCCAGAACGGTTTTCGGTGGGAATGGGATCCTTAAGAGAAGATAATTTAATTTTATTGACGGGTTTGTAAATAACTTTGAAACCAAACGGTGAAAGAATTTTAGAGATTTTAAAAGAGAGTGAAGAATAAAAAGGTAAAACAACTGGGATGAGACTGTGATGGTTTAATTTGGGAGCAGAACGTTTAGGATTCTTAAATTTATATAGAGCTTTATCGATGATAGATGGGTTATATAGCCACGAGAGAGAACAAAAGTTTTTAAATAATTAATTTCTTTCGAAAGATTAGACGGATCAGAACAAATGTATAAGGCACGATAAACATCAGTGTAAAAAGCAGACATTTTTTGTTGAGGGGCGTGGTTAGAGAGAGCATGTGGCGGCAAAGAGACTGAGAATGGTTTTCTAAAAACAGTAGTTGTGAAACAATCCTTTTCTTTATTCACAAGAACGTCAAGGAAAGGCAAAGAGCAATACTGTTCAACCTCAAAAGTGAATTGAATGCATGGGTCAATCGAATTGACCAAAGAAAGTAAATTGGACAAATCGACATCAGGGGAGACAAGAACGAAAGTGTCATCCACATACCTAAACCAGTGAGGAAATTTATATACACCGAAGAGTTTTTCTTCAAAATAGTGCATATAAATGTCGCAAAGTAAAGGAGAGAGAGGACTACCCATGGCCATTCCATCATTTTGGAAATAATAAGAACCATTAAAAATGAAGGCAGTTTGCCTGATACACAAATGAACTAAATTTACAAGCTCCTCAATTTCAATAGAAGAATAATGGAATTCACGTAGTCTTCTCTCTAAACAAACCAGAGCATCTTGAACCGGAACATTTGTAAAAAGTGATTTGACATCTAAAGAAATCATAGTAAGACGGAGAGATGCATTTAAGTTTGTCCACAAAATCATACGTGTTTTTTACAGTGTGAAGATTTAAATTTTGATATCCTTAGATTGTTATGTGTTTAATCTCACTCATCTATTTATTTTCTTGTTTTCTTGTACAATTCTACTCACACCAGTAGCTATATTTACTTTTTACTTTATAAAGTTTTTCTTTTCATTTTTAACGATTTTGTGCGTTGCCGCTTTGACTGCAGCACTCGTGCTTACTTTATTCGCCTGATGAAGGGTCGTGTGTTTTTTCGACCCGAAACAATTGTTGCGAGTTTATTGCATTTTATGGTGTTTATTCAAAGTTTGTATGTAATAATTTTTACAACGCCAGTTTTGTGGTGCTTTTTTATTAAATATCCGTGATAATTATTAAAATCCTAAATATACCACAACATCATGTACTACATTTTTCTTAAAAAATAAATAAATAAATAAATAAATAAAATCTCCGCCTGTAAATATTATATTTATATGCTGCGTTATGAATTTCAGTTTTAATTAAAAATTAAAATATGATTTTTTTTTCTCAAATATTCCTTCAAATAATCATTGAATATAGAAATTTTAATTAGTTAATTCGTCAGCAATGAAAATTCATTTTGGATAGGTCGGAGTGTAATGTTTATTTTTATACGAACTATGTAAAAATGATAGAGCCGGAAATCAAACTCAGACCCTGAGCTTACTGTGCCAGGATTAATAATCTCAACTGTTATATCTACGCTTGCAGACATGGTGATCTTGCCAACGGATATTATGTGAGAAGTGCCGAGCTCGTTACCAGCGAGAGTTGCTCAGTGGTAGAGCATTCGAGCGTTAAGCGGAGGGCCCAGGTTCGATCCCCGGCTCTGGTATTTTCACGTAGTTGGTATAAAAATAAACCTTATACACTAACCTATCTAAAATGAATAATCATTGCAGTTGTTAGTAACAATAAATAACATATCACTTTCAAATAATCATATGAAATGTAAATGACATTACGTATAAAATCTAATCATTATAATATGACAATCTAGTTGCGAAAATGTTCAAATATATTTGAATATAAAGACAATTTTATATTTATATGGCCCAGAATATTTGGCAAAAACATAAATCAATATTTTATTTTCTTCAAAAAGTGCCATTTTCTGTTTCTTTAATCAATTCAGAGACAAAGTAAAATACCATTACTGTCATTGAGGTACATTCATAAACATATTTTCTTTGCTTTCCACATCTATACACACTTATAAATATGTTTTATTCTTTATTTTCAATTATTATTTTTTTATTCTGCAATATAAAACATTTTTAAACACCGAATTTTTTTTATTTTTTTTAATTTTTTTTTTTTTTTTTAATATATTTTGAATGTTTTTTTCTTAAATTTATGAAAGTGCTTACATATTTGTTAAATACGTAAATATTTTATATATATATATACGTTAATAAAAAATAAAATAAATAAAATAAAATAAAAATTAGTTTAAAGCAAAAAATAGATATTTGCTATTAATACCTTCACCATTCCTTAATCGATTTAAATAAAGTCATTTCCGTTATAGTTCTTGCATATTTTATACAAAATGCCATACTTCCCCTAGCTATTTTAATTATTAAACAACAAACTCTTGTTTTATCTGTTTTCCCTCATAAACAATAATAATGCATTATCAATATACATACACACACACATATATATATATATATATATACCGCCAATTGCCCATAGTGCAGCACTAGAACGAGGTAAAACCCAACCAACCAACCAACCGATTATTATCTTAAAATTATTATGCTAAACATGACAAATAAACGGAAGTATTGAGAGAAATAAGTAGAGTAAAAACAAGTATTGAGGAAAATAATATAAAAAGGACTAATATTTGATATTAATTTTAATAGTATGCATTAACCCCTTACCTGCCGACAAAAAATTACGAGATTCGCTTCGCAGTGTCACAGTTTTTCACATATGCGCGTGTAATTAATCTTTATTGTTTTAGAAACATTGCTTTTCCGATTCCTCCAATTCCCTATCTTCTCTGAAATAAATAAATCCTTCTAAAACACTGTCATGTTAATTTAATTCCACTCTAAATCTGGGGGACTAGTTTCACTAGTAGCACAGTAACACAAAGGATTGTACTTCGGCAAGACTTATATATACGTCTGGATCAGTTAATGCATCGGCACAGCGAGACGAATATATACGCCTGGGGCAGTTAAGGGTTTAATGTATACAAAAATTCTCATATTTTCATTAATTTTAAATTATTAAGTAATGTAATTTTATTATAACTTATTATGATGTATTTTTTATTATTGAAAATTTTTTTTTAAATTTGTAGTTTATATTAAAAAAGTTATTATTTATGTTAAATTGGTAACCTTCACCAAATTTAAATTTTCAGTTCATGCAATGATCATATCTCTCAAATTATTCAATCCGTCTCCTCATTTTTCAATATTGTGTATATTCATGAGAAAACTTTTGTTGTAGGGTAATACCTACAATAAGTTACTTTTATAGTGTAAAAGTTTATTTTATCATTAATTTATTGTAATGATGGGCAACCTATCATTTAAATTAATGGGTAAGTAGATGATGTTTGGTAAATTATTGACCTTTTAAAAAAGTTTGGTTTCATTTTTTTTTTCCCTTTTGCATATATTTTATGTCATATTTTAGGATTTTTATGGTAGTTTTCAAAAAATACTATTGATATTTTTGAATTTTCAGAATTTAAATTAATGAATTGTTTATTTTCAATTTTACTTATTCTATAATACAATTGCACAAAGCGTGAAAATCATGAAAGCACTCGGTCATATTAAAAATTAATCACTTGATAAGTTATTTTTTAACGAGATCCAAATGAAGATTAAATAAAAGTTTAGGTAAAAAAAATATTTTTTTTTTAAATAGAAGCTTTTTTGAAGAGCTTTTGTGAAGCTCTAAAAAGCATAAAATAAAAATTTATTCTGGCAAAGACATGCGCTATAAACAAATGAAAATTTCAACACTAAGAATATTCTAGAGAAAAATATAGATATTTCGTTTTTGCAACAGATGAAAATTTTTAAATTTTAAAAATATTTTAAAAAGCTTTCGAGACATTATGAATTTATGGTTTATCAAATACTTATATAAAAACTAATGACTTAGAATATTGGTCTCGAAAGCTTTTTCAAATATTTTGAAAATTTAAAAATTTTCATCTGTTGCAAAAACGAAATATCTATATTTTTCTCTAGAATATTCTTAGCGTTGAAATTTTCATTTGTTTATAGCGCATGTCTTTGCCAGAATAAATTTTTATTTTATGCTTTTTAGAGCTTCACAAAAGCTCTTCAAAAAAGCTTCTATTTTAAAAAAAATATTTTTTTACCTAAACTTTTATTTTTTGCTTTTTAGTTACAAATAAAACACGTTTATTTATTTATTTATTTATTTTTATGATTTTTTTTTAATAATAATTAAATATTTTTATTAAACGTATTTACTGCTTAAAAACATTATATGATATCAAGATATTGCTTAACACTATTTTTATTAAGGCACATTTGATTATATGCTGTTATTACTGTTATTATTATATTAATATTATAATACTATAATACTATTCAAACTACAAAATGATATTTAAACTAATTTATTCGAAAATGAGATCACATGATGTGTGCGAAGCACAAATGAAACTACAAACTAATATTTAATCTAAATTGTACTTTAATCTAACTTGCGTTAGTCACAAATGTGTCACATAAGTTGCAATATGAATTTTTAAAAGCCAAAAAATTAGTTTAAATTCAAGAAAAATCAGTTCCTTCCATCATAAGGTGATAAGTTACGAAGACGGATCATTTCTTCTAAAGCATCTTCATTGCAAATCTCTCCCTCGATCAAACCGCTTTGTGTAATTTCATCAATCTCGATACCAGCGAATGACTTACAACGACTCAATGCAACAAATTTCTGTCCAGGAGCAAAGTATTTGCTTTTATATATATATATATAATGGAAGCGTCTTGGTTTTTCAACTTGACGAAAAGCCGATGACAAATCCAATTTCATATAATAGTAATATATACATATATATAAAACTTCCAAAAATATTTAATTTTTTATGTATATTTTACTTAAAACATTTTATTTTATGCTTTTTTATATCTAAAATGTTTTGTGTTTTCCAATATCTAAAAAAAAAAAAAAAAGCTTTTTAAAAGAACTCCTGAAAAAATTCTTAGTGTAAGCAACGAAAAATTTTCTTGTATCAATTGACGCCTTTTATACTAATTATCTGTAAAAATAACACGCTGGGCCTTCCGGGCACCAAACTCACGACCACCGTGCTACTAACGGGACGTTCTTACCAACAGAGCTAACGAGGGATGCAACGCGTCGCTTATACTTACTTTAAAAGGCAGACACCTTGTTTTTTGGCTTGTCACGAAGACACGACGAGAAATTCCAATTTCAATAAAAAGCTTCTAAAAAATTTATTTATTTATTTTTACCTACATTTTTATTTTGTGCTTTTTGTAACTAGATAAAAAGCCGTTAAAAAAACTCTTGAAAAATTCTTAGGATACTGTGTACACAACGAAATATTTTCTTTTATCAATTGACACTTTTTCTATTAATTATTTGCAAAAAATAACACCTCGGCCCAGCGAGGATCGAACACTCGACTCTCGTATTATCAACACGACGCTGTAATCAGCTGATTCATTAAGAGATACAGTGAGTTGCTTACATTTTTTTTTTTTTTTTTATATATATAAATAATGGAAGCGTCTTAGTTTTTTAACGTGACAAAAAGCCGATGTCAAATCCAATTTCATATAATAGTAATATATAACATAGATATATACATATATACATATATATTAAACTTCTAAAAATATTTTTTTACGTATTTTTTACTTAAAACATTTTATTTTGCGCTTTTTTAATACCTAAAATGTTTTGTGTTTTCCAATATCTAAATAAATAAATAATGCTTCTTAAAAAAACTCCTCAAAAAATTTCTTAGTGTAAGCAACGAAAAATTTTCTTTTATCAATTGACACTTTTTCTATTAATTATTTGCAAAAAATAACACCTCGGCCCAGCGAGGATCGAACACTCGACTCTCGTATTATCAACACGACGCTGTAATCAGCTGATTCATTAAGAGATACAGTGAGTTGCTTACATTTTTTTTTTTTTTTTTATATATATAAATAATGGAAGCGTCTTAGTTTTTTAACGTGACAAAAAGCCGATGTCAAATCCAATTTCATATAATAGTAATATATAACATAGATATATACATATATACATATATATTAAACTTCTAAAAATATTTTTTTACGTATTTTTTACTTAAAACATTTTATTTTGCGCTTTTTTAATACCTAAAATGTTTTGTGTTTTCCAATATCTAAATAAATAAATAATGCTTCTTAAAAAAACTCCTCAAAAAATTTCTTAGTGTAAGCAACGAAAAATTTTCTTGTATCAATTGACACCTTTTCTACTAATTATCTGCAAAAATTAACACCGTGAACTTCCGAGGACCGAACTCGCGATCATCGCACTATTAACGGGACACTCTTACCAACTGAGCCAAAGAGCGACAAACGAAACAGCTTATATTTACTTTAAAATTAAGGCACCTTGTTTATTAGCGTGACACGAAGACACGATGACCAAGTCAATTTCAATTAAAAACCTTCTAAAAAAAAAAAAGTCTTAAAAATGAAAAATTTAACTTATGATTTTATGTCAGTCATATGTTAAATGTACCATATGACTCCAAAGTGGCCCTATCATACGTACTATTACAAAGAATTGGTCACAGAGATTTAACAATTAAATCATACACTAATACTTAAGAAATATACATGACGTCTTACTATAGTCACATTTTAACTACGATCTGACGTTTCACAACTGTAAAAATTCTTATTTAAATTTGATTTCTCCGACCATGTGGCTTCAAAGTGGCCTTATCATATTTACTATGACAAATAATTGGTCATAGAGATTTAACAATTAAATCATACACTAATACTTAAGAAATGTACATGACGTCTTAATATAGTCACATTTTAACCACGATCTGACATTTCACAACTGTAAAAATTCTGATTTATGTTTGATTTCTCAGACCATGTGGCTTCAAAGTGGCCTTATCCTACGTACTGTGACAAAGAACTGGTCATAGAGATTTCTCCGACCATGTGGCTTCAAAGTGGCCTTATCATACGTACTATGACAAAGAACTGGTCATAGAGATATAACAATTAAATCATACACTAATACTTAAGAAATGCACATGACGTCTTAATATAGTCACATTTTAACTACGATCTGACATTTCACAACTGTAAAAATTCTGATTTATGATTGATTTCTCAGACCATGTGGCTTCAAAGTGGCCTTATCCTACGTACTATGACAAAGAACTGGTCATAGAGATTTAACAATTAAATCATACACTAATACTTAAGAAATGTACATGACGTCTTATTATAGTCACATTTTAACTACGATCTGACATTTCACAACTGTAAAAATTCTGATTTAAATTTGATTTATCCGACCATGTGGCTTCAAAGTGGCCTTATCATACGTACTAAGACAAAGAATTGGTCATAGACATTTAACAATTAAATCATACACTAATACTTAAGAAATGTACATGACGTCTTAATATAGTCACATTTTAACTACGATCTGACATTTCACAACTGTAAAAATTCTGATTTCTCTTTGATTTCTCCAGACCAGATTAAGTTGTAAAGATGTGTTCATCCTAAACACTGTATTTGTGTTTTATATTTCTTTATTTACATTTTTTTAAATATTCATCCGAATAATGTATTGGTATGAAAAGCCTTTCGATTAAAATTCGGTTTTATTGTTTACTTTATTAAATTGATTAATTAATTAATTAATTATCTATCTATATCTATATCTATCTGTCTATCTGTCTACCTGCATATATATATATATATATATATATATATATATATATATATACAGAGGCTGTTCGCACATTTTTTAGACGATTTTATTTCGCAGTAAGAAAAAATCGTTTGCATGGAGAATTTTATTGTCACAACAGTTATATTTTTGGAAGTTTTATTTATCTTCTGATATTTAGAATTTTTGTTTAGATGCAAAAATGCGCTTTTAAAATGGCAGTGGATGGAAGGATAGGTTTCCGCTCTTTCCAAAGATAGTTTTTAGTGAAATCTTTATGAAAAGCATTTATCAGGAGAAATATGGAAAATGTTGCAACAACAGATGAATCTTGGGTCTATTTAAGTGGTTGCAAGAAAAAAAGGTCAATTTATTATCACAAAAGTGGAGAAAAAAAATTTTGCTACATGGCTCAAAGCATCAAAAGAAAGTTTTTCTAAAGGATTTATGATTGCCACTGGTTTTTCATACAAGCGCAAGATAAAAGCAAAAAAAATGTGACAAAAATGTCAAAATCAACTCTAAATACTCTCAAGAACATATTTTAATTCCAATTTTTAAAAATAAAAATCCAGATCTTTATCCACAATGCTATCAATCCGTTGAACTGTATCAAGACAAAACAAGCAGCCACACATCACAATCCGCAATTGCTTTTCTAGAAAAAATGGAACAAAAAACGGGAATTAAAACCATACCCTTCACTGACATTCCTGCTAAATCTTCTGATGTATCACTGTTGAATTTTTGTGTTTTTCGACTCTTAAAATCAACATTATCCAAACACCGACCTACAACGCTTTGTAGACTTCGGAAAGCCGTTCAAGAGGAGTAGAAAAATATACCTCTTCCGATATTATAAAAAGCATTATTATCATAGAAATTATGATGTAGAATGTTAGTTAAGAACAAGGGCTATCAAACTGAACAAATAAAACACGAAATTTGAGTGAAATTGCTTCAGTACACTCCATCAAAATCGTCTAAAAAATGTGCGAACAGCCTCTGTATATGTGCGTGCATGTGTGTGTGTGCGTGTATAAGGATAAAGCCTAAATGGAGAATAAAGTTATATCATATACTCATATTTAAATGCTGTGAAATAACATAAATCAATGACAGTGATTAAGTAAAATTACTTAAACAAGTATATTAAAACTAAATAACCGAAATACATTCAAAATAAATGCACAAATGCAGCAATATTAATTGCAAATGTAAATATATTAGAAATGATAGTTAAAATATTTTAATTTAAAAAGTAAAAAAAAAGAAGAGTGACAGATGATTATATAGAACAAAAGTCCAAAATATCAGAAATGCATACTTAAAAAAAAAAAAAAAAAAAAAGAATTAATCTGTTTATATGAATTAATCAAATTAAAATTATTCTCTTTAGAATTACTTTACTTTGAATCCACTATTAATTGCTGAAATACTTTTAACAACTCTAGATGAATTAAAAAGTCATGCTTTTAATTTCAAGCAAAGAGTTATTTTAAACAAATCAAGTTGATGAATTGAATATTTACCAAGATTAAAATTCAAACAAAAAGTTACTATCATCAAAAAAAAAAAAAAAAAAAAAGACAAATAATAAAGAAAAGGTATTTAAAATACTCAAAACCTTCGGAGAATTACATCAGGGTAAAACTACCCCAGTGGTTTAGCAGAATGTATACAAGCAAGATTGCGATTTCTGGACACCTATTAAAGCTAAGCAACCAACGGGTTTCCCGATCTTGCTTTTAATACATTAAATTGAAATGAAAAAAATATATAAAAATTAATACTGAAACTTGACCAACGAAACCAAAATCCTGATAGAAAAAGTAGGAGCACACGTTTAAAATAAAAGCAATTAAATTCCTGAGTAGAGATGTCAGCAGCAAAACAGAAAAATAATCACCGCTAACATCATGAAAACGGGAAAACCAGTACAACCGATCAGAAGTAGAGGATCGAAATAACGTAAGGTCACTGATAAAATAGTCGCCATCTAGCGAAAATTAGATTTACATTAGATTTTATAATCTAATGTGAAGGATTTATTTAAATAAGGTTAGTTTTGACAAAAATTCCATAATTATTTTTAAACGATTATTTTTACTTTTTTTATTTTATTCAAGAAAGTAATATAATTTTTAAACACACCTACAATTAAGGGATGGTTAACCTAGAACAAGTTTAATTTTAAATTTAATCTGATAACTGAATTCAATAGCTACTGATGTGTTTCTAACTTTAATAAAGATTAAATTCACTTCTTTTCAGTTAGATTTTATTTAAATTAGTATTATTTTTTACTGATATTTTACACTGATTCACATTCATTTCACAAAAGTTTAATTAACTTTTTTTTTTTTTTTTTTTTTTTTTGAATTTATTTACTTTTATAGTTTCAATGATTAAAAAAAAAAAAAAAAAAAAAAAAAAAACTTACTAATTTGCAACTTAATGGCACAGTAAACAACACTAATCATTAAAGAAGTTAAAAATTAATTGAAGGAAAAAGTAATTAAATAAAGTTTAAAAATAGTAAATGTAACCATTCTTCCATTCTTCCTTTTTTTTTTTAAATATTTTCTACAACCTATTCAGTTTTTTACGTTTTAAATTAAAATACTTTTACTATATTTTTAACATACATATATTCAGATTGCTTAATTTTCGAAGATTTTAAAATATGATAGAATGTATAAAATAAAAATAAAATCGTTTATTTCATGCATAAAAGAACACAAATAAAATAATAGTTGCTTTTATAAGTAAAGTAGAAGTTTAAAAGGCATTATTTTGCTTGTATAAATTCTAATTTTTTAAATTTTTGAATTTAACATATTAAACGACAATATATATATATATATATATATATATACACACACACACACACACACACACATATATATATATATATAGAGAGAGAGAGAGAGAGAAAGTGAGAAAGAGTGCATTTAGAGTGCTAAAAAAAACCTGATATTTCACACAGCTGCACTCTAAGTCGCTAAGCAAAAATATGCTTACTAGACGAAAACTGTGTATTTATTTTTATCAATACTTTTCTTCCATAAAGAGAAATTCATAATGGAGTAAAAGACAAAGAGGGAAGTCCAAAGAACGGGAATAAAGCGTAAGCATAAGCGAGAAACAATATCCATATACATCTTTTATTTTTTGAGCAAAAAAGCTTTTTGAAAATATTAAAAAGACTCGAGAAAATAAAATTTATTGCTCAAATATATGTGAAAATTTATGACTTTTCCTTTGTATGTTCATTCTAAGAAATTTAAATTGAAAATTGTCTCGGGAAAAAAAAAAAAAAAAAAAAAAGAAAAGAAAGAAAGAAACTTATTGTAATTTTAAAACATGTTAACGAAATTTCATTGTATATCAATAGTCTATAGAATACTGCAAAAAAAAAAAAAAAAGAAAAGAAAGAAAGAGAAAATTTTTGGAAAATATGTAAAATCAATATTTAATTTTGTTATATAACGTATAGTAATTTTTCTTTTACAACATGAAAAATCTTAAGTACTATTTTATTAAAATATGTTCCCATAAATGTCTTAAAATGTCATTTAAAAAAGAACATGGTGTTAGTTGTTTTCATAAAATTAAATATTTAATAAATGTAACGCTATAAAAACTACTTTAATTACACTAGGAATAATACAAAGGAAAAGGAGATGGTAAGGGGGTTTTGTCAATATTTATTTAAATTCAATAAACACTCTATTCCCATTAACTGAATAAAAATAAAAATGTGAGGAAAACCCCTTATAGTTCAGCACATTTTTCATGAGACAAACTGAATATGAATTCCTTCTATCGCGTACAACTTTTTGAATTTCTACGATGTTTCTTTGGGGTTACCATGTAAGTAGCTTAATATTTTTGTCTATAAAATTATGCAAATCAAATTTCGTTGAAGCTTGCGCATGCGAAGTTAAAAATTACTTAGTAAAAATGTTCATATTTCATATTTTTTAAGGTGATTGCAATATGTTGTGTCTAATGAAGTTGTAAAGTTTCCTTAAAATGATTTTGCGCTGGGTTTAGTACCATGGGTGTTATAACTTTTATATATATTGTATTTTTTTAAAGATACTGCTATATCTCTACAAATATATGTGGTAGCCGCATAAAAGTTTATACGGATGATAATAAGAATCCTCATAATACCACGATGCCGCCAAAATGCATTTTAAGCATTGGTTTTTAGAGAGAGATCAATAACATTTTCATTTTTCTTTAATAATTTTCTTTCCCTTTCTTTTCCTTCGGGGCAAAACTTTCACTGAATTAAATAAGGTGTAACATGTTCTATACAATTCTGAAGTTTCGAGAAGATTCGTGCAGTACCTTTGGAGATATTTCACAAAATGTCTGAAATCGAAAGTGTCCGGCCATCTATGGAAAGGTTGTGTATATCTTCTAAATATATAGTGAATTAAAAAAAAAAGTTGGACACCGGTCTTAAACAATGTTACCGTTTAATTATTTTGCAGTCCATTAATATTAGAAGAAAGTACATCAATCTTAGAAAAAATTACCTTTAAAAAAAAATTCATTTGAAAAGCACAATTTTCTTTAAAAATATTGAGCAGCAAAATATATTTTTTTTTTTTTTTTTTTTTTTTTTTTTTTTTTTTTGGTGCTGTCCAACCTTTTTTTTTTTTTTTTTTTATTGATCACTGTATATACATAAATTTCCACGTGAAAGTGGGCATTATTGGAAGATGTTTAAATTTCTTGTATAATCACTTGTTTTATATGAAGTTAAAGCTAATTGTATGTGGAATATAACTTAAAAGGATTGCTTTAAACATTGAAAAATAAATGAGATATATCCCCAAAAAGTTTTAAAATACATGTATGTAAGTTTTTCTTATTGGCTAGAAAAGGTGACATATGAAGTCCAAATCAATCTGTGATCATCGAAAAAGTCTTGCCCTCATTGATTGTAAATAATTAGCTATTATATTTTTTAAACCTTTGATTACACAGGTCTGAAGAAAAAAAAAAAAAAAAAAAAAAAAAAAACACTGCTTTTAGATGCTCAATTTTTTTTTCTGTAATTTTTATGTTTTAAAGGACTCTGAATTAAAAAATGACTCAGTTTTTTTTTTTTTTTTTTTTTTTTTTTTTTATAACGCGTATAGTTACTTTGCAAAATAATCAACTTTTGCAATAAAAACCACTAATTTTATGACAATTAACTAAACATATCCTTTCTTATATTTATAGAAATAGTTTTCCGGATATATTTAACTTTCTGGGAAAATACTTTAAATTTTACCTTTTTCAATGTGTCCTCATCCCCCCCCCCCTACTTTAGATTTTGTATTTTTTGGTTTTAAATTTATCTTCATAAGTATTGATTAAAAGTAATAACTAACTACTACGTGTAGATTTTATTATCAACAAAATAATACAAAAATTTCCTTAAAAAAAAAAAAAAAAAAAAAAAAAAAAATGGACAATGTATGTACGTTTTTGAAAGTAAAACATCTTATACAGCTTATGGGTCGCAGACCTATGTTGTTTTCGGCAGTACCAATGGAAGTGCATTTGTCAATATCAAAATAAGCACTATGTCACCGACTTCACACTATTGCCCCACATAAAATTCTTATTAAATCTTATTTTTTGGTTTTATGTCATTAAATCGATTTTGAAATTAGTTTTACATTGTTTTACGAAATCTGTTTTAAGTGTAAAAATAATCCGCGTTTCAAATCCATTACAATATTTTAGAAAAATATAAAATACAAACAGTAGAATTTTTCTGCTGTTGCTTTATATTATAAGATGGTAAATTAAGGTATTTCACTAACTTTTTAAAAAGATAAGGTGATAAATTCTGCCTTTAAATAAATGGTTTAATATTTATAAATGAGTTCGCAACTGGTTTGCTTACAGAAGTTTATAATTAAAAATAAATAAATTAATTAAAAATTAATTAATTAATTAAACATAAATAAATAAATAAAATACAATAAATAAATAAGTACCAATTTTTTAAGGTCTACAACGAATGTTCAATTACTTCTAAAATCAAGTGAAACAAATAAATAAAATAAACAGTGTTTCCAATTATCCTATAATTCAGCTAATACTTTTAAATAATTGTAAAATTGTTTGAATTTACTTAACAGAGTCCTTTTATTTACTTAAACGTCAATATAGATTTTAAAACAAAATACTAATTGACAAAATCTAGACAAGTTGGAACTTCTGAAAAAAAAAATAAATAAATAAAAGAGAGAAATAATTATAATAATTTTAACCTTCGTGGTGATTTTCCTATTTTAAACGGTAATTCTTGCGTTTTAAAAATAATTTGAATTTTATTCACAGCAATTCATGTGGTGAATGGCATTATTGAATATGCACGCCTACGGCGTTCTGCAGATTACATACGAATGTATAAAATACTTTTTTTTTTAGAGATACTCGGCAGCACAGAGTTAAATAAATAATAATAATCTTTATATATATATATATATATATATATATATATATATATATACTGTATATATATATATATAAATATATATACCTAAAGAGAAAAAATATAAATTTCTAAATACATAACGATACGGAATAGATAAACTTAAGTGAAATATACACAGGCGTTAGTGATGCAAAAACTTAAAAAAAATGTCATTATTATTATTATTATTATTATTATTATTATTATTGTTATTATTATCATCACTAAGATTTTGAACATAAAAAATTTCTTCAACAACTTAGAAATCTAAATAAGAAAACAATATAAGAGAAGAAATAAAGTTAACTTTTGTAAATCTTAAAACATTGATCGATACATAAGAAAAAAAAAATCGATGCCAGATTTAATTTTAC
This sequence comes from Salticus scenicus, assembly GCA_963930645.1. Classification (NCBI taxonomy): domain Eukaryota; kingdom Metazoa; phylum Arthropoda; class Arachnida; order Araneae; family Salticidae; genus Salticus; species Salticus scenicus. The sequence continues at coordinate 102,026,707 of OZ005657.1, forward strand.
TTCATGTATAGATTTGATAATCTCTTTGTTTAAAAAATTAAAAATCCATGTACGATGCACGAGAAATAATATACATAATGTATAAATACATACTCGCATATACATTCCAGTTTTAATGAAATATATAAGAGAAAATCAAGTTTCTAGTGTCTCTATAAATTAATAAAACAGTTTTTCTTCGAGATTACATCTCAAAATACTTAGTTCATTTTATCGAAATTTTATGTTAACAGATTATTATTATTATTATTATTTTCTTTTACTTAAAAAACAAAACATATTTTTAAAATTCTGAAAAATAAATACAGTTTGAATGAACAGTTTCTCAGATTTTAATTCGTAATTCCAAGTAGTTTTTCTTTTATAAAAATGTATTGCTATTTACATTTTTTTTTCGTGTACATGTGCATTATCAGTGAACTAAGTAAAATAATATGCATGGGTGATTTCGTAAAATAATGAGTAAAACAAATATTTGAAATAGTTTTCATTCAGCAAATTATTATTAGTTAAAATTTTTGCTATATTTTCTAGAGTTTATTTGATAAGAAAACTGAAATTTAATAATTTCTAAATTAAAACCTAATTTTGTCGAGTATACGGATTTTAATTGTTCATTTTGATATTCCTTTAAATGGAATTCTTCTAATTTCCTACATTTACATACTATTAGTATATTTCCTTTTCTTTTATATATATATATGATTTTACTAAAAGTTTAAACAATTATATTTCTTTTAAAAACAATCTTCTACGAACATTTAGTACTTTATTAATTTATTTTTACATTTTTAACTCTACATTCTTATAGCTTTACATAGTGAAATGAATAATATTGTTTTTAAAAAGAGTTAAATATTTAAACTAATTATAAACGATTTTTTTAATTACGGTATTCTTTTCCAGTTTAGATAACTTTTTAAAATCTATTTACATTTAATTAAATTTTAAAGCAAATATACTTTTTTTTTTTACTAATTGAAAATTTTACTCGAACTGAACAGCTTTCTTAAATAATATTGAACTACTTAATTTAATTTAATTAATCACATACTTTTAAATATTACTGCGGGGTAAAAAAAAAAACAAATTATTTTAAAATTAATTGGCCATATGAAATTTAAATTACCTTGAATAAATTGAAATACTTGAAATGAATTTATACAATAAGGATTATTATATTAAGCATATTTGTTAAAAGATGTAAAAGCGGATTATTACACTGCTCGAAGTTTCATTGCCAGATTATTATGTAAATAATCGTGATTTTCTCAATTGTTTAATAATAAACGAATTAATTATTCGTGATTTTTATTCTCATTGCATATATGCTAAATTTATGCATTTTCAACACCACTATTTCAAAATAGTAATTTTTGCCATTTTAAATTTAAAAATTTTATTCTAAAGAAAGTAAAACTTTTTCTACGAAATTTGTAAGGTGAAATAGGTTGAGTCAATTGCAGGTAATCGCAGGTAAGAGGTATGGAAAGTAAAATCGTATAACGAGTGGTGAGAAGTGAAAGTATGTCGGAGGTCGAAACGCGAAGGCTGGGCCCAGCACAGAATGACGCAATAGACTGGAGTTCGGATGAGTTTACGCCGGCAAGTAGTAATTAAAAGGAAAGTAGGACTCACGCAGTTTGCGTAAGGTGTTTGAATACGATTAGTTATTGAAGTTAGTGAATTGAAGTGATGGGGTTGTCGGTTTTCAAGATAGTTATATAGCGAAGTGTGGAAAAAGAGAGTGTTGTTGGTGGCGTATGGAGTAGGGGATTATTATGAGACAGGGTGTTGAGCGAATCTAGTGATTGTCAAAGTGTTGTAGCTCTAGTGTGAAATAAGTAGAGTGAAGGTAAAGGATTTTTCTTCATTGACGGGGCTTTAAATCGACTGCGTCTTTTGAGAGCTAAGCAGCCAGCTTTTATCCGGACCTAGTTAATCACCAGTGGTAAGATTAATCTTTATATTTCTTTAAGTTATTTATCTGATTAATTACTGAGTTTCTCCATGAGCAATTCCTCCCCATATTTCGAGTCGAAATAAACTTTTTATTTGCATTTATATAAAGAGTCTCGTAAAGTTAACCGTCAAGTTAAAACTGGGTCTGAAGCAGCCGAGGAAAACGCTCAGACCTTAGAAATTAGCGTTATTAAAATGTATAAAAAATGGTAAGTATGCCCTTTTATAACTACAAAATAAAACATTTCATGTTGAATTTTACGATGGTTTTATTTAAAATATTTATTTCTTGCAAAAAATAAAACACACACACACATACACACACACACACACACACACACACACACACACACACATATATATATATATATATATATATATATATATATATATACATATATACTTAAAAAATTTTAAATAACGTATTATAGCTTGCGAACACTTTCAAAGAGTAATATTTTACAAAACTTTTAAATAACTAAATAAGTTAAAAATATATTTTCAAAAATTGTGGTGATAATTCACGGATGCAAAACAAGGAGTTTCTATCTGCATTCAACCTGATTTTATAGGAGCTTTTATCAGAGATTTCGTACAATCTTTACATAATTTACCTTACCTGGAATGTAATTATGTTTTGAGAGGGATATCGTGCTAAACTTATGAAGAGAATCTACCTTAATTCATGATAATTAATCAGCATTTCGCCACAATGAAGGTCAAAATTTGAATTTATTCAATGAAATAGAATAGAATTTATTCAATGGATATACTGGTAGAGTAAGTTTTAAAATGCAAATAAAATTCTGTAAGTGCAAACATTTGGAGAAAAATAGAATCGTAGCAATGGGAAGTGAAACGTTTAATGTCTTAAGAGATTGATTTTGTAACTAAATCACGTTTTATAATTGTCTTCTGTTTATTGGTAAAAGCAGAGCTGCCAACCTAATCAGGCAGTTTGTTAGTACTGCCCCTTTTCCTACACCGCTTAATTTTTAGAATAATTCTTCAAATACAGTTATGATGAATAAAGAAAACCAATACTCTAAAAATTAAGTGGTGTAGAAAAAGGGGCGGTACTAACAATTTGCCGGATTAGGCTGGCAGCTCTGTAAAAGTAATCGTAGGAATGAATTTGGCGACCAACCCACTGACAATTCCATCAAAATTTAACCTTAGAATGTGCATAGTTCACTTTTTGAATATATGCAGGTATGGAACACGGACGCAGAACTCATACCACTATCATTGAAACATTTTTTACCTCTTATATTAACGATGTTATATGTACAGAAATTTCTTAAGCAAATACCGGTATGAGTTCTGCGCCCGTGTTCCATCCCTGTATATGAGTGGCCATGACTAGAATATTTTATTGTAATTGAAGGTAAATTTGGAAATAAATGCAATAATTAAGCATGTATAAAGACATCATCTGTTTGATTGTTTTTTGGAATACAGTTATCACTGCCGGCTATGAAATCAGTGATATTTGTATGATTTTTTAATTTTCACATAAGAGCCTAAGAAAACCATTTGCAATGTCATTGTCGTAAATGAAAGAAGACCTTAAATATACAAAATAAATATCATAATAGGTGTTTCAGCATTTCTGCCTAATTTATATGTCGTTTAATAGATAATAAAGCAGCCAAATTCAGTTGTGTTATTGTAAAAGAACTATATGTTTGAAATTCACAATATTAAAGGTTTGTTTATTAAAGGTTTTTTTTTTTTTTTTTTTTTTTTTACGTTTTAAACAATTAAACATTATTGAAGCGAATTTTAAAAAGTTTGAGTCTGTAGACCAATTGTATAAAAGGTAAATTCTATATCTAGATTAAAAATAAATTAATTAATTAATTAATAAATCTCATGTAAATATGTACGGTATTTACGAATAAACTTGTCTACTAATTTTTCTCTTAATCGGATGTAGAGTTCAGAAAGGTAGCGCACGTCAAATAAATCTAGTCTGTTGCCTGTAATGATAATTTTTTTCTTTGTGCCCATTTAAAAGCGCTATAAAACCTATATCCCTCAAAATCTAAACACATCGTGCGACAATGACTTATATTGTACTTACCAATTTTAAGCTTAATCTGACCTTGTTACGGCACCTAAAATCGAGAACAAATGCAGATAGAAACTCTTTATTCCGATTGAAATAAATTTAAAGTGATAAAATACTTTTATTTATGAATTTTTCAGATAAAATATTGGTTTATCTTAATGATTTCAATTATCTGCATAGAATACAGAATGAATAATCAGCTTATTACAAAAAGTCAAAATTTAGAAAAATATCAGATACATCTTTTTTTTATTTTGAGTTCACGAATCTTTCTGAAAAAATCGAAACATATATCAGATATGCATATTTCTTCTCAAAATTTAAATGAATATAAAGATATTGTTAAGTAAATAAAATCTCGAAATGGAAATTGTTGGAACGGTTGTGTTAATAAAATCCCTCGCACGCATATCATATAATATCTGCAAAAAGGATTGAAATAAATAATTTTTAATGTAAACAAATATCGTCATGAAAATATTTTTGAGACCACATGTAAAATGTTCATAAATTTTAGTTTACTAAAAACTATAAACGTATAATAATAATAACAACGTAATAAATTATTGTAAATCTAGATATAATTTTATAATTGAACGTTTGTTATTATAAGTAATATTACAGTGTTTGTCTTAATAGCATAAAATCGTTAAAAATATATTGGCGCCAAAAAGTTACATATCGATTTTGAATGTCATGTTGTCTTGTTTAATATGCATGAGTTTTCCTTTCCCATGAATTACTTCTAAAAGGCGTTACGGGAAACGATTTGCAAAAGCATGTCTGAAGTAATATTTTATCACAAGATTTTGAAATAGTAGATCTAATGCCCAAAACAGTAAGGTATTTTCTTCTATTTACATACACTTTACGTACACGATACTCATATTAATCTCTATGAGGTTCAAGTCTGGACATTTAGGCGGAGATCGTATAAATTTGATACTATTTTCAAGTATCTAAGTATATGGTTGAAGATGATTTGTTTACTGATGCATTATCTTGTAGCAAAAGTAAATTTAAACCATCAGTTGGTCTCTTAAACGGAAAAATTTGTTATCCAGTATGCCTCTAATCAAAAGATTCCATGTAACTTTTAAGGAATACAATGTTAGTTTTACGTCGACCATTTAATACTGCCCAAATTATAACAAAATCTACTACCTTGTACTCATTAAAAAAAAAAAAAAAAAAAAAAAATTGATTTAAAGCATGCCAATACTTTGTAAAACCATTTGATCATTCAGTTTTTTTCTTCTTTTTTTTTATCCTTGTCCATAATTACTATTTTTTGCCCCTAATGAATTTTCCCCTTTATAACCCCGACATAGGATATTATGTGCAGTTTTAGAAGTATTTTGAAGCAGAAGAATTTATTGCAGTAGAATTTGCATGGTCTTTAAAACCCATCCTTATAACTTTACTTTTTATTATGTTTGACAGTTTTGGTATCTTTCTACTACTACTCTTTGCACATTATCCGTGTGAATTAAAGAGAAGACTATAAATGACAGTGGGAAATACCGTTATTTTACTATTTTCATTATTGTTCAGTTCTTTCCCGCCCGCCTCCCCGTACTCACAATTGTTTTAATAGTTAAACTAATTTCTATGTAATAATTCTATACCTCACCACAAGAGTTCAAAACAAATTTACTCAAATCTGACGTCATCTTAATATGTAAACAATCGCTTTTAAAACTGGTCCTTTTTTTTTTTTTTTTTCCCAGTTCATTGCATTGAACATTTTTACTTATATTTCTTTTAAAATGATTTCAAATTCCAAATACTATTTTAATCTTTTATGTTGCAAGTAAATAAATATCAAATAATATTTTTTTGTAAATTTATTATACAAAAAATTTTCCAATTTTTACTGGAAAGAAAGAAGGTCTCAGAGTCTTTCTAAGCACTCCACATAGCTTTAACAAATTTTGCTTTTTGTTCATTATTTTTTAACAAGCATTTTAATTTGTTTAAATAATAAAATTTCACAGTTAAATACAACAAAGATAACTATTTTCAAATAGTGGATCTCGTAAAGTGGAACAGATTGCAGCTAAGCTGTATTAGAATATATTACAAATTTAATACTGGAACCTATAGCTTTAAAATATTTAAAGACCAGAAATAATGAAATTCAAAAATTTCTTAGATAAATACACTAAAATAAATATCAGGAACTATCATAAAAAAGCTCAATGTTAGATTATTAAAACAATTCAAGATTTTATTCTTTTAAGAATTTGGGCTTAAAAATATATGCTACCTAGAATTTTTATAAAAATATTTCAGAAAAAAAGGGCACAAAAATATTTTATTCTCGGCTTAAGTATAATACAATTTTACACTAATAATGATTGCAAAATGGTTTTGAGCATAAAGCATTATTTTTTAAGAGATTGTACATACGCGCATAAAATTAGCTCTTTAATTTATCACGTTATAAAAGATATAAAAAAAATCTATTTCAAATACTTCTTTAGCTGCTTAAGAGGATTTTGAAAAGGTTTAGGCCATAAAAGTTATGCATACCGCATCATCAATTTAATTAATAAAGATTTAGTTAGGTGGCACTTTAAACCCTTAAATACCTGATTATTTGTAAATCAATTTAAAAATGTTTTATTCTAACCTTTATTAAATAAATCACGGGAAAAATACTTTTAAAAATCATACTTTATTTTAACTATGGTTTACAGCTAAAAATCAATTTGTTGTCAGTTTGCAAGCATGAGACATTAGATCTTCAACATTATTCTAATAGTACTTTGGAAGACAAAATTGGGTATATTGCCGAAAGGCAACACACGGCATTTAAGGATTAACGTACCATACGTACATAAGGATCTGTACATCGAAAAATATATAAAATATATTTTTAATTATTATCATTAGGAGGCTCTGCACCCTAATTCGCTTCGCTTATTAGCCCCTTCGGGCCTCTAACCACCTATTCGCCGCTTTACTTTTTAATGAACAGGAATAATAATAGTGCATAACGCAAGACAAATGTAGAACAATATTATGAAAATCCTCACATTCAATGTCAAATTGAAATACATAATACTTAATACCACATTGTTTTGATTTTTGATTTGTTTATTTTTTTAATTGAATATTATGCTATAAATCAGTAATATGTATATATATATATATATATATAGAGAGAGAGAGAGAGAGAGAGAGAGAGAGAGAATTGAAAGGTTGATAATTTTTTAAAGGAATAACTAATCGGAATAATAAGCAATGTTATTTTGGATATCAAATTTCAAATTCTAAATTCAATTATTTTTTAAGATCTTGATAAAATGCAAATGTAAACATAAAAAATATCACCAAATTAAACGCTTTACCTATAATGGATAACGGAAAAATTTTGGTCCTCAATAAGTTCACGACCATCTTTAAACAACATTTCATTAAAAAAAAAAAAAAAAAAAAAAAAAAAAAATACATACAAATAATAATAAAGAACGTTAGAAAATGATTGTAAAATTGACATTTATTATTATTATTATTATTTTTTTTTTTTTTTTTTTAACCATTGACTAAATTTTAATTTTCTTAGAGAAAATATCGTCGGAGACAGAAAATACAACGTAATAAGTGAAACTTTTTGCAAGTTTGCAAATAGAGTACCTTTATTAACGCGAGGTTTTTAATTGAAAACTTCATTAATTGAGGCGATGGAAAATTCTAACCAAGAAAAATGTGCAACTTGGAGCATTCGGCAAACATTGATACATATCATGACGCTGAAGACCTCCCATTGACGAGGGAGATGAAGTCGCAGACAAGAAAATTGGACAGCGGCTGCAGTATCTTTTTTTAATAAACAGAGATTGTGATATTTTTTTAAGATTGTTGGTAGATCCGTAAATTACACAAATAAATTGTAGCGTAATTTAAGATTGTGAAAAATAAGGCATTGGAAAAGAGCAACAAAACACGCTATAAAATCTTTTCTTGAGTGAAAACGGCTCCATGTAGATTCTAATGCCTTAGACTGAGATTAAACTGAAACATACATGTTCTAGTCTTTTATGTACAGTCGGAAAAAAAAAATCATTCGACGTAACTTTGTTGCTAATCGATGCACAAAAATACAATAGGTATCATTTCACGAAGCATTGTTAGTACTTTTAGAAAATGAAATGATATTTTGAATTGGGGGTCGTATACATAATTAAATGCGAACCAACTTTGATTTCTTTAATGGTAATACACTATTTTTATCCTATATTTGATTTCCTGGGATAGCGGCAAAGCTAAAAAATGAATATTGGTTGTATATTTTGCTTAATTTTTATAGAGTTATAAACATTTAATGTTTGAAGGTGCTAATGTTAAATTTATATTTCACACTTCTATTAATATCTTCAAAATATGTAACTTGATCGATATGTATATATATATATATATATGTATTATTTATTTATTTATTTTATTATTTTTATTTTTATTTGAGATACAGTGAAGAAACCCAAACATATTCCACGATCACTTTTAAGTTTTATTATTATTATTTTTATTATTATTATTATTATTATTATTATTAAAAGTATTAATAAATTCATATTCAAAAAAATTATGATTTATGACCTATATTAATTTTTACATGAAATAAATCCTAATGTTGAAAAATAGGGCTTTGCAAATTTGCAGCTCATTCCAGTTGTTAGTTTTCGAGATATAAATAAATCTTTCTTTTGGAGAGGCTTAGGGGGCCAGTTTTATAAAGTTTTGCATGAGATAACGAAGAAAATCTTAAAAAAAAAAAAAAACAAAGAAAATTAAACTAAATATTTTGAATTTTTATTTGTGGGTCAAACTTTATACAACAACGTCCAACGCAAATAAATTAAACAAAAAAAAAAAAAAAAAAAAAAAAAAAAGAAAGATGATTTTTGGTGATTTGAGATAGTAAACAAGAATTCTCGTTTTCTAAAGAAAACAAGCACCGCCTTTCATCGTTCTTCTAAAACAAAATATTATAGAAAAAGAAAAGAAAAGTGATTTTGCGTATTCGTGTTAAACCCTTTAAGTTAAGTTGGCAAAAATGTACGCAAGAGCCATTTACCTCATCGATCACTGGTGATAAATTTTGAATCCTTTAAACGAACGCGAGAAGGGAAATATTAGCTAAATAGGCGGGGCTTAACGTTTAAAATAGAAAAATAGGTGGGATGTAAAAATTGTCATTAAAAAAATTTATTAAAAAAAAAAAAAAAAAGAGAGAGAGAGAGAGAGAGAGAGAGAGAATGGAATTGAAATTCAAGGCAGACTTGTTGAATAGCTTCTTAACTACAGTTATAATTAAAGGGTTAATCATTTAGTTCATATGTTGCTTTTTTTTTGGGGGGGGGGGGGGGATTGTTATTTTAAGAATTCTTTAGTCTTTAAAAATTGCTTTTATAAATATATTTTAATTAAGAAACTATATTTTTTTAGACATTCTAAAACAAATTGTGCAGTTTCAAAGAGTTAAACTTACCAAAAGCTGATAAGTACGATTAAAATTGTTTAATGTTTACATCATGCAGAGCTGCCAACCTAATCCGGCAATTTCCTAGTACCGCCCCTTTTTCTACACCACTTAATTTTTAGAGTAATTCTCTTCAAATAAATTTGCGATGAATTAAGAAAAGAAATACTTTAAAAATTAAGTGGTGTAGAAAAGGGGGCGGTACTAACGATTTGCCGGATTAGGTTGCCAGCTCTGATCATGATACCCAATAATTTATCTGAAAATATTTAGTTTATGCGCTGTTGTATATATATATATGTATATCAAGGGTCGTACTTTCCGCCTTTTTTTCAGGACACTCTCATGAATTAGAATGTTTCAAATTTAATTGCTACCACTATTTTTATAAAATAATCTCTACTCTGTATTACTATGGCACATTACTATAAAAGAATATACTGTATCAGGAATATTTCCGCATGAAATTAGTGGTGGCAAAGAAACGGAATTTTCTTACCTTTGAGAGTGTCGAATACGGCGGAGAGTACGACCCCTGATATGTATATATATATATTATTTCAGTTCGTATATTATACTACACCTACAAAGTAAGATGAAAGAAAATTCAAGTTTTGTTGGTGATCAGTATAGCCATGATAGACACTTTTTAATTGAAAAATATCCCACATTTTTAAAAGGGCGTCCTAAGACACTTTCAGCATCTGTGACGTGTTGAATTTTTTTCACGATGGCGGAATTCAGAGTTTTTTACGCCTTTGAGGCGTGTCACTTCAGAAGCCATGAAGAAATACAGCAGGCTGTGATCAACTTCCTACAGCTGGGCACGTTTCTACATAAAATAAAGCTTCCTTGTACTATTCGAACGTTCCTTGTAAAAATGCACTTCAATATTGACAATTTTCTGCAATACAGTTTTAGGACAAAATTGAGAAAATTTATTAATTAATTATATATGAGAATTGATATGTTATGTTATATAAATTTAATAATTAATTATATATCACATACCACATTATTTACATAATTATATATTAATAATGTGGTAAATGTGAGTGAAATAAATTAGCGCAATTTTTCTTTAAAAAAAAAAAAATAATAATAATAAAATAAAACCGATGTTGAGAAATTTAAAACTGGAATGACAATCTTGTTAAGAATATGTTTCACAACAGACAGTAACAAAAACTTTTGACGATTTCATTTCTAATTAAAAATTCATGCAGTATAATCTTCCTTTTCTTTCCCACAGAAAAAAATAATGTGTGGGACGCTGTGTTGAAACATGTTTCAGAGCTGCCAACCTAATCCGGCAAATTGTTAGTACCGCCCCTTTTTCTACACCACTTAATTTTTAATGTAATTTTCTTCAAATATATTTGTGATGAATTAAGAAGAAAAAAACTCTAAGAAATGACTGGTGTAGAAGAAGCGCCGGTACTAACAATTTGCCCGATTAGGTTGGCAGCTCTGATATTTACAACTTTCGTGGCAATGACGAAATGGTAATAACCTTCATTACTGATATTTTCTTTGAAAATAGATGTGAGTGTTTCTAAATATCTATTGGAAGCAAAAATAAGATTAAGATAGAAATGAAGATAATCTCTTTGTCGTAAACCTCATTATGTTACCAATGTGGGGAAGTTGATTATTTTGGTTATTTAAGAAAAGAAAAAAGAAATCCTCATTATCCCTTTGGGGAATTATTATCGTCTACAGTTAAAAGACACATTTAAAACGACTTATTAAGAGTGATTGTCTGGAGTTATTCCGTCACTAGGTAACTAATTAAATTTGTAACTGTATTATAATATACGTAGCTTTAAAACTAACTTAAAAGTATCAAAAATATATAAGTTAAGAATAATCAGTCTATTATATTACCTGATTTTGAATTAAATCTTTAACGCATTTTCTATACATATATGTGTGTTTGTATTAAAGCCTATTTTTGATAGAAAAATATTATTAAAGATTATTTTTGAATATTTTGCACATGACTATTCAAACAAAATTATTAACTATTATTATTTTTTATTTTTACATTAATTGCAGGCTTAATTATACGTTTTGGGGAAATAAATAAAAATACAAAATGGAAATTCAGAATGTTTTATTGAACTGTAAATGAAGTATATTTCCTTATTCAGAATTCGAAAATAATGCTAAATGTTTTTCTCTAAACTTATAAAGCTTGATATTAATATGTATGGTTGTTCTTTGAATATGATTACGTGATGTGTTAGTTCAAGGAAGGATCATACAGCTTTGCAAAGCTTTCAGATGATCTACTATATTATTCTTTTCTCTCTTCTGTGAACGAATTTTAAGTCTGATTTAAAATGATTATTTTATTTTCTTTAAAACTATAGCTTAAAATATTGTCCTGTGCATTATTATTATCTAGCTTTGCCTATCAAGTAGAGGAAGGTAGCTTAAAATTATCCTAGCGGGCAAAACGATCCCCATATGTTTTCTTCGGAACAGGTAGCACTATATAACGGACATCATTTGGGCTGTTATTCACTAATAACTTCAACTTCCGGTTGAACATGAAAATTTAAAAAGCCTATAAAGGCGGGGTTCAAATTTTCAGCAAATTTTGCCGTGTTGTTTCTGCCATCTAGCGGTTTAAATATTTTTAGATTTTTTAGGTGAAAATAACCAATCAAAGATTATATGAAATCCTCGACGCTAGATGGCAGAAACAGCGTGACAAATTTTACTGGAAAGCTATACACCCTGCCTTTAGACGCTTTACAAGATTTTGCATTGAACTGTGAGTTGAAATTAATGATGAATACGGCCAACAAACTAGCTGTACCAAGTCATGAAGAAGCAATGGCGCTATTCAAGCGATTGCAGTGTCACGCGTCGGAATAAAAGTCTTTTGTAAAGCGTGTTTTATAAAATCATGGGTTTTATAAAATTATCTCTCTCTCTCTCTCTCTCTCTCTCTATCTTTTGTAAGTTATTTGACTCATTTTTCTTCCCCATAAAATAAATTACGCATGCTATTTTATTGTAAAACTTATTTTAATTTCTTATGTATTGTCATAATTAATTTAATCCTTAATTTTGCAGAAAAAAAGCAATTTACAAATATTTTTAAAAGAAGGGTCATTTTTCCCTATGGTGAGGGTAAAATGATTCATTGGACCATTTTTCAAAAATCTAATTTCTTCATTACTCAGTTTAAGTTTCAAATATTATTAAAGTATGTTTATAATGCAAAATATAGTGTAAAACACACAAGCAAACGGCCAATATTTTATTTAAACAGTTATGTTGTTTTACACAAGTTTTTCCCATTTTTTCGTAACTACTCCATTACCTTACATATTTGATTCTATTTCAGACTATTCAGTTACTTTTAGTAGGTTTTAATCCCTTCAAATATGACTTTATTTTATCCAAGTAAAAATCCCATGGTGTGTTTATAAATTGGTTGAGCATGCATGCTGAATACTACAAAATTATATTACCACGTACTTATTATATATTATGCGTATATATATATATATATTATATTCTTTCCAAGAAACGATTTATATTTTATTTAATAACATAAAATTGTTACTGATTATTTTAAAAATATCCGTTAAAAATTATTGGTAGCGAAAAGTCATAACAATTCGAAGCTGTGGTTTTGAAATAAAATGATTGGAAATTGGGTATAACCTGTGTCTAATTCGAACCTATCATGTTTATTTTATTATGCTTAATGTTCATTTTTTATATCTAAAAAGTAAAAAGATATGAAGTTTTGCTTAACACAAAAATATACGATCTATTAAAATATTACATATGACAACTTATATATATATATATATATATATATATATATAAGGAAAAAAATATATAGTAATTTTCTTAGCGATATACTCGTCGGAAACTGCACAGAGTTTAACTATGTAAAAATCAAATAATTTAGAAGCCATGTAATATTAATATATAAGTACATATTGAAAGGAAATGTAGATATTTTTCAGAAGAAAATATCTGGGTACTATCCCGTGTATATAGTAATACATGACTTTAGAATATGTACATTGATTAAACGCAAAGTTTTTTTAGTACTTTTACTTGAAATCTAGAATACTTGAATCTAGATCGAGTTTGTTAATAGTATATTACAAGAAAATTTTAAAAGAAAAATAATGCACATGTATTTGCATTCAAGTTATTCATTTATAATAATTCGATGACATTTCGATTTAGTGATAAGTTGGCCTCACATGATTTAGGCTTAAAAAATAAAAATAAGTTTTAGACAGTTTATTTCAGTAAAATCACACAGATCAATAAAACTAAATTTTAATAACTCAAAATGCCATGAAATTAGAAAAAAAAAAAAAAAAAAAAAAAAGGAGCATTCACAGTATGTTTATTTTATGCTGCTATGCTACATCGTCTTATCATCATTACACATATTAAAAAAAAAAAAAATAGCAAAAAATGTTTTTATACAAATATCATGATGATCTCCGTTGAGGTTTCAGCAACAGAATGTACACAGATGAATATTTTACAGGAAAGAAAAGTAACGAAAAAATAAATTTCATTAGATTTCTTCAGGCGATGTTTTACATGTTTTTTTCTTTTTTCTTAAATAGGAATATGAAAGTAAACAAGTGGATTGACATCGCTAAAAATGAATATATATATATATATATATATATATAGAGAGAGAGAGAGAGAGGCACAGTTAATTTCGACTTCATAACAGTTTTTTATGTTTACAAAAATTAAACTTATTTATTTAAAGTATTGCATGCAAAGAGAATTCCCGTATGTCTGTTGTAAATAAAAAAAATCAAATTTTAGCACTTTTATTTAAAATAAAAAAATAAAAAAATAAAAAACTTTTTTTTTTTTTTTCTTTTTTTTTTTTTTTAAGTGGAAAATTTAACAGATATTTTTCAGAAACGAAAATGATTGGAATACGCTTGAAACTGAAATATTTTATATATATTTTTTTTAAATCAAAAGCTTAAAATATAGTTTCTGTAACTTTTAAAAGCCTTGTATTTTACTTAAATTTTTTTTTTGTTAACGTTTAAATTTTCTTTTGTTAACATGATTTTCTTTTATTAACGTAAAAATCCATAATTAGCAAAATTTCTTCAGGCATACTTATCTGAGATAAAAAACATTTGTAAAATACAAAATATATTTTCAGTTTGTATATTCTAATTTTCCAAAAGGTATAAAATGCAATATTACTAAGAAAAATAAATTTCTAATACACTTATTTAAAAGTAGAATATGTCTTCTACAAGGCAGAAACAGAAACAAGACTGTATAAATAAAAGTTTTTCACTTTTGTTACCAAGCAGTAACTAATAAAATTGTTAGTGCCCAGGATTTATTGTGCAATGAAGATTTTACGCTTGTGACATCTGTCAAAAGGAAATGCCTTGCGCGGTGATCTTTTAAACGTGTTTTATTTTTATTCGCTTAGTTTTTTGTAGAAAATATTTCTGAAGGGTAAAGAATGGTCTACGTTATACTGAATGCAAATAAATTTTCTAATAGCCTCATGTATCCAATTACATAAAAACAAATAGTTAAATATAGGAAGGGATGTAATAAATATTGATTTAGTCATGGGTGAAAAAAAAAATGTAACACAAAGAAAATTGCTGCAAGAATAAAGATACTAATTAAAATAAAGACAAGTTATTTAAAATAAATTAATTAATTAATTAAATTAAATTAAATTAAATCAGTTTTTTTTTTCAGAGAAGAGCGGGGGGGGGGGCGTATTTTTCAGATAGTAATATGTATATATTATTTTTTTATTATTGTTTCATTTGTATAAGTTTGAATTAAATATTTTCACGTTAAGAGTTGTTAAGTAATTCTCTTTTAGAATCTTTAACAATCTTGTTAATATTTCTTTTGCATGATTTTACCAAACTCTATTTCTTTTTCTAATTGTAAATGATAAAAACGATACACATACTATGAAGAAATGTAGTTGTATTAAATAAAAAGAGTTGAAAAACACTTTGCGAATATCAGAAAAAAAAATATTAATAAATATTTATTTTATTTTATTTTACTGAGAGCATGCAATTCCTTTTTTTTCCCTTCTCGGAAGTATTTTGATAGTGTACAAGTGTTTTAATAAATAGAAACACACTAGCTTCATACAGTAATAATCTGTTTTTTCCCCACATTAAACAATACTTCTTATTTATTCATTTAATAATGATTGTCGTTTAAATAATTATGCATGACTTTAATCAGAAATAGATTTTATTTAGCTCATACATTATCTTTAAGTACAATAATAATAATAATAATAATAATAATTTCTACTTAAATATTTTAGGTATGAATAACGCATTGCTTAAAAGAACAGTGAAGAACAAATATGGGGGAAAAATGAAAAACAAAATGCGGAAAATAACAACTGAAAATATTAACTACAAAATCTAATAATAACATTCTGATGAAATAAAACAACTTAAAAGGTTTAAAATAAGTGTAAAAATAAATTTCTGAAAATGATAAATCACTTATTTAACATCATATTACAATTGGGGATATCTATTCTATAATGTATATCTACATGGTACGAATAATAATGAATATTATAAGTTAAGCAATGAATTTTCTTGTTGGCTATAAAAGTAGAAGATTACAATAGAAACATATTTTTTTATTAACAGAATATTAAAAGATTTAAAAAAATTATAATATTCCAAAAGAATAAAATTTTATTACAATTAGAGAATTACAATATATATATATGCCGTAATTTACGGAGAAAACCAAATACATCCGTTTTACCTCAGAAAATTTAATTAACCCTTTTCGGCACAGAGTAGTTCTATCCATTTAAATTCAACAGCCACCGGAATTCTAGAACGATATTTGAAGACAAAAATAAATGACGTTTTACCTCTATATTATAGAAGAAAAATACTATAAAAAAATTCTGGGATGAATTTTTGCACTTTAGAATTAAAATTAGGTGTTGTCGCAGGGGCAACACTATGCCAAAAAGGGTTAAAAGACTAATTTCTAATTATACCAGATGGTGTTATACAAACATATGTCATCTGCAGATTTTATTCCAGAAATTAGGGTAATAAATGAAAACTGTTAAAAGCGATAGATGACTTTTTATTTACATAGTATGTGTTTGAAAATGCTTAATATATATTATATATTAACATTATAAAGACATGAGGCCTAAAAGCGTTAAATGCTCAAAGTCGCATAGACATGTATTTGTCTATGGAAGGTTCGTTCATGTGGCGATGGCTTCGGCGAATAGTGGAAAGTATTAGGCAAAAAATTTAGAAAGTTGAGAAGTTTCGGTGTATCAATTGTATGTCATTGTTTTTGTAAAGATGGTTTAAGATAAATGTTTCAAATTATATTCCCAGTAAAAGCTATTTAAGTAGCGCGTTTTCAACGACCTGATTTTCTTATGAGAGAATCCAATGCGTATTATAGATGTTTCCCTTGGACATTTATCAAGTGAAGCAACATAGATAAACATAGGAATAATAAGCAACGTAATTAACGCCAAAGGAAAAAATAGACTGACAAATAGCTGTTTTGGTAGCATTTAGCGTAACATCATCAGTGGAAAAATCAATGCATGAACGCTACATGCTACACTGTAAAAAAAGAGTTTCTAAAATAGGTAAAAAGTTTTAAGATATTTGGGTAAAGCAATGTTCCGAATTGTAAAGTTATGTTTATAACCCAAAATTTCAACCTAAATTGGATACGAGACTAATTTCGGATAGAATTGTTTTGGGGTTTATTTTTTGCAGTGTACATAGTATACATACGAAATGTTTACAGTTTGTTTAGATCATTTACGCATGTTAGATATTTTTTTATAAAAGGTGAGTGATCGAATATTTTCTACAACGTCTTTATTTATTATAGACAAAAATGTAAAATAAGATAGCAAACCATACATAACAAGTTTGTAAACTCAAAATAGATAGATTTTTTTTTACCCATATTGGGTTATAAATGGAACTTTGCTTTACCCAAATATCTTACAAATTTTCACCTATTTTAGATTTTTTTTTTTACAGTGTACCGAACGCACTATGATACGCTAAATGCTACTGAAACAGCTTTCTGCTAGTTTATTATTTCCTTTGGCGTCCAAGACGCTGTTTATTATTCCCTTGTTTATTTATTTAGTACCAAGTCTCCTATAAATAAGTTCAACATAGATAGATTTGCTTTATTGTAGTTGCTTTTGGTGTGTTTATCCGTTTAACACAACAGTCCTTGTACACGAGTAGGCATACATTTATCACACTAGAAGTAATAGCGAATTAGTTTCTAGTGAGTAGACAACTCCCCGTCCTTTTTTTCTTACCAGCAAAAGATAATTTACGAGATTCGCTTCCCAGTGTCATCATTCTTCACACAGGTGCTCGTAGTTATGCGTTCACTGTTCCAGAAACACTATATATATATATATATATATATATATTTTTTTTTTTTTCCGATTTCTCCCAACCCCATCTTCTCTGAAATAAGTAAATCCATCGAAAACATTATCACGTTAACATTTAAGATCATTTTATTTCATTTCAAAGCCTTGGGAATAGTTTCACTGGTAGCAGCGTAACACAAAGTATCATATTTCGGAAGAGCGTATACATACGCTTGGGGCAGTTATTGCATCGTTACATGAAACAAATATATACAGACGAGGCAATTACTGGGTTAATATTTCTTGCATATTAATTTGCATTGATAGCAGTCAAAATAGAGTGGTCAATTGTGTGCTGAAAATATGCAACCGTTACAACGTAATATATGATTATTATAGACGATATAATAAAAAAATAAAAAATAAAAAATAATAATAATAAAAATAATAATGAATATTGTTACTGGTTCTTCAGTTTACTCAATTTATTTTTACAGTGTTTTGTTCCAATAGAGATACTTTGTTAGATACTTGGCCTTTTGAAATTTCAATATATTGTTTTAATGTGAAAAAATCTCATACGTTAAGATTAATTTAAAATATATATAATAAAAGAGATATTTTCGTAATTTTCTGAAAAGATAGCATACATTTCAAATCTTTATTATTTATTTTTAGTACTGATATTAGATGCATTTTAAATGCACTTAAAATTTTTAAAATGGTTGATATTGCGAAAAATTTGAATAACAACAAAGAATTCAAAGAGAAATATTATTCTGAACTGATGTATCATTATGATAGAAACCAAATGTCTTTATTTGAATTTTAAATTAATGTTTTTAAAATCCCGCCTTCAATTTTAAACTGTTCGATAAATTGTTCTTATTTATGGCAATACATTAAAGGTTTCCGTGAAGAATTGTTTTAAAAAATTTTTAAAGAGAGAAAAATAGACCTATAGGCTAGAATACAATAGCGATTTATTAAGATTTCAGCGGATTGTTCAACTTTAGAAAATTTTTAACGATATATATATATATATATATATATATATATATTTTAATAAAAATAAAAATAATAATTAATAGGTTAAAATTTGAAAAAAAAAGCATAAAAAGCTTGCAAAATGTCAAAAATGTCCGATGTTTCGCTGCATTTATTTATTTAATTGTTTATTGTTATTGTTATTATTATAATTATGTATTTATTTGTATTAAAACGTTAACCTTTATATAATTTCTGAATTTGAATCTTCTTAATTTTATTTTTCTTAATCTTTTAAATAAATATAATGGTCACTGAATACTAAAATTTATGATTCTCATAATTTGCTATTCATCAAAGAATTTAGAAATAAAATTTTCTTCTTTCTATAAAAACACAGTAATATTTTCAAGTAACACAAATCAACTTAAATTAAACCTATTATTTACTATTTACAAACATATATGAAAGCTATGATTTAACTTAATAAAATTGGCTTGTGCACTATCTATCAATGAGTATTTTTACACTTTTGTATTTAGAAGTTTTGTTAAATATCTAGAAAAATTTTTTAGGAATTATGTTGAAACAATGGTAGTACAAAAACATGTTATACCCCATATATTTCAGCAAAAGTTTTCTCCTAACGAGAAAAAAAGAGACCAGTAACTATATATATATACATATTGGATCACTCTGTAAAAAGTAGTGCTGGAAATGGGTTTTCGTTTTAGCATATGTTTGTGATTTTTTTTTTTTTTTTTTTTTTTTTTTTTTGACTTATAACTTTAACTTTTTATGAGGCTACTACAGATATTCACGTATATACGGCAGTTTCTTTAAAAAATTGCAAAAAATTGAAACCTTTTTAATAATAACACGTAGAATATTAGACTAAGTGCAAAGCATTTTTTTTTTTTTTTTTACTTTGCATACTACATCTGACATAGCTTACTGCAACCAGCATGCTAATATGCAAAATGTCTTATGAAGTATGAGCATTTTTACTAAATACTTTTTAACTATGCATGCGCAAATAAAATAATAATAATAATAATAACAATTTCCATAATTTATTAGCACAAAGTATTAAGTCAAATATTTTAAAACCCCAAACAAATATAGTGAAAATTCAAATGTTGTGGGAGACAGAACGAACAAAATTTTAGTTATATCAATATATCAATATTTTGGATTATTGAGAGGATTTTCGGATTAAAGAGATTAAAATAATTTCATTACACAAGCTTTGAAATCCAAGAAATAATTTCGCTTACCCGCACTTGTTTATCCCAAACTATCTTCTCTTTTCAAGGCAAATTTTACCAGCAATCTGGAAGTTTAGCCATGGGCTCTCATCTTTAACCACTTTTCACTGATATTTATATGCATTATTTTAAAAATTCCCTCTTTGAAATTTTTTCTTTTCCATTTTGAACCCGTTATGTGGCTAATACTTTCACTCTGATTGACGCTTCTCGGCACAATATTGATAACGATTTACAGATCATAAAATCACTTGACAATAACATTCAATTTACATACGAAATTGAAAATAATGTTTCACTCCCTTTCCTTCAAACACTGGTCTCTCACACTGAAAAAGGTTTTTGTACTACTGTTTATCATATAATCTTTGCAGTTTCATTACTTCCCCATGCTCGTTCATGTTATCCACCTACCCAGAAAATGGTTGCATTTTATACTTTTGTCAATCGTGCTTTAATTCTTTTTCCTGAATCCCACCATTCTGAAATCAAATATCTTAAATCAGTTGCGATTTACAGAGGTTGCAACCCTTTGATTATTAATAAAGCTCATTTTAAATTACAAAATCCCCATATTTCTCGTACTTCTACGTCTAAGTCCTTTTCTAACATCAGAATCGTTTTGCCTTTTCTCCCTAAATCTAATTTTGCCATAGCTAAAGTTCTTAAACAGTATAACTATAAAATAATTTTCTCACCCATTAAATAAATTAGCCATTTTTAGATAAAAATACCCTATTGATACACACAACTCTTGGGGTATATACAGTATTCCTTGTCAATGTGGACAATGGTATATTGGTCAAACAAAACGTGAACTCAAGTTTCGCCTTAAAGAACACATGAGTTGTATTCAGAAACAAGAAACTAAAAAATCGATCATTGCTAAGCATTGTTGAGAAAATAACTATAATCTCAACTTTAATTCAGCTAAAATAATCTGTCAGCCGAATCACTTACATGAACTCGAATTACTAGAAGCTTTCCATATCTATAAAAATCATAAAAATACCATTATTTGCGATATTGCTGTACCCCCTCTCTCGGATTCTTGGAAAATTTACATAAAATCAATATATTCTTAATTTTCACATAGCTTTCTTTATCCCAAATGCCTATTGGCTTACAGCTCCAATTTTCTAAATCCGTACTGGTTGCTACTCTGACTCTATAATCCGTTTCCCTACCTATATATATGAGTAATGTGTTTGATCATGCACTTCAGCTCCATTGTTTCTTCTCCTTCTCATGTGGAGGTAGGCGACGGTTTTGACCGTCGTAGGAACTCCCTTAAGCAACGTGATGATTATGATGATTCTGTGCTGATGACGGTGCGCTTTACGCTACCGAAACTGCAGTCTGCGCTTAACAATTTTTTACACTGGAAATTTTACCGTTGAGTAAATATTGATATTTCTGTTCTGCGTCGAGTCTAGTTATTTATTTTTAAATTTTAGTTCCTCTTAAAAAAGAAAAAAAAAAAAAAAAAAAAAAAAAAGATGATGATAGGGTTTTTTATCAATATTTATTTAAAATAAGCGAACACTCTACTACCATTGACTGAATCAAAATTAAAATGTGAGTAGAACCCTTAATAGTTTGGCATTTATTTTAAGAGGAACTCAATGTCATTTCATTATATCGCCAAAAACGTTTTGAATTTACACGATATTTGTTTGGGGCTTTCGTATAAGTAGCTCAATACTTTTGGTTATTAAATTATGCAAATGAAATTTCGTTAAAGTGTGAGTATGAGTAGTTAAAAATTATTTAGTAAGAATGCTCACATTTTATAAGACATTTAACTTTTTTTTTTTTTTTTACATTCTGATTGCATTATATTGTGTCTAATGTAGTATGTCAATCTTCTTGAAAATGGCTTAGCACTGGATCTAATACCCCACGTGTTACAACTTAAAAGGTAATTTGTTTGCGATTTTTTAAAGAAACCGCTATATCTCCATTAATAATCGCGGCAGCCTTTTTAAAAATCTACACAGATAATAAACAGATGTCTCATAATCACATGCTACATTCAAAATGTATTTCAAACATAACTTTTTCAGGATGATTCAAAACATTTTAATATTTGTTTAATTTTCACTAGTCCCCTTTTCTTTTTTCGGGGCAACACCTTTGCTCAAATATATGAGGTATAGCATATTCTTTATACGGCTAAAGTTTCAAGATATTTTACCAGGATTTTTCTAGATATTTGAGAAAACGTGTAAATTCGAAAATGTCCAAATGCTCGTTGGCAGATAGTGTTTAAAATCCTACCTTTTGCATAGAAAAACTTCAAAACACGGCAACAGTATTTTTTTTTTTCAAAAAAATTAAAGCAATAGTTTAGCACCTAAGAAACGTTCTAAGCAAGTGTTAATTTTACAGTTTGTTCACTCAATATTTATAACTATTGCACAAGTCAGTTGTACAATGAACTTTAATTCTTACTTAGAAAAATATTGTAATTTTTCCCAGTATCACAAGTGAACTTACTTAAATTGCTAATACTTAAACAAACATGCGTCAAAGTCAACAGTTACCTGTGAATTATTAGCTTCAAAAAAATATCCTGCCGTTTATTAGAAAACACATTAGAAAATTATTGGGATAATTTATTTAAGAGATTAAAACCGATAGCCAGTGTCCAGCAAGTATAGAAATTACAGAGCTGCCAACATTTTTAACTTTTAAGTCAGATTTGACTCCGGTATTTTTATATGGAATATGTTATATATATTTTCGACGATTAATATTACGAAAAACAGCTATAAAAATTTTCCGGTTAAAAGTCTGCCTTGAAAAATGGGATACTTGGCACCTATGAAATTAATAAGTTTTTTTTTTTTTTTTTTTTTTTTTTTAATTTTGTGCATTCAATTATCGAAAGGTTATATATGATTTTCTATTTTAAGATAAGTTCTTCTCCAATTAAAATCTTTATAAAAGTCAGATAAGTAATTATTTTGATGTTCATTAACATAAATGTCTGATGAAATCTTTCAAAATTATGCACATGTTTCTTGACTTCCGATATAAAGCTTTTTTTTTTTTTTTTTTTTTTTTTTTTTTTTATGTCTGAATTTTCTTCATTCAAAAAATGAAACAATAAGATACTTTATGTCAGAGAAAACTGAGATATAATTTTTAATCACGAAACAACCTGAACAGCCTATGAAACATGAGAATACGACGAGAGCGTTATAGAGATATTAGTGGGAAAAAAAAAAAACTTCATTACAAATCTATTTTATTCCAAATCTCCTAGAGTGCTCAACATTTAGAGGAAACATATATAATGTTCAGCAGTGAGAAACATGTACATAAAACACAAGCTTCATGCATATGTCTATGAGAGTATACAAAACATCACCTACGATTTGCGTACACAAATTGGGCTGTTAGTGCACAATTCATTCGAAACACGGCATCCAATTGTGCATTGCTTGATTTGTTAAAAATAATTTTAAATGGGAAAATAAATCAATAATATCTAATATTAACCTTTATCGCTCGTATGTCCCTTCTGAGGGGACATTAAAAAACCGAGCCACGCCCTAAGGTTTTCCTCTGAAAATGAAATGTTATTTTTCTAAAACGTGTCTTTCGGCTACCGGAAAATTTTAACAGAAAGATTATTTTATTTAATGATGAAGTAAAATAAAACAAATTTTTACAATTTTTCGGTAGCCAAAACGTAGTAAGTTGGAAACTATACGTGTGACGTTTTAAAGGAACGCCAAAAGGCGTGTCTTACTGTTCAAAATAGGAAAATATGCCGAGCGTTAAGGGTTAATTACGTACAACGTACATTCCGTTAACATTCAAATGTGATTTTTTTTATTATTCAGTGAGTCAATAAATTATTTACATTAATCAATTAATCAATTTACACATGTGCCTAGTTATTACAGATTATCCGTAACCCTCGTACTGGAACCCTCTAACAGTATTTTTCGTAATAATTATCTATGATGAAATGAGAGGAATATTACTGCTTTTAATACACTTTGTCAAATATTACAATTAATTTTTGAACCTTGTTAGTACCCGCCCTTTTCATACGTGAAATTTTGAAGAGTAATTTTTCATATTAATTATCGTAGTCGCATATTGAAGAAAATTATTTTACATAAATTTTAATGCGAAAAATGGCGGGTACTGGCAATGCTCCGGAATAAATTTAAAAAGTTGACGAATCTGCAAAAAGTGGTATGAAATTTATTTTTAGTTTGTTAGATAATTGGAAACTTTAAATTTACGATGAATAATATTCATAGGATGCCAACATTTTAATTTATTCCGGAGTATTCTTAACTCCGCCTTTATTTCGCACCACTCTATTTATAGAGAAATTTTCTCTAATTTATAAATTTGTTAGTATAAGAAAAAACTACTTTTAAAAAATAAGTGGTATGGAATAAAGGCGGGGATAAAAATAATCCGGAATAAATTAAAATATTGGCATCTATGAATATTCGTAAAGTATAGTGTGCTCATTACAGACTAGGTAAAATTATACCAAGTTTATAAATAACTTGAAAAATGTTTAAAACATTTTGAAATACCGTTTATTTTAGGTATTAAAAATAATAATAATAACTTCTTCAAAATATTAATTTTAAAAAATTGTTTTATTATTTAAGAATGGCCAGTTAATTAAAAAGGAAAAAAAAATCTCTTCATTGATGTAATTCATGTTTATGAAATAAAACTTTTTAAGCTATGCTTTAAAAACCTCCACTTTAAAATATGAAAATTTATTTACTAGATATTACAATTAGAATTAATATTAAAATACAGTTATCTAATACTGTTTGTTTCATACATAGTTTAAAATATAAAAAAATTAAATATAGAAAGTTGAAGTTTAAAATAAAAGTTTAAAATATAGAAAACGAATATATATATATATATATTATGATTATTTCATGTACCAAAAAAATTATTTAAAAATTTTTTAATGCCTAAATTATCTTACATAAAATTCATTTATCTCTATTTGTTAACATTTCGATTTAACGCTAACGAAAACATCTTTATTTTATATGCTTACTTTTTTTTAAAATGGAAAAAAAAAGTACATATTTTTGAGTACTTTTTAATTCCTCAATTTCACAGAAAGTAAACACAGTTTTTTTTTTTTTTTATTTCTATAAATTGGAAAAATATTACTAACGGAAATTGTAGAATAAATAAAAAAAGATAAATTTTAATTAGTTTCCGCTTTATAAGATACTTAAAAAATAACTTGTTATTATGTTTAATCATTGTCCCGCCTACCTAAAATTAATTGCTTCGTTTTAAAATTAACTCTATATTTTAAATTAGTTTTTCAAAGGATTTTCTGAAACAACCAGAAATAAAATAGAATTGCTCCTTACATTAATGATATTTTACAGAAAATACACTATTTTAATTTTTCATGATCTGGGTTTTATTTGTGCAAGTATCTTTTATTCTCATACATTGAACCCAACATTTTTTTTCTTTAGATTTTGTGTAATATAACGAAAGTTAACTTTATTATTATTACTTTTTCCTCGGGAAAATTCTTTAAAAAGAAATCATTCTTTCTAAATTAAAACAAATAAAGAGATTTTTTTCAGTAAATTGAAGTAAATGATATCATTTAATGAAAAAATACATTCATATGAAAATATTAAATGTCTGAAATATCATAGTAAACTTCGTAATTGTGTTCTTAAACTTCGTATGTCAGTTACTTTTGAAAGATATATATATATTATTTTTTTTTTTTTACTGTAAATTAATAAATAAAATAAATAGGTATCTCATACTTTTCCGCGATCAGCATTTCAAGATGATAATTCACCTTTTTATACGGCATTTGTGGTACATTTATTTGAATCAAATTCATAAAATTGCCTATCCATTCCCATGAGCACCTATAATTCTGTAAGTAATTATATCATTTTTTACTCGAAATTAGACCTCACAAAGGAAATAGTAGAATTTCTTCTTTACAAGACATGGAAATAGTCCTAATCGCGATCCACTCGAAAATGTTTCTTCTATAAAAAGACGGGGGAGAGGGGAGAGGATTCGAAATTTGCAGCCTTAACACTTTCCGAACTAGAAAAAAAATATTTGTGATATTTGGCATATTGAAATTTCTGGGATTTATAATAAAACACTGTATAAAACTATGTCATTGCGCATTAAATCAGTAATTCCATAAAAAGGTGGAATTACCCAATACACAATAGATATTTTTATTAAGTAATTGTTTACATGTAACAAATAAATAATTTTATTTCATATGTTAAAATATAACTTGTTTATTTCATTTAATAAATCATAATACAATACAAAGTATACATTTATTATTTTGCGTTTAAAAAGGAAGTTTTATGTAGATTTTTATTAAGTGCTTCATTAAGAAATCACCACGGAACTGTTGTTTTAAAGTAATAAGTACAAAACTTTGAATAAACATTATAAAATGTAATAAACTCGCAACAATTGTTTCCGGTCAAAAAAACACACAATCCTTCGTCAGGCGCTACTTTGATTGCAGCATTCGTGCCTACTTTGTGGTGCGTTCCCGCTTTGATTTTAGCACTCGTGCCTACTTTCTTCACCTGACGATGGATCGTGGGTTTTTTTTCTAACCGAAACAGTGGTTGCGAATTTATTGCATTTTATGGTGTTTATTCAAAGTTTTATACTTATTACTTATAACCTTCGAAGTGATTAGCCATCTGTTAACGTTAAAATTATATGGTGAATATTGAATAAAAAATTCCCTAAATTGGCAACAATGACCAGAGGAGTGAATTTAAATAGGACCAGTAAAGGGTTAAGCGTATGTAAAAAAAGTTTGCTCATATTCTTCTACAAATATGCATTATTTAAACCCATATCAAGTTTATTTGCGTGTTTATGCTAGGTGATGTTACGTGTGCACTTACTTATACTTCTCTTTTAATTAAGCTTATTTTCTGTACTCATTACGCAGAACTGCCAACTTTTTAAATTATTCCGTAAAATTGTTACCACCCAACTTTTCCTGTACTACGTTTTTTTGAAGAATAAATTACTTCTTACTTAATCGTAATTACATATTTGGGAAAATTACTGTACAAAGAAAATGGTATGAAAAAAGGCGGGTACTAACAATGTTACGGAATAAATTAAAAGGTTGGCAGTTCTGCCATTACGTGACATCATATTTTTTCTTTTTTTTCTTTTTTTTTTTTTTTCTAGTAAAAGAGATGTAGATAATTATTGTTCAATTTCTATGCTTATAGTCTACTATGTTTTATGTTTCTCCATGAGTAAGACTCAATATAAATTATACTTTTTTTTTTTTTTTTTTTTTTTTTTTTTTTGAGAAAACTGTATATAACTTGCTCATTTTTACTTATAAATTAAAGTGATTAGTAAAGTACAATAAAGATTATCTAAATACGAATATAATTATATTTTTGATGCATAAACATAGATAAAATTACAATATATTTTAATTTCCTCAAAACCACTTTATATATATTCCTTCGCTTTTTCATTGTACAAAACATTTAGATTAAAAAAAAAAAAAAAAAAAAAAAAAAAAGATACTTGAGAGAAACTTTTAATATACGTTTTGCATTTTTACATTAGATTCCCCTAAACAAACTACTTATTTCTTTATTTTCTTTATGTACAGTTTTTTATGCATGTGTGTAGAATTGCAGTCATTTAAACTAATACCAATTCCACCTTGTAGTTTTTTTAAATTAAAACTATATTAATTTCAAAGTTAAATATTGAAATAAAGTTGCCTTCATTAAAATTTTATGTATGTGTTAAATTGCATACCTGGAAATATTAAATGAATTATATAATATTAAGAAAACTGTGTGTAACTTGCACATTTTCACTTACAAATGAAACTCGTTAGTAAAGTAAAATACAAATTATCTATGTACAAAAGTAATTATGTTCTTGAAACATGAAAATGTAAAAAATACAATATATTTGAATTTCCCCCAAAACAGCTTTATTTATATATGTATTTTCGTATTTCCATTGAGAAAACATTCAGATAAAATCATCGATATTTGAGACATATCTCTAACATACGTATTGCATTTTTACATTAGATTCCTCTAAACTAACCTATTTTTCTTATTTAATTTCTTTATGTGCAGTCTTTTATGTATGTGTATGGTATTGCAGTCATTTCCATTTGTATATATATATATACACTATATAACATAAAAAGCGACGCACCAAGGAATAATGCAAACTGGACACAAATTGACATGCATACAGATTTCGATGTACAATGAAAAATTTTAAAGTTTGACTGCCATCGAATGAGCATGTGACGCTGCAGCGCATCTTAAGTGCGCAATTGGCAGACTATTAAAAATGAGAAATTTAGATTCCTGGTAATAAATGCATCGAGAATTTCATTTCGTCTACTCAGATAGACAGTAACCGTGCCTCGCGTAGAGGTGCGCAAACAATATGCGCAGATGGCAGCGTTTGAGACAGGTGTGTAGTTGGTCTCAAAGAAGCCAGTTCATTTAATCTGCGAATTGTTTGACAATTGGATAGAAGCGATGCCACTATTAGATAATATTGACAGAAATGGGTGAACTATAGCCGAATACAGCGTCAGGGAGGAAGCGGTCGGCCTAGAGAGAGGACAGAACATGAGAACCGATCAATCGTAAGAGCGGTACTCAATACCCCAATTCATCATTATCACCGATCCTACGTGCAACTGTTATCTCAGTGACTTCAAAGACCATTAATAAGGTGGGTCAGAGAAATGGGGTTAAGCTCACGGAGTCCCTTGTGCGGATTACTATTAAACTTTCTATACCGACAAGCATGTTTGCAGTGATATCAGGGGCTCTAGAACGAACCCATCGGAAAGAATTCGACGCGGAAGCATCCCGATATCGGGATCCTTGGCTTGCAACCCAAATCATCCCGACATGCAATTTATGCCCTAGAACCACCTTATCGGAAAGGTGAATAGAAATGTCTTCCAAAGCACCCAAACTGCTTCCGAAATCGGTTTAAGTTGACCAATCACAGACAAGGATCATTTAATTCTCCCCGCGAGATTCCACTTAGATTTTTTAGATAAACAAAGATGGCTGCCTCTCCTCACTATAGTGTGAACGTGTGTTTCTATTTTATTTAATAAGAGAAGAGTATTTAGCTTCATTTTTTTAAAAATATATATATAAATAACGTATGTATTTTCTATATATTAAACGAGTGTTATTATCGAAATTCAATCTTTGCCAGTTACTAGCATTTTAAGGCCGTGAATATAAATGATTTTACGCCTTAAAGTGTTAGTTACTAGTATTAATTTTTTACACAATTACGAACGAGGAATTATTTACTATGGATAAAAAAGCTTTGGATGTTATTCGGGTAATATGTTTTTACTTTGTCCATATAAACATTAACATCATTATTTTTTTTTAATTTCCTTAATTATTATTATTATTATTATTATTATTATTTTTTGTGTACATGTATTATTATAAATGATTTATTGTATAAAATGATTTATTGTATAAATGATTTATTACAAAGAATTTATCATACTGTCAGTCCCCAGAAAAAAAAATATTCTGCAAATCAACCCCCCCCCCCTCCAAAAAAAGGGGTTTTAACTTTCCTGCATTTTTTTTTAAAGATTTAATATCAGAGTTTTTCGAATATTAATTTTTGGAGTATTTAACTGTAGGAAGCAAATAAAAAACTGCAATTTGATGATAATATTATTTCTTAATCTAAGATGAAAATGAAATATTAATGTTGTGTAAATTGTTTCTAGTTTAAATTTTTTATGATTACAAAATGATGTGTTTACATTTGTATTTCTCGAAAGTAGTGAAATAATTTATCTCAATCGATATATTTGCTTCTGAAAATTTTACTAATTCTTGTAATCATTATTTTATACAAAGTCTTTTGAACATGTTGGACACACTTACTTTTCATTTAGTACTTTTGTGATGCAATTTTATATTAAAATATGATGTATCATTCACTTATCTGTATGCAAATTTGGTGTTTTTGATTTTATTATTAATCTATTCTAAAGCTTTAGATAACTATAAATGCATTGCATATTTAAAAAATATATAAAAGCAATTGATATTAAAATATTGTTTATTTAAGAGATAATTTTGAAATCAATTACATAATTGAATACTTATCAGTTTTTTTTTTTTTTTTTTTTTTTTTTTTTTGTAATTTGCATGCTTGTATGTACTGTTTCTGGAATTTCTTTTAGAATTTACAATATACCATAAAATATGCTGTATAATTTTAAACCTTTAAGTACCGTAAAAAATTATCTCTCTTCAAAGTAAGAAAAAGTAAAACAGTCTTTTAAAAATAATTTTCCTTTTGTAAATGAGTTTACATAATATGTCTAATTTAGATTTAAAAAAAAAAATAATAATAATTATTATTTTTTTTTTAATTTGCTCACTTTTCCCTTACTAAGAAATGAGATTCTTATTAGATTCTATTATATAGCTACTTGCAAATGAAGTTTTGCAAGTGAATATAGAATTGACGTGTTGTATCTCAAACTTACTTAATTCAATTATAATAAAATTTACAAAAGAAAATTTTAGTTCCAGAGAAAATAAATCTTTATCATAATTTCCTTTAAGATTTATTAATGTTTTATATACTGGGACTTACATCATTCATAGATATACTTTAAATAAGACTTCTAGTTTCAAAAAAATATATATATCATTGCAGTTTTCATTAAACTTAATTTTTAATAACATTAAATATTAAGGCTTGTTATTCTTAATAGGTATGTTATTAATATTATACATGATTAATATGAATTTTAATTACAGAAAAAATATATAGGTATTTATTGTAATTTTCATTAAATTTAATTAATTTTCAATAACTTTAAGTATTAAGAAATGTTATTCTTCATGCTTTTTAAATAAAAATTTTAGTTACCTATATATATATATAACAATTTTCATTTAATTTAATTTTTAAGATTTAAATATATTTAAAAGTTGTTTTTTCATTTTCTTGAATAACACCTAATGTCAAGATAGACGCCATTGGAACTGTGAATTGTTTATCTCACGACGATTCCACTTGGAAAAGACCTGTCGAAATTTCAGAAAACGATTCCGCCAAACAATTCCGATAATGAAAGCGATTCGATAAGTTCGTTTTAGCGAAATAAGAAAGGCTGTCGGAATGTGACGCCGCATCGGAGAAATTCCGATAACGAGGGGATTTCGATAAGCTCGTTCTAGATCCCCAGGATCGTTCGAACTGGAATGTCACTAAATGGAGTGGAATTCTCTTCAATGATGAGTACCACTCCGATTTGAGCCCCGATGACCACCGAAGACTCATCTGGAGACGCCCCAAAAAAGATGGGGATTCCAAACCGACTGTCACCAGCTATACGGCCCGACAACCAGGAATGATTGTCTGAAATGTCATTTCATTTCATAGCAGGACCCCTTTGGTTGTCATTCATGGCAATTTTACAGCACAGTGATACGTCGACGACATTATATATCCCGTTGTGTTTCCCTTCATATCACGGAATCATGACAGTTTATTTCAGCATGATATCGCCCGTCCACGCACAGAGATAGTTTCTAATGATTGTTTTTCTGCTTACCTAACATTATTTTGGCCAGTAAAGTCGCCAGATCTCTCACCTAATGAAGGCGTTTGGAGCATAATGAAAAGGGTCCTACAACCAGCTCGGTATTTTGCCAATTTAACGCACCAATTGGACAGAATTTGGCATGATATCTCGCAGGAGCATGTCTGCCAACTCTATCAATTAATGCCAAGCCGAATAACTGCTTACATAAGGATCAGAAGTGGACCAATGCGTTATTGACTTGCTGACTTTTGTGAAGCCGTTTCTCTTCATTAAACCATTCACATTTTCTGAAACTGTAATCATTTGTTTTTCTTCGCATGTACATCACGTCTACCAATTTTCTTCTCATTTGGGTAAGTCTTTCTTGGTTCGTCGATTTTTTTGTTATATAGTATATATATATTGTACTTTCTTAATTAAAACTCTTATTAACTTCAATGCGAAATATACAAATAAAGTTGTTTTCAGGAAAATTTTATACATCGATTAAATTGTATATCTGCAAATATTAAGCAAATAAAAAGTATCATTCACAAGAATCTCTAAATGAATCTTATCTATAAAAATACTAAACTTGAATAATTAACAAAAGGGTTGTGTAAAAAACCTTAAAGTAAATGTAAAAAAACATATTTTTATTTAAAAATTACATTTCAATGCTACAAGAATTAATTTATAATTCTCTTTTGTTTGTTATGCTTTTGAAAAGAAAATACTGCAAGTATAAACGAAACAGTTAGGATATCTGCCAGTTTTTTACAGATTTCCCTGAATGCTTACATACTACTTTGTATTAAAAAATACCACTTTTCGATATTTTTAATAAGAAAAATTGCAAAACACTATTACAAAAACATTATATTTCTAAACAATGGTATTTCGTGAATCTTATAATTGGTTTAGGAAAATAATAAAACCTTCTGCCAATGGAAATCTATATATATATATATTTTGTTTTTTTACACAATTATCCTTACGATTCCATAGCATAATAATAATTATAAAATTGTAATTATTGATTATGGGAATAAGTTTCAGCTTTATTTTATTTATTTGTTTATTTATTTATTTATTAGTAAGTGAAGTTATATATATGTGTGTGTGTGTGTGTGTGTATATTTAAAAAAAAAATATCTTCTTTGAATGTAATGCAGTGTATGTAGATTCAATTATTAAAATAATCGCTTGGTATGTTTTAAAATTTAAAAAAAAGGTACTACTTTATTCAAACTGAATATGAAACAAATTAAACAAATACAACTAATCAATATTTATCCCTATAGAATTGTTAATATCTGCCTTTCTTCCCACACTAAATTTTTTAGAGTAATTTTCTTCATATTAAAATGTAATTTTAAATTGGAAAAAAATAAAATAATAAAATAAAAAATAGAAAGTGGTGTGGTGTGAAATAAATTTGGATATTAACATTGCTCCGGAATAAATTATACTGTTGTCCTATGCAAATATATGGATGCACGGAATTTTAAAGAAATTGCAATGACTATTTAAGTAACTGTGTGTAAGCACTTTCATAATAGAATTAAGAGGTCCCATAGCAAATTAAAAAAATTAAATAATATTAATGAAAGGAAGTTAATAAAGAATTTAATCAAAATAAAATAATATGAAATTTCAAAATATTACTAAATGAAAATAATAATAATAATAATAATAATAATAATAACAAAAAACTTAATGTTATGAACATTATTTCAAAATAAAATGTAGATACTTTAAAAGGAGCAAAATAAATTTGAATATATTTGCAATTTTTGCAGATATTTTATTATTATAAACTAACTTCAATGTCCTTCTTAGTAGTATATTAAACATTAATATACTTAAAATATATAGGAGAGTGTGGGGCAGGTTGTAACAATTTTTAAAAAATTAAGTATATTTTGAAACGTATTTACGTTTCCCTATTTATAATTGCTGTTTTCCATAGCATGCATATTCATCTGTCATATTCATTAAAAAAAAAAAAAAAAAAAAAAAAAAACTTTTTTTAATTTTGCATTCGCACAAAAAATATTTTTTCAAAATTATTTGTTTGTTACAATTTGCCCCGAATTTTTGGCAAATTGTAACACAGTGGGAAAATTATAACGGATGCAAAGGGAATCCTAACAATAAAAACGACAATATTTCAAAATGATTTTTGTTATCAATCATTTATTAATTTAATAGAAAAGGCAATTAATAACTAATATTAAAGTATAACCTTCTTGGTATAGTAAAAATGGATTATATAAAATGGATTATTGTAAAATAAAGAGAAAATTAAAGAAAAATCAACATAGAAGCCAATCTTCGTCAAAGTTTTAATTAATTTAAGCAAATGATATTTTGTTCCCTCTCATGTATTTAATGTGTGCACACATTTTGCAAATTAAGCATTATACCCAATTTTTTGCCACAGAGAGCGTTTAGCAGAGCTCGAATTCTCCGCCCTTTATTCAGGACACTCTCATTGATGAGAAGTTTCTGCTTTTTTTCTACCACTATTTTTGTGCAATATTCTCTAATTCCTGCTTCAATCGTGATTCTAATTCGTTGTTGAATAATCGTGGTAGTATAATATAAAAACACATAAAATATTTCTGTATGAATATAGTATTAGCAAAGAAGCCAAAAAAATTTCATTTCAGAAAGTTTCCTGAAAATTGGTAGAGACTTTGAGCTCTGGCTGTAGGCATCTCCACAAGCCACTCCTCTAACATGTTACAACTTTCCCCATTGTATGATTTTGGACATTTTACTCATTTATTAAAATATATAACGATTTATACAAAAAATAAACATGCATTTTGTAACTCAACACTCAGACTAAATAAATAGCTATAAACATTTCGTTAAAGTATAAATTAACATATCTTTAATCAAAATTTACGAAATATTTTTTCCCCACCATCTAGCTAAAATGAAGCACGTGTACAGAACCTTACACTAACCATTTTTGTGGAGCATCGATTTTGCTTACATTATAATGCACGTCATAATAATTGTGTTTATAGAAATATTTAATCACAAATGTTACAATTTATTTTGTAAATTGAGTGTTACTTCTTACCCTTGTGACAACTAACCCCACGCTCCCCTACTGTTTTAATTTTCTGTTAATTATTACCTAAATAATTAACTTTATTCCAAGAACTCGATTTAACGACATTTCACATAATTCGTAAGTACTCGGAATATTTTTGAAACAAAAAATGGTCTTATATTAAAGTAGCTTCTTCTATGATCAGGATTTGAAAATAGCTGTTCAGAAATATATGAATTGCTTGATTAGTCTCTTATGTAATATATTTATAATATTAAAAATGAACATAACAACTTTATAATTTTATTTCAGTAATTATGTATATATATATATATATATATATGCACAGAATCTCAAACACACGCACACACACACACACACATATATATATATATAATGAACATGGAAGCTTTATAATTTTATTTCAATAATTATGTATTAAAAAAAATTGCACAGAATCTTAAACACACACACACATATATAATATATATATATATATATATATATATATATATATATATATATATACAGGGAGATCCAAAAGTTACAGAAAAAATAAAAAATATATTATTCAAATGTATTGACCGTAGCACTATGCTGTTTTCACTGAAATGCAAAGAAAGACATGGGATTACTTTTTGGCAAAAAAAAAAAAAAATGTATTAACAAATTAGTTTAAATTTTCGTCTTCATGTGGCTTTTTAATTGTAAAATCACTTTTTTACAATGGGCATAGAACAAACAGCAACGTAACCAGGACTATAAATGTTCATTGTAACGGCTATCATTCATTTGAATAACCGTCAGATTTTGCGCATCGGAAATTCTTCCAGAACAAGCTTCAGAATTCAAAATATGGCATCATTTGACCAGGCAAATCTGTTTAAAATGTGAGAGGATGTTGCAAATACAGAGCGATATGCTGGTGAAAAATGCAACTAATATTTTTTCTTATACATATATATATATATATATAAATCCCATGCGCTTTTCTCTACATTTCAATGAAAACCGCATAGAGATACTCTCAGTATTTTTGAATAATATATTTTTTATTTTTTCTGCGACTTTTGGATCACCCGGTATATATATATATATATATATATATATAAATATATACTTGTACATATATATATACATATACTTATACATATGTTATGTATATATATATTCAGTTGAGGTAATTTTCGGAATAAATTAAAAAAAAAACCTAAATTGCATATCCCTACTTAACTTTCTTATGCAGTTTACTTGAAACAAAATATGTTTAACATTTCTCGAGACTTGGCATAATACATATTTATTTTGAAAATGACAGAATAAAATAACTTTATTTTAATAATATTACTTCTTACCATATGACCTTATCGCGTAAGTTTTTTTAATATCAAAGACGTCTATTTAAAAATGAAAATATTAGAGTTATTTTATCGTTTTCTGCATTAAAAAAACAAACCTACTTTCTATGAGTGTTTCATTAATAAGAATATGAAAACAACAAATTAAGATAATATAAATGATAATATAAATGATAAGCGTCGATTTCTTAACATTTTTTCCAGTCATTGCCTAAATTGTTTTAAATTAAAAACATTTATTTTACTTTACTTTATAGTATTTATTTATTTATCTGTCTTTTCTTTGCCTCCCTCACTAATAACTGAAAGTCTCATTGTCTATGATATAAGATATTTGTTAACAAATAATAATAACAATAAATAAATAAATAAATAAATAAAGTATGATAAAATATAATAAATAATAAATAATAATTTTAGCAATAAAACAAAATATGTTTTATTTAATGCTTAAATGTTAAAATATGTTTAAACATTAAATTTTCCCCTCTCTCATGTGCACGTATATTTGAAAAATTAATCAAAAGAAAAATCTAAATTTATTATCATATCTAAGAAATATACGTCGAAAAAAAATATAAGAATCACAGAATAAATTGCAGGAAATATTAGTTATCTATCCTTTTCAGAGTTATTTTTGTTTTCTCTATTTCGATATTGTCATGTCATTTTTCATTCTTTATCCATTTTTCTATTTATTTCACTTAATACCTATACAGAGAAAAATCTTTCTTTTGACAAATTGGTATATTCACAGAGGTGAGAATTGCAGACCACTCTTTGTTTTCTACCCTTTTTGATACATAATACATAAGTACTCATGTCTGTAATTTATGATTCTGAAAGCGAACATAATGGATGTTTCAACAGAAAGTGTTGGCAATTATTTTCTTATCAGTATATATTGTATTAAGTATTAACCAATATTATTTTCATTTCTGCATTTTTATGCTCAGAATTATCAGATATATAGAGAGATATTAATCAAGGAACTTGAATTATTAGAATTTATATACTTTACCCAGTAATATTCATCAATGGAAATAAAAGCGAATAGTTAGTTTAATAGATCTAAAAATCTAAGTTTTGCTGTCTATGTTCAACTTACTTTTGTAAATATCAGATTTTCCGTTTTTACAGAGCTAGAGAAGATATATGGATTTAAACTGGTTTAAATGTTTTCTTGATATAATGCTTATTTTTACAAAAGTTTTAATATTTTCTAATACTTAGATATATTACAAGTAGAGAAAATCTATGTCTGACATAGAATATTTAAATCCTTCCAACACTGAGAAAAAATTATTAGAATTTTACTTATTTTAATATAAAAAAAAATATTTAAAATTTTATTCCAAAATACTAAACAGAGAGACATGCCAACAACTTAATTATTCCGCAGCATCCCGTTACTACACAACCATTTTTCACACTTCTTAATTTATAGTATTTTTTTTTCTCCAATATAAATTTATGATTAAATAAATTGAAAAACACCCTTCAAAAAAAGTTGTATGGAGAAAGTGCAAGTGTTAACAATACTCGGAATAAATTTATGTTTTGCCATGTCTAATTAAGATGAGTTTCACAAACACAATCTCCCTGTCTTCGGTCACAAAATCCCATGTAACTGCACGAAATTGTTTTTTATAGAATTATTCATTATCTAATCTATATTTTTATTTCCATTTTCCAATTCGAAAAATTCACAAACGTTAAATTAGCGCTTATTTTTTAAAGTTGATTTTTAAATTTTTAAAATTTTAATTTTTAAATTAACTAAATGCATTTTTCTCATTTTTTAACTGTAAAATGGAATAAAAATGCTAAACAATAAATTTTTCGAGAACAAGATGCTAAATTGACTGTTGTGAATTTTCCGAATATGAAAATGGAATTAAAATAAATACTCTAGATAATAAATCGATAAACAAATTTCTCTATAGAGTTCCATAAGATTTGGTGACCGGAGAAGAGAAAATTGAAAGAAGTGAGGAACCACGTAATCTGATGAGTTTTTTGTTGCTTAATGAGGGTAAGGTTGCTTATACAGAATATTGTATGTTACTTGTAATGAATGATAAGAGTATCTTGTTTAAAAATAAACAATTACAAGACCACAGAACCAACCCACACACCAAAAATTGCACTTTAAGCGGTAATTTAGAACAAAGTTAGGCTTAGAAACATGTTTGTTGCCCCACCCTCAAAAGGAAGAAAGAGGGAAAATTGAAAAACAAAATCCCTTTATAATGTGTGTTATGTACATAGAAATAACCCGCAAATCAAAATACGGTCCTCCTTAGATAAATTGAAGCAGATTTACTGTTGGAAACATGTTTTTTGCCCTCGTCTCAAAATGGAAAGGCCGGGACTTTCGCTAATTCCCTTTATACTATGCGTTAGATGCACTTAACTAAACCATACACAATAAAAATCCCCTTCCTGTGTTAATTTGGAGTAAAGTTTTAATTGGAAACATGTTTTCAGTCCCCTGCGGCACTTAATGGGGCAAAGAAAGAGGAGTTCCAAAAACCGCGTATATAAAATCAAGCACGTATTCAAATACATCGTTGTGGCAAAATTTAAAAGTAAACTGTAAAGAAATTTTGGAGATTAAAGATTTAAAAAAAAAGAAAAAAAAACGAAGATCTACATTTTTATTTGCATTACCTGAATTACCGAGTCAGTCTCATTATAAAATACATTTTAATGCGGATGCAGTGATTTTTTTTTTCTCTTGGCCCAAGACCTAGCGCGGGTTACACTTAAAGCACATTTTCTTGGAGATAAGGAAAATTCAAATCGTATTATCATATCAAATCTCAAACTGTAATTTCATATCAAAATCGTTCGTATATCCGTTTCCAAATAAACGCAATTTACGACATATTTTTTTTTTTTGGTATCCAACGCATAAGCCTTTCCGACCCAGGCCGTACGATCGTGCGGGTTAAACATCCACTTACATTTTTACATATGGAACAGCCGTATGTAATAAAATCAGGGAGTGAATGGGCTAATTAGCAGAAAGAGTAAAGTACAATTTTCAATCAACAAATGTCAGTTACAGTCCATATTTTTCTTTCAGTTTGCTGAAACAGAAAAATGTATTGTTTTAAGGTAAAAATGTTTCGGATCGGAAAGGGATAAAGGTTTAATAGCGAACCCGAAATTTCACGAGGTGAAGGAAGGATCCTACGAGGATAAGATTAATCAATTTTTTACTCCAAAAAATACTTAGCCCCAAACGTTCATCAAAATTCTTTTATCCATTTTCGAGAAAACTCAAATTCTACCACCTTTTTCAAATAGCAGATAAAGGGATAAGAGTAAACGCGAATTTCCTTTAATATATGGATAAGTTTAATTGATTTTACACTCAAAATAACTCTTAACCCGAAACTTTCATCAAAACCGTTATAACCATTTCCGAGTAAACCATTTTTTTTTTTTTTTTTTTTTTTTCAATTTCAGAGCCATAATTTTCCTCCGACTGATAAAGAGTTAACAGCGAGCGAAAATTTTCCTGAAAATGAGACTAAGTCTAATCGATTTTGTCCACTAATAAACACTTAATTCCAAACTTTCATCAAAATCGTTATACCCATATTTGAATAAACCTAACTTAACCCTATAACTTTATCAAAACCCTTGTATGAATTTCTGCGTAAACTGGAATTATGCCAAATATGGAAATGGCGGATAAAGGGTTAACAGCGAAACTGAATACGAGAATAAGTCCAACCTTTTGTTTCACCCCCAAAATCCCATAAACTGAAACTTTTATCAAAGTCGTTAGAGCCGTTTCCAAGATCTCCAAGAAAAATATATATAACAAGTCACTCTTTTAATGTAAGATAAAGATAGATTTTTCGTAGTTATGAAAACGTAAGTGCGTAAAAAACACCTTTTTCCCATTGCTATTCTTTAATAGATTTTTTTTCTTTAAGATTAAGGATAGAGAAATATTTTAATCAAAAAAGTGTTTTAAAATCGTAGTATCTGTCGCAATTATGCATTAAAATGTATTGCTTTTAAATACAAATAAAAGATAAAATGATTATTATATTTCCAAGGCATATTTCAAAATACTGCTTTACATGCATTCAGACGAAAAGAGGAATAACCATTAAAGCAAAAATATCGATAGTTATAAAAATACAGCGATCGATATGATGAACGATATATTTTAATAATACCATGTAGTTTCCTCGGCAGTAAATCTAAAATAATAAAATACTCCCATTCGTATGAAATGTATAAAAAATACACACAATAAATTATTTTGCTTTATGATTTAAACTGTTTTAGCCGGAAAATTAAGATAAGTTATTTGCACGTGTTTAGTTAGAGCTAATTAGCTATGTGTGT
Organism: Salticus scenicus; assembly: GCA_963930645.1. Taxonomy (NCBI): domain Eukaryota; kingdom Metazoa; phylum Arthropoda; class Arachnida; order Araneae; family Salticidae; genus Salticus; species Salticus scenicus. Next base: position 102,067,351 of record OZ005657.1, read on the forward strand.
GTGTGTGTCAGGTTGTTTTAATTGCTTCTAACTACACGTGTAAACCACAAGGCTTCATTATTTCATGTAACAAAAGATTTTGTGGAATTGTAAGTGCAAAACATTTCACTGCGGTCTGAATTTGTCAGGGATTATTGTTATTACTTTCAAAAGAAATTTAACAATACGTGAGAGTCCGTCTGACAAGAACAGATGAGACTACTCGTTGAATTATTTAAATTTAGAGAGCATTTATTTGAAAATAAAATAAATGCAGCTTTAGCGAAACTTTCTGGAAAATTATTGTCAAGTCCTCAATTAAATTTTAATTGCAAATATTGCTTATATATTTTAACAGAATACTTTAAGTAATATAAAAGTTTTATCTAAAATTTTAAATTGTTAAAGACATCTTCTTTCTATGTTTTCTCATTAAAATACTTTTAAAATGACTTTAAATATTATAAAGTTTTAGAATCAATGATTTAAAAATATAAAATTAATATAAAAATTTTGCTATTTACTTTGCTGTAAAAGTATATAATCCAAATGCGTTTGGAGATTTGACGGATATGATGGTTGCTAGTCGATATATAATTTCAGATATATTTAAAGACGTAAGTTTAAGGGGAATTTTCCAGATTGTGCAAATTGAAATACGTTGCAAAAATACCCAAGCTTATTTTATAAATGTGGAAGTCTACTTAATTTTTCTAAGTAATTTTTATTGTCAATAGTATCATAGTTAGTGATACTACGTTTCGCATTACAAATATAATAAATTATTATTATTATTATTATTTTTACTTTGCTAAAATAACAAATGAAGGGCTTGCTGTAAAATGTAGATAGTTCCAATTTCAGTTTATAGAAAAGCAAAAGAATATTTGTTAATTAAAAAAAAAAAATTAATATATTTTTGAAGAATTTTCCGAATTATTTTCACTTATTAGAGTGCTGTTTTCTCTTAAAAATATTTCTGCCACGTCAAACTCTTCAAAAAATGCATTTACTTATTATTATATATATATTTATTTATTTATTTATTTGAGCGAAAGTTTTTTTTTTTTTTTTTTTACTTCATTACGCATTTTTGACAGAAAACTTCCTGGTCCATATTAAAACCTACTAAAATATAATCATTTGAATATGTTCTCAAAAAATCTGTGCTACTGGCTTTTTTTTTTTTTTTTTTTTCTTTTTCAGTACGACAAGTCGTACATTTCTACAGGCAGTGGTTTTGTCATCGTTAGCAGTTTTTATCTACCATCTTGAATTAATGTGTAAACATTTTTGTTTTTATCTGGACATATAAAGCCGAATATTTTTCTTTGTATCTGTCCGGATTTTTTATGTATATTACTGGTCTCAAAAATTGGTACATTTAATAATCAGGGTAAAATGTAGCTAACGCCGTATTTTTAGTTCAATCGGATAATTGTTTCAAAAGACATTAAATAAAAACCCCAATTTAACTTTAAAATTATTAAAAAGGAAAAAAAAATGATGACAAATATAGATAAATAAAAAGGTAAATAAATTTCCTTTTATGTCAAAAAAAAAAAAGTGAAAGTGAAAACTATATATATATAATTAAAATTGAGAAAAGTTACGCTAAAGAAATGGAACTTTGTCAAAATTTAAAATTTGGAACTGAAGTAGCATGTCCGTTTATCAAGAAATTTGTCAATTGTGAATGCCATTTTAATTCATCTCCAAAATCACAGTAAAATTTAAAAGACGGAAAAGGGCTCCTATCCGAAAGTTATACCAAAGAAATTTTAAGAGTGAAATATATTAGCTGATGCAAAAGAACGAAATAACAGTTACTACATAACTTTATATAGAAGAATAGATTAAAATAAGTGCGGTTGCACTAAATTGAATTCTTTTTTGCACAGAATCTTATATCTATTACATAGAAAACAAAAATAGGCTTAGAGTTTCTTTTCATTTCATTCTTTTCAAATCATGGATTTTTTTTTTTTTCCTCACTTTTGTTTTTTCCACTGCAGAACAATTTGCACATATTGACTTCAAAATGAGTAAGATTATATAATAGGTAAATTCAAATGTTTTTCCGTAAACCTTTTCTTTAACATACATCGAAGCTCGTTAACGTGAACACTCTTAACGTGAATTACTTTTAACATTAACTGTTTCCACAATTCCCGTGAATTGAAAACTAATTTAGTTATATGAAGAGCAGTTACTGATAGCATGAACTCCTGATAACATGAACAGATTTTTTATTCCCCTTGAGGTTCGCGTTAACGAGGTTCGACTGTCTTTTCATGTAATTTTTCTAAACAAAAGAAATTAGGAATTGAAAAATGTTTAACAAAAAAGACAGACGAACTAATTTTTATAAACTCGCCATGAAATATTATCCAATCCACTTTCCCATCACTTTCCTATCACTTTTCCATCACCTTCACTACAGTTATGTAATTTATTTTTAAAATTATAGCTGCCAACTGTCCCGATTTCCTCGGAAACATTATATGAGAATTTTACATAAGTAAACGTAAATATAGTGAATCGCAGATAATTAATATTAATAATTTCTACGCAAAAAATAGCGGTAATAAACCTTATTTAAAACATGTCCTTATTTTGCAGATATGTTTCAAATGTAAAAATCACGTAAATGCTCTAAATTTCAATATTTTCCTTTGATTTTTTCAAATATAATATGTAATAACATCCGATGTAAATTATGTAATTATTATTATTATTTTTTTTTAAATAGTTTCATAAATACTTGTGTAATACTTAAAAATACTTAAATTTCCTAGTTTTATAAAAGATAAATGAATAAATAAAACGAATATATTTTTTAATGTTTTGTATTATCTAAGAGTAGTTAGATTTAAGTATTATCATGTCATATACCTAAATTATATTACTCTTAAACTAAATACAAATGAACAAAAAATTCAAAATTTAAGTAAAATTCTGATAAATATAGAGGAATGCGGGCGAATATGGAATGCCATGTACCCTTCAACTCACTATAATAAACTGAAGGATTTTGAATCATTGTGGATTCGACTACACTCCTTCTCATATTTATAAGGACACTCTATGCTTTGAAATAACTAATGTAAAAATAATTGTGAACAAGATTATACTAAACGCACTTAATATATGTAGTATTTTAAAAACCAAAACTGCTATAATTTTTTTTATATGAAACAAAATTAATAAAAAATAGTGAAAAATATTTTTTCTTCACGTTTTTAGATGTTCATAATTATAGGGACAATCAAGATTTTTTCGTTTTATTTAACTTATTAGCGGATAAATTACAGTTGACATGCGAATTTGTTAACTACTGGGCTAGGTTAATTCATATATAAGCCTTCAATTTTTCTTGGACGGACATTACTGATAATTCCTCGAAAAATAGAACGTGCATGTAGTGAAGTATGATAAATGTGTTTTTTAAGTGGAAGGATAATTTCAATACGCCGAATTTCTAATGAAATTCGAAGAACTAAAATTGTTGAAGGAAATGTGATCAAACGTTGAACTGCTGGTTCGATAGGAGAGAGATCTGATGCAAAATCAGAGTTGTTTTACAGAGATCGAAGACTCATAATTCTCTTACTGTTCTACTCAGAATGACTGCTGCTGAATTTGCTGGTAAATTTAACGAATGGTTGGGATCCACATTTATGCATGTTTAAAATAATTAGTAATATGTTAAAATGAATAAAAAACCTGTAATAATCAATAAGCATTTAATGGGGGGAAGAAGTCTGTGTTAAAGTTGAATAAAGACAATATTAAATGGTAAAATGTTGCATTTCCGGATGAAAAACATTTTATTTTAGATTAACAAAATGGTTTTAACAGTTACTGGCACGATCTGAAGATAGCGAAAGACAGAGCAGATTTTTTAAAGGCAGATATGAATCGGGCATTTTAAAGGTGGATCTAGAGTGCTCTGGGGAGCTGTTTCTATTGAAGGCAAAATTAATTTAGTAAATTTTTTCTATTATTATGAAAATCAAGAGAATATCCGCAAATTTCAAACGTGGAATTCTCAGATTTATTTTAGATTTTTGGGTGTAATAATATTTTTGTCAACAAGACTTACATTTTTGCTCTACTTCCAGAGCAATAGGAAATAGTTTGAAGAAAGAAACTTCTGTATTATTGCCTTTCCCGGGGCCTAAAAGTTGAAGAAACCTTAACTTATCATACTAAAAAAGTGCATGCAATTGAAAGCAATTTTAAATAGTTTAAATGTATTCAGAATATCATCTATGCTGTATGAAATGGTATTGAAACGGAATATAAAAAAATATGTATATAATATACCAGAGAGAATGTCTGACTGTTTCACCCTAAAAAGAGACCCCATAAAATATTAATTTAAAGAATAACTGAAAAAAAATTACTAAGATTCGAGCTGTCCTTATCATTATGAACAACTGAAAAATAATTTTTTTTGGCCGTATTTAAAGTTTTTCATGATAGAAAATCAATAAAACTGATAAATATTGTCTATTAATGAAATTTAAATTAATAAAATTATATTTGTTTAAATAATATTGTTCAGTGTTTAGTTAATATAGAAAAACGGGTGTCCTTATAATTATGAGAACCAGTGTATTGCAAAACTTGAAATGTCGTTAACGTGTTTTGGTGGTTTTATGTAAATAAAAAATAGAGTTTTCATGCAAAATCTTTAGTAAAAAATACTTTTTTTTTTTTTTTTTTCGGGTAATATGTAGATAAAGAGGGTAATATGCAATAGTCATGACGGGAAATATGGAAGACCATTTTTTTTTTTTTTTTTTTTTTTTTAAGATAATATGAAAATGGGTAGCATTGTTTACAGGAAATCATGAATAATTGCAATATAAACATTTTATTTTGAAATTATCATTGAAAATAAACAGTATTGAAAAAATATATATATCAACAATCAAGTTTTACAAAATTTACCAATAATGTTGGTTTTCCAATATTACCCGTATCACCATGTTGGAGAATAAATCAATTTCAACTTTTTTTGGTAGAAAAAAATCATGGCAATCAGACTATTAACTAACTCAACTCCCCTACCAGGAATTGCACTAAGTTTTCACTCGTTTTAGTTCTTCGTAAACATATTACAGAATACGTAATACTTACCTCCAGAAAAATCTGAATCTTGATAAGATAAAGAAGTTGTATGGCACAAACACTGATGACGGTAAATTACCACTGGCTGAAGGTAAACTACCGTTAACGTTTGAGACCCAGTGACGATGTTTGACGTGATTCCGATACGTTGCAAATCTGTCAGGTTAGATAAAATGTTATTCCATATTACCGGACTATACCATATTACCCATCGTTCCTTTATGTATTAAAATTTTCATTTTATACTTAAGAACAAATTTCAGTTTCATTTTTATTGAAATAGTTTAATTATAATTTAACTACTTTTTTTCTTCATAAATCAGACAATATTATTATAACATATTATTGTAGATAACTACATTTTTATTTACAACTTAATATATATATATATATATATATAATTTTATAAAAATAATTGTTTTGAGTAAAATACTTTAATCTGTTTTACAATATAACTATGCTTCGAAGAAAATGTAACTTAAGCTAAACTTTTAAAACTGATAAATTTAAATTTAACAAACTTTATAATCAAAATTGCTTTAAAATAAATGCGCCAATTATTACCGGTTTCAAAAATATCTCTTGCTAGATTTACACAAATTCATAAGCACATTTCATAACTTAATTAACTAATTGCTTAACAAATATAGAATTCCAATATTAACGCATTTCAGATAACTAAGGCTGAAAATATTCAAAAGTCAAAACTCATAGAAATGCTACGCATTTTTAATTAAGTAAGAATTAGAAATGTGCAATTCAATAAGTTAAAATTAGGAATATTTGAATTCATTGGTTTATTAAGTTCTTTATAAAAAGAAACTGTTCGATAGCACGTGCCATGAAATATGAATAATAAGCAAATATTACGTGAGATTATTAGAGTAATTACGCTCAATAAGAAACACAAAAATTTTACTTGTTAAATTTGTTTAACAATGAATAAATTTCCTTTAAATAGAAAAGATTAATTTATTTTTTAATTATATCCAAACTTGTCGTTTGCTAGTTCGGTGAGTATAATTAATAATTAAATAATGATTATTTTTATGTTGCAAACATTTAAAAAAAAAAACGAACAATTATAAAGATCGCTATTATGAACATACAAGTATCATTCTAAAAATCTTTAAATGCTTAATGCTCTTTATTTTATTTATAGTTAAAAAAGTATTGTTGCACTTAAAAGGACAAAGATAATTTCTACAATGTTTCATTTTCCTAAATGTTTTCATTATTTTATTAATAGAATAGAATTACAATAAGCTTTTATTTTTACGAAATAAAGCAGATGATTTTTTTTCTTTGTCGAATAAAGTGATATTTTACAATTGTATAATTTTATGTTTATTGTTTTTTATTTAATATTTATACGTTAAACCCTTAAGAGTTTCTTTCTTTCTTTTTTTTTTTTTTTTTTTTTTTTGTACTTTATAATTAAATTCACATCACTATATCTGCAATGTAACATTCATTTTATTCAATCGTCGAAACTTCGTGTTCTTTAACTGAAAAATATTAGAAAAACTACTTTTTGGAAATACTGGTGTTAATAAGTACACAGAGTAACAGAAGCAGTGCTCGAGCTCTGTTCGGGTAAAATTGTCAAGGGGTTAACAATTTATACAAAATATGTATTCGTATATACAGGGTGGTCCAAAACTCAACATACAAACTTTTAAGGGAGGTAGGGTGCATAATAATAATTGAAATTTGCATAGAAACTCATGACTGCAAACATCATTTTAAATTTTTAAAAACTTTTTGTTTTGGGTTAATTTCTAACAGCAAAACTAGCATATGGGCGTGACTTTTGTAAATTGCATTTTTAACTAAACGTTTTTAGATGTTATTATTTACATAAAAAGAGGTGATTTATCAATATTACCTACAATATAACCTTTAGTTAAAAATGAAATTTACAAAAGCCACGCCTATATGCGAGTTTTATTGTTAGAAATTAACCCAAAACATCCAGATTGAAAGAGTTAACATGGCGTTTGCAGCCATGAGTTCCTACGCAATGTTTATTTCTTGTTATGTGCCTACATCCCCTAATTGTTTGTACGTTGGGTTTTCAATCACCTTGTATGTACAAATATAATTTTATAAGTTAACGGAGGTGCCAAGTTACTACGAAATAAAAATCAGTTTCATGCCACAATTTAGAAATAGTATAATATTCGTCTTATTTAAACGTAGATAATTATTAGAAAAAAAAAATGCTAATAAAATTATTCTTGTATCAGTGTTGCGGTCAATCCGTATTAATTTGATAACTCTTATTGAAAAATTATGAGTTGCGAATAGTATCTTTTAGCATTCGTTATTATTTTAAATATATTTTCGTATTTTTTATCGCTTTATTTATGATTAAATAACACTTATAAAATAAATTATTTAAAAAGAAGATTTATAATTTTTAATTATAAATATATATATATTTTTTAATGTTCAATTCAGAATAACTCTTTAATGAGTAAAGTGTAGAAGAATTGATTTTCTCTATTTTAAACCCTTTTCAAAAAGGTTGAAAAGTGTTAAGGACTTCGGTTTGTCAGTCTATAGCCTCCTTAACTGCCTGTTGCATATCTCGGAAACTAGGCAACAGTTCAAGCGGTAGAAAGCGCCACCTGGTACAGATTGCGCGAGTTTTTTATTCAATACCCACCAAAATTTTTTAAAAGTGGGATCTGATATACATCAGAGGCGAATAGAATTGAAGAAACGCCGATTATATATATCATGTATCACTCTTTTAAATTATTGGTGGCATTTGAATAAAAAAGTCCTATAAGCTGTACTAGGTGGCGCTGTCTACCGCTTCAACTATTGCCTAGTTTCGGAGCTACGCGACAGACATCTAGTTAAGGAGGCTATGGTCAGTCTTTCTGTCCATCTGTACTGTAAAAAAAAAAGAAAAAGAAAACGGAAGCTTTTACGGCGGAAACATTTGTAAATACAGACACTTTTACGGTTGTTTCTCCTATAAATTATTTTTTTCTACCGTTTTTTTCATGCAACCCATATTGCTAGCACATTCTGCTGTAATTCTCCTTTCTTTTTTTTTTTTTTTTTTCGGCGTGTCTCTCTGTCTGTTCGACGGTCTGTCCACGTCCTAAATCCCGTAAATATTCATGGAATTTTCTGAAACTGATATATGTTATTCAAGTTTCACTATTTAATGTTCTGTATTGAAAACGTAGTAAATACGTTTACTGTTCTGTGTACAGGGCCACTCGAAAGCATTCCAAAGCTGTGTGTTATGAAGCAAGTTCACTATCGGATGTTCCCTATTGAAAATGGAGTTTATACCTTTACTGGTTTGTATACAGGGACACCCGAAAGTATTTTAAAGCATTGTGTTCTATGAGAGGTATTTCTATAAATCATATTTTCATTACTTTACTTTGCACATATCTTAATGAAATTGAAATCTGTTATTCAACATCACTATCGGATGTTTTCTAAAGAAAATGGAGTAAATACCACCACTGGTTTATGTACAGGAACACCTGAAAGTATTCCAAAGCATTTTGTTATGTGAGAGGTACTTCAGATACATTATCCGTTTTATACTGTCATTCTTTTTGGTTGTGGTATTGCATTCTTCGCCATCAACACAGTGTACCTCATGAAATTCTATTACCTCGGAATCTGTAGAATACGATTTTAAATGTATTTCATTATCTTCGCCGCTAGAAGCTCTTTTTTCTTCTCTCCCTTTTATTTTAGATTTTTTTCACGGTTTTGAGCTTTTTTATCAACTTTGTTTGTTTATGGGTTGACTGTTTCTCACGTTTTTCAGTATTTTCTGGTGATGGGAAAACCATAGCTTATAAAGACCTAACAGTTAGAAAATGCGCCTGTTTGGTATGCTTTCTAACTTTTTTGTCATGGTTAGATTAATGAAATATCATAAAGTACTTTTGTTGACGATGTCACATCACGAGTTTTTTTATGTTTTGAAGGTGATCATTTCTCTTCAATTTTATGTGACCATCTCTCCTGAAACTGACGGACAAATATTTACCCGATTTAAAGCATCACTCCATCATTACATGTCTTTATTTTAGGCTTAGAAGCAAAGATTGGATTATATAAGTGCCTTAAAAGTCCGTATAGTAAAATGAAATATAACGTACGTATATTAAAATACATAAGATACCTAATTCAACAAAAAATATTCAACCACAACATTGATTAAATATTAAGATTTTACTTACTTTTTATAATCGAAAAAAAAAAAACAGCTGCACATCGTAATGAATGAACTCGTTGAACTATTTCATACGAACAAAATTTATGCTGCCATCTATGGTCAAGCTTTGGAAATATTTAGACTGGCCATCTCTTCTCTGTGGCCATCTATCCTAGAGTTAACATCAGTCAGATTTGATACGGTAGAAAATTCTTAAAACCGATACAATTTAATAGGGATTTTTTCACATGCGTTTCCATGAAACAAGAACATAAAAACTAGGATTAAGAAAAAATCTAACTATATTTGAAAGTTAATACTTATTGGCTGTCATTATTTGTTACTTTTATATTTCAAAAAATTAAGCAATTCATACTTCATGGTTAAATGCAGAATTTTATAAATTCACATAGTCTATACCAAAATATATCAAATTCTAATGGATAGATTTTTGAATTTTTTAACACATTAATGCCCAGCGATATATTTATGGACAATAAATAAAATAATGCGTAAAATCTTTGTGATTTCTCAGAATGATTTGCTCTTGAAGGTGATGGGTAGAAAGTGATGGGCTCAATCAGAGGTCAAGCTCATTCCCCTACACTTTAGGAGTTTTCCGTGTTTTTTGTTTTCCAAAACTCGCCTAAATACGGTATATAACCCTTAAAAAGACCCTCCACAGACAGCATTACACCCAGGCCTAGCACTCACGTGCAGTGGATTGGCATTAACCCCTACACAACCTTTTTGAATATTTTCTCTTTAGTAATAGTTGATTTGAGCATTATAAACGTTTGCTCAATTATTTATGTGTCTGCTATTGATTATAGTATCGTGATTTGCCTCACTAAGGCTTAATTTTTTAATCTTAGTAATCTGTCAATGCATTTAATATTTCCACTTTTGTTGCACTTTCTTTTCCGCAAATGGAAAATATTTTGTGATGATTGTGTCAGCTAATCTGCTTAAAAAATAAAATTACTATATATTATAAAAATTACTGAAAATTTGAGTTACATATTTATATTATTATGTTTGGGATGATTTTAATATTTTATTTGACAATTTTTGTAGTATATATACTACAAAAATTGTTTTGTAGTATTTAAATAATTTTCGTAAATTGCTCAATTGTTTGGAAATTTTCAAATTAATTTTTCTTAAAAAAAAAAAAAAAAATCAAATATTTTTCAAATATTCTGGATTTTAGTCGCTCCAATCTTAAGTAAATTTTCTAGATTAAAAAAAAAAAAAGTTTGAGCATATAAATTAGCACTTTTTAATAGAATTTGTCAGCAAAAGCTTTAATATTTTACCGTCAGATCCATAAATAGTAAAGTAAAATTGTAAAAAATAACCGATTTCTGAAATAATCTTATAGAGATGTAAGATTTTTTAAGTAACACTTAAGTACGATCCAGAGTATATGAATGAATCCTAATTTATTGTATCTAAAACACCTTCAACTCGGATATTATTGCTTAAATAATAAATATTGTTACAACGGATTAAGTCTTTTCCCTTGTGTCGTTCATTTTGTTGCAGTAAAAGTAGTTTTACAGTCCAAATGAACAGAAAAGAGGCAGTTTATTCACTGACATCAGTGAAGTCAGCCTTTAGCGAAAAATAATAAATTGCAGAAGTTTCCAAACTTAAAATGGATAGCAACCGAGATTTAGAATTTTCATGGAATTTGGTTCTATGCTAAAAGGTATAATAGAGTTGAGCGGACTTCTTAAGCAGAGAGTAAAGTTCACTGCGAGTCATTGTTGTTCAGAGAGCTATTCTGAGCGATTGGGCATTGGTTGTTTCTGAGTTAACGAAGGAACTTCTGTGGAGTATTTGAGATTATTTGCTTTGCTCGGAACACAGTCTCTGTTTTCTTGGACGATAGCCTCAAAACCCAGAGTCCCGATCCTTCCCTAGATTCTGTTATATTTTCTTGTCTATTTTGACCTTACATTCCTTCCGATGTTAGATTTTTTTTTCTTCTTCTTTTCACACACTTGTGATTGTGAGATTTTTGGTTTTCATCCTTTTTTATTTATTTATTTATTATTTTTTTTTTTAATGAATTTTTGACTCTTTTCTCTCGAATTTTACCTTCTAAAGTGCCAAAATATTCATCGAACAGTGATTTTTACGGTACGAGTGACAGCTTCATTGGACTGCTACCAGATTATTTAATAAATTAACAGTATTATTCAACTGTTTCGAGAATATTCGTTGTAATCACAGTTTTATTGTACTGATTCGAGGGGTTGCGCCAGATAAAGAGTATTCCTCTACTAGAACCTTCCTCTTTCTTTACGAACTACTTTCTTACACAAGAAAATCGACAACTTTTTCGTAACGTTTGGCGCCCAACCTGGAACTTCTCGAAACTTTAACTGAACGATTTGGTCAGTTGGAAGCCGGACAAGATCATTTGAGAAAAGTTATAAAGGCCGCACAAGAAGAGATAAAAGCCGTACATGATCAGCTGAGAGAGGTGATGAAAGCCAAGCTAGAGAAGATGGAAGATAGATAAGAACAACTATTAAAAAAGATGAAAGCCAAACGTTAAGACATGAAAGCTGGACGTAAGGAGAAAAAATCTCGAACAGACAAGATGAAGCCGGGTATGATCAGCTGAAATAAAAAAAAGTGAAAGCTTAACGATTTCAGCTGGGAATGAAAGCCGGACGAGTCCAGCTGAAAGAGGAAAGAGAACTAGACAAGGTGTCCTGAATGATGTACATAATAGCCCAAGATGAGGAGACTTCGGTGTATTCCAAACCCTGAACAAGACTAAAGAACAATTCTAGGACCGACTTAAAAGTAATGACGAAAAAAAAATGGTTGAGGAAATATCATGCATGTTGAGGCAGTGTTGTCAGATTTTTCTACTTTTTCCTCAGTAGTCACTAATAATTTTGAGAAGTGATATTCGATATAGATAATAAACGAATATTCTTCAAAGTGATTGGCAATCGTTACGCTTAAAGTTTAGTAGTGGATTTTGAATAAAAAATCGTAAAATCTGGCAACATAGTATGGAGCAAGAAAAAGACCAAAAGCACTAACTAGAGGACGTAACCAGCGCTATAATGTTAGCTTTACTTTTAAGAGAATTTTCATAGACTTATTGAGATCTTTACCTGAGACTTCTAAAGACAACCCATACAATTTTGTGAAAACGGACTATTTCAGAAGATGACTGAAGCTGTTCCCATACAGAATAAAAAGCCTCGATTGTTATAGATATTTTGAAATACAGAAGTCTCGGATGACGTCTTTACATCCTGAGTCCGATAGCATGTTTGATCTGTATCTGTTCATTTTCAAGAATCAAACTGACTGTTAGTTACACCTTCTGATGTTTCTGTCTGTCTCTAGAAGGACTCAGCACGAAATCCGTGATGGACATCCTCCGAAATGTTGTTTGGACGAACATTTCGCTTGTCTTGTGACATACTGTTTGTATGACCATGCAATTGTGCTCCTCGCCTAATGCCTACCTACAAGATATAGAGTCACCTTTGGAAAGCATACATGAGTTCCCCAGAGAAGTGAGTAACAGGATTAGCGATCGTACGAAATCATGCTACTAGGTAAAGGCAACTGGAAATCATTTAAAGCAAGGTCCTGTGTGTGTTTTTTCAATCTAAAGCGCTGAAAAGAACAAGGTCAAATTTACAACAAAAATTTTACATCATAATTAAGCAACTGAGCGGTGACGTTGCGAGAATACAGACCTCGCCATGTTAGCTAAAAGTGATACATATGAAGAAATTAGCTCCATTCCGTGCATCAAACCACAAAAATGTGTAGAGACACAGATATAGTTAGTTTAGGGTGGCTGAAGCTTCGAAGCTGTACAGTGGATAGAAGCAAAGATATAGAAATTTCCATGGGATTCTGGATAGAACTGCCGCAAAACCCCATCACCAAAAGTTATAAATAGAAGTGAGCTGACTTTTGCGAGGGAGAGAGTGAAGTCACAGCGAGTCAGTGTTATTCAGAGAGCTATTCTCAGCAACTGCACTTTGGAGACTGTGCTCCAAACGATTCACGATTGTTCCTGACATAGCGAAAGTTCCTCCTCTGGAGCATTTGAAGTTATTTGCTTTACTCCTATGGAACAAGTAACTATCTTCTTAGACCGTTCCAAAATATTTATCGAATAGTGAATTTTGCTGTACGAATGATACCTTCATTAGTCTTCTACCAGAATAATCAGAGTTCGTTGTACTGATTCTAGAATTTATGCTCTCTCTCTCTATATATATATATATAAATACGTATATATATATATATATACATATATATTATAATATTAATTAAAACTTTTAGGGATTTCGATTTCAGTAATTGCAAAATTTAATATTTTACTCAGCCTCTTTACAAAAGAAAAAGTCTAACCCATGTAAAAAAATCAGCAAACCTTTTTAAAAGTAACATTTAGGGATCCTGCAAGTATTTCGGACTTTCTAAAGTGAACACCTTGATTTAACCTTTAAAAAGCTAAATATTTTCTGAAGGAAACCTGCTGTTTTTATTTTTCTTATATCTGTAAAACCTTAAAAAAAAAAATCTGAATATTTCCTAGAAGAAGCATCTTGTTTAATTGTTCTTCAAAATACCTGCAAAATGTTATAGGAAGTCCAAAATACCTGCATTTTTTAGGTTAATTTCACTACCAGGAAAAGAGTACTGGTGTTAATAACACTAAAAATATAATGTGGAAAATTTCCGCAATATATCATAAAATATCTCACAGATATGATGAAAAAAAAAATTGTAAAAAAGATTCACCGCAAGATTACGGTCAATAACTGGCCGTGTCTCAGTCAAAATGTCCCTGTCACTGACCGTAAAAAAAAAAAAAAAAAAAAAAAAAAGCCTGTTAATGTTATGGAATTTTTCTCGAAGATTGGAAAAGACCCATTACTAAATGATCAGTACTTTGAATTTTGCAGTAATTTGTTACAAATACAGGCACTGAACTTTATCTCAAAAAATGGAGCCTGCTGTATAATTTAACGGTCAACTCTCTGCATTTTACTGAAAATTTTTACCGAGTAATCAGATTTAAACTACTTTTAATTTTCTCAACGTAAACCGCTGATGGGAAAAAAAAAGATTGGGTATCAAGAGTTATACATAAATTATTAGTTATACATAACTTATTAGTGATAAATTAAATTAGTACGTTGTAGCCATTACAAAATTTTCTTCCATATTTTCTATACAAATCCACATAAGGCAAATTATTAATTAAAATTTTTATTTATTAAAATTATTTTCCACCATAAATACAGACTATTTTTACTTCCATTACCCTACTGCCGTAGGTAGTGAAAGTACTGTATTCCTCCAAAAATTGGATTTCGAGTTTTCACCTGATTTACATGTTTTAAGGTCTCCTGTGTACAAAAAATTAGTTTTTGTGAATTGGTCAATGTGTGTGTGTGTATGTAGGGAATCTTCTGACTATCATATCTCAGAAACTAATAAAGATAAAACTACGAAACTTCGGAATTCCGACAGGTATGGTCTACAGATGAATTTTCCAAATTTTAGTGAAAATTGGAAAACCGGAAGTGGGATAACGGAAACCGGAAATGGAACCGTAAGCCCGTATCTCAAAAATAACTCTAAAAATTTTCATCAAAGTTGCTATATAAACACTCTATTAGATATAACTTTCGAAGGATATAGTTAGTTAGTTCAGGAAAATTGATAAGCGTCCTATATAAATAGCTCAATTTTAGGTCTCGCAAGTGCGTTCTTAGATAAATGACTGTACGGATTTTTTTTCAAACTCACCATATCAATTCCTTTTTAAATATCCTTTTAAAATTATTGTTTTCCAGTCAGTGATTTAGTATGCCAAGTTTAGGTAAAAGTTGATATCTCAAAAACGGCTCTAACGATTTTCCTGAAATTTATTACATAAAAATGCATTTTAGATATCCTTTTTCATGCATTACGTGGTTATTACAAGAAAATTAACAGTCATCCTGATTAGATAGGTCAGATTTATATCTCGGAAATTGGTGTTTTAAAAAATAACTCTACCATTTTTTATTTCTTGTTTTTTGACTCGCAATGTAAACTCTGTTTTATATGTCTTTACACGTGTATCAAATTTCTCTTACTGAAAAATTTTTAGATGTCTATTTATTTATGCCAATTTTATGTCTTTTATCACATATACGTGTAATAGTGGGTAATGGAAGTCGTGCGGTTGTTTCACACCAGATTTTTTTTTTTTTTAATCTTGGAGAAGTATAGCATCAAATGTCGAAAGTCAATGTTATGCTGAAATCTGAGGACATACTTTATTTTTTCTGAGAACTCTTTTATATTAAAAAAAAAAAAAGAAAAAAAAAGCATTAAATTTGTTTTAAGTTATCACAGAACTGCAGTTCAACCATTCGTTTAAATATATTGAGGATTTCTTTTGAAACATACCACAGAGAATTTTTATATAATGTCTATCAGTGGTAAAAATTTAATCTAGATAATAGTGTTTTAGGAAACTATAAAATTCGTGTCCTTCATTATATTGCAGTATCATGATGCTGTTGGACGGACGTGAAAGAGATTGGAGCATACGTAGAGATTAAACTGCCAAGGCTTTACCGGCCCATTAAATGAATACCACTTTTTCATGTAGCAATATTCTTATAATTCAATAGAAGAAAAACGCTGCAAACGATTACTGAAATTTACTATATAAAAAATGTGGCATTCGATTAAGGAACCGCTAAAAACTCTGAATTGCTTATGTGCTTTTTATACTGGAATAGCTTAATTATTTATCTATTTTAAAGACAGATTTCATAGTATATAATAACAATAAAATGAACATACTTAATAATCTACACGCTGCAAACGATCGGCATAAAAGTAGTATTTTATATTTTGGTAATTTTATTATATACTTATGAATTTCAAATTTTTTAATTAACTGAAAATTCTTTCATTTAATAGGTTATTTCAGTAATAAAATCTTGAAAATATTAAAATATTGCATTAAAGAAATTTCTTATTAAGTGTCATTAATAATATTATGTAGCATATTTTTATAAAACATTTATTTTATAATCATTTTGTATGAAATTATTTTAATTTAAATGTTTCAAATTAATATGATATCTTCAATACTACGCGTTTTACGAAGTATTTTTATCTTTTCATTCTTTTCTATAAAATAAAATAAACAGGTCAAAATATTTTTAGTGAAATCTCATAGTCAGTGAATGTCTATCATTATATATAGTTAATATAAACAATATTGACTTAACTTGCGCTAAATAAACATCACTTTATTTTTCAATCTTTATTATTATTGCTCATTTCTATAAGGAAAAAAAATAAAGATAAATCACTGGTGTAAAAAGTTATTCCTAACAGCTCATTTTTATCTTTGATATTTCTGATTACGTCGTTATCTTTTTCTTATATAAATAAAAATATTTTTTTTCAGTAAGATATTAATCCCTACTCTAATATAAAAATAACTGTAGTTTTGACGTTCGAAGAGATTGTTAAAGCGTAAAAAACTGACGAATAACTTGATTCTCTTAAATATACATATTATTGTTTGATTTATATATTTTCATAAAAGAAATGTTTTAATTTAATTTATAATACACGAATTCAAGATTAGAAAGCAAAATAAATAATAGTTTTAATATAAAAGTATTCTATTTGTTTGTTATAATAATAATTAATATATATATATATATATATACTGCCAAAATATTATTAATGAAAATAAAATATAATTTAATTTGAAATATTCTTTACTATGTTATAATAAAAAATTATATCAAGTAAAAAGAAAAGAAAAGAAAATAATCCTGTTTAATATAATAGCTTTCAAAATGTTTACTACATAATTAATTTGTTGCTTCAAAAAAGCATGACACAAAGCTGTATTTAAAGGAAAATAAAAGCCTAACAATGGTAAAAAAAATTATATTTATCTTAAATAAAAGGAGGCTTTTTAACAATTTTTAAATTTTTAAAGAAATGCTAACATCCTTATTGTTATTATGGCATTTGTTGTTTTTGTGAAAATGTCTGACAAATCAATAAACAATTTTATAATGTTGGTCAGAAAAAAAATATGCATTAAAAAGAACAATTAACGTGTTAAATAATTTAAGTCAAATTTAAACATTTCCTGTTTGTAAAATTTTGTGTTTTATCTTTAAAATGTACTTTTATTAAGATATTTGTTTTGTTTTTTTGTTGTTAAGTCTCAGAGACCTTAAAACAAATTAATAAAGAAATAAAAAAGAATAAAATAAAATAAAGAATCGCTTTACATTTTAGGCATTGTTGGGTTTTAAGGAGAAGTGGTATATTTAAAAATGAAGTAAATTACTTATAAAAATGCCTTTCATCAATATTAAAATATAAATTAATGAAATGAATTCCTAAATTAAAAATATAATGTTACACTTTGAAAGATATATTTTCACTGTGAACAAAAAATTCAGTTTATAACTTTAGAATCAGCAATCTACATTCTTAATATTGCTGCAAGCATCAGAATATATCTATTAAGACAAAAAATAAAACTTTGGGAAATCAAACTTAATTAAAAATGAAAAAAAAAAAAAAAAAAAAAAAAAAAAAAAAATCAAATACTTGCTAAAAGTTACTGAAAAAATTCAAAAACATTTCTTTTTCTGAATCTGGCACTGATTTCGTTTTCTTTTAATAGGAAAAAAAAAGTAGGAATTCCATTTCCTCAATTCAATAATACGATTAGATATTCAAAGATCTGATTATGGTGCCGTTGATTTATACCTTATGAAAAAAAAAAGAGGGCTAGTTTATGATTCAGATCTTTTATATTTGAAACTACAGATCATTGAATGTAAAATAGAGGTTTTTTTTTTTTTTTTTTTTTTTTAAATAAAAGTTTTTTTTTTACACGTATATCTTAAATGAACAAAGTGTAATATTAAGATGTAGAATATGTTATTATAGCTACTATAATACCAAATAGAGACATATACAGGTTGATAACATTCAAATTAGCACGATTCAGAACTCTGTAGAATATGTTGTAATTATCGTATATAAGTACCTACATATATTTAAAATTAATAGTAGTATTAATAGTAGTATTATTTAAAATTAGCAATGTATGTAAACCTAATTAACGAAAAGTAAAGCAAACAACATTTTTCATAAAAAATACTTCATATTTTAAATTAATTTTTTCTTTATCAATAATAAGAGTTAAAATTTTGTACTAAAACATAATGGTAACAAAGTATTCGGTTTAAATAAGGTACTTGTTTTAAAATGTTAATAGAAAGATAAATTAAGGTCTTTCTGTGTGTATCTAAAATTTTGTGGATGCAAGATCGCCAAACCAATTCATGGAATTATTCCAAACATTATATTAATTTGACTTTTATTTATAAGTGTTGATTTCAATTGGGTATCAATTGTTCAACACGTGCCGGTGTCATCCTATATTTTCGTTTTTTCTTTCTTTATATGGCAGTTTATGAAAAAATTTAGTATAAGTAGTATGAATTATACTTAATTTTTCAATATGAAATTAGAAATATATATATATCTGTGTAATATTAATAGTCAACGAGAAAGAAAAAAAAATGTATATGTAAAGGCATCAAAGGGTGTGTAAATTTTCAATATGGGTGTCTTTAAAATGAACTCGTCAATACTATACATTTTTGATAATTTAAAACTGTTTTATCATTTTTTTAGTCTTTTTTTTTTCTCTCAAAGTAAAAATATGAAAAAAAAAAAAAAAAAAACTCCCCCTCCCCCCCGATGCATTCTAAATGGTACGAAATTGAATTTCTTTCTATTTCTTTCGACATATTGTGTTTTAATTATCTATGATGAAAATTGCCTGCACTAATCATGGAAAAAAAATTTAATAAATCATAGTACAAATAAATTATTTGTACTTTGCGAATTTAAATAGGAAAAGGAAAATATCGAATAAAGTTTTATGAAGTCAACAACATGCTAGTTTTATTTTTCATTCTTCACAACTTTGAATCCTTATTTTCACTGGCTTGTTTTATAGTTCTTTATATATCTTCTACGGGTTGATTTTTATTTTTTATATATATATATATACATATATAATGTATGTATATATGTATACATCAAATTATTTTTTATTCCCCCTTTCTCTTCAGAGATTTTATACCAAATTCCTTTTTTGTCAGTGTGACTTTCTTTTTTTTTCTTTTTTAAATAAGTCCTCTGCGCCTCTAATGAAGAAAATATATGATCCTTATAAACGTGTTGCATTTTTTAATATTTTGTTGATTGTTTAAGATTTTTACTCTTTTTATTTTTTAATAGTTTACAAAACAATTACTTAAAACATGAACTAAAATGCATACATTAAAAATTTGCTTACTATCACGAAAAATATCGAAACAAGGTTTTTATTCATTTCTATTTATTTATGAAAGTACTAAAATGCAAATATCAACACAAGGTTTTTATTCATTTCTATTTATTTATGAAAGTACTAAAATACATTTTTTTTTTAAATAGATTTTCTCCAAAAAAGTGTTTTATATCAACATTCTACATACCGTAATCGTAATAATATGTTGTTTATCTCCCCACCAAAATAATAATTATAATAATAACGAGCACCGTTTTTAGGCATTCCAACCAAAGATTTACAATACTTTTTGAAAACGTTTTTGTGTATAATTTGCGTATAAGTATTTTAAGTCCTTGAGTTTCGTGAACGTATGTATTTCAATAAATTTATTTAGATATTTATTGAAAATATTAAGAATTTTATTAAATACTATATATATATATATATATATATTGCATTACATATGCAAGGAATTTATTAAGAACTTTTTTTCATGTTGCATTAGATACGCGAGATAAATTTATTGATTATTTTTAGGTAAACAGCAAAGAAGTATTCTACATTTCTCATGAAATCTTACATTAATATTATTTTTTGAATAAAATCGTTTAGTTTTTATTTCCTATTTCTTTCATGCTCTATAAAAGAAAGACGCAACCAATATAACATCACTTAAAAATTAGCACGGCCTCTTATATCTTCAGTGAAAGCAATTGTTTCGAATATTAATCTTTCCGTTTCAGGCATTCAAGACTTAGTCTTTCTTCTCACATCACACATCTTTCTTAAGCATCTTCTCTAAGTATAACGAAGTAGTTTCCATTTTATCTGAAGAACTTGCCTTATGGCAATATCCATTATTGAAACTTGTTTTAAGTGTCGTTTGTTTAAACTGGCCATTAATAGGCATGATATTGTCGTGTGGGTCTTTTAAAATTACTTTTTTTAAGCGATAAAAACCATATATATATTCATGCTTATCGATGTGTATTGTATAATTATATATATATATATTTTTTAATACGGAAAAATTCATATAATACTGAATTCCAATGCAATGCTCGTAAATTGCATTAATTTCATTTAAGTGAATATTAAAACATTTACTTATTAGTTATTTAAATGAAACGAAATTTTACAATTTTTAGGGTGTTGGTGTTTGGGAATAAGGCCGATTGATTGTCATAGGGTCCTAGGCCTGAGGGGGAGTGTCTTCCGTGGAGGTATTTCTAAGGGTCCCAGCCGTTTTTATGCAAGTTTCGGAAAAAAACACGGAAATCTTCGAACGTCTAGGCCAACGAGCACAACCTGGGATCGAACCCGGCACCTTACGTTTACCAGCTATGAACACAGAACCGGTCGGCCGCTGTTGGGCCCTTATTTTTAAAGCTTTGCAGTATAACAGAAAATTACGAAAATAAGCATATAAGATATTTCTGTAATTGTCTATTTAATCTTTATCTCCAGCAGTATAAACATACAAGCATTATAAGAACTATAAAGTAAATCAATGATATATTTTTGAAAAATAATAAACATAGGACAATGAAAATAGATATTACATACAAATAGTTTTAATGACTATTACTGAATATATAACTGTCAAGTCTTTCACATTTTGCATACCCCTATTTTTTTTACAAAAAAATTGGCTTATTTAAATCTCAATTTCTACGATTAAGTAAGAGTAAGATGGGAAGATAACAATTAAATAACAGTAAGATCTAAGATAATCTATAAATGAAGTGGTATTTAAAGTGCGGAAAAATTGTTAGCTATGTGAATGTATTTTAAATTTATTAATTGCATAGGAATACAAGAGAAATGGTAAATGAATAAAAAGAAGTATGTGAAATATGTTTTTGATACATATGATTTCAAAGTAAAAAACTAACTTTTAAAATAAACTAAAAATAAAAATATATTAAAATCGTTTCCATAAAAAAATATATATATTGACTGTTTATTGTAGAATTTTAAGAAACTCTCTTCGGAAATAAGGAACTGTTTCATTTGAATCATGTTCTACATTAACTATTAAGTAATTATTTTTAGTTCGTTTAAAAAACTTTAATAAACCATTATGGTTTAGAAAGAAGTTGAAAATTAGTAAAACAATTGCAATTTCATCGGAACCCTTTACTTATAACGTATAAATTAGATAAATACATAATTTACCAATGCAAATATACATTGTAATTTGTAAAATGATGTATGTCGAAGAGGTGATGTACGAATTAAGTCCAACTGTATAAGCTTGAGATCTAGGTAGTGGGAGTCTTCCTAAGGGGCCCTCGTCCATTCACACTATTTTTCGTGTATGTGCATTGGTGTTCAAAATTAAAGCAAAAATCTATTTTTTGTTTTGAAACAAGTTTTCTTCCTTTGCGCGTAACTTTTAAATAATTAAACATATGAACATAAAACATCGATGGCATGTTTGTTATCATATCATCAATCGAATTTTATATAACTTTAGCAAAAGTAATAGTTTTAAAACTAATAATTATTCAAATTTTCTCAAAAGTAAGGATTGAATAAAATGGAAAATTTTATTTAAAAAAAAAAAAAAAAAACTTTAGCGAAAAATGGTCATAAGGAAGTATTACAGATAGGTCTAGATGTATATGCATCCACGTGTTAGATTAAACCCGGATTTTTCTTCCTGTAATCAATTTTCTGTTTCTTCTTCCATCTTCTTTTTTTCGCATGTGAATAACTTAAGTATATATATACATATATATATACATGCAAACATAAATAATTGGACAAGACGTTCATTATAAATTTATTTATCGACATTTTTTATTATTCTGGTGTTGAGCATAGTTTATAAATTAGTAATTATATTTTTTTCAAAAATTCCGCTATAAAAATAAAAGGAAAGCGAATACAGAAAGAAAAATCGGGATTCAGTTTTACATTTGAAGGCATGTTCGTCGTCACCTATCTGTAATGCATACTTAAAACCATTTTCCATAAAGTTTTTTTTTTTTTTTTTTTTTTTTTTTTTTTTCTAAAATTTTTAAAAATTTTCATTTTTTCGAAAGCTTACTTTTGAGAAAAAATGAATAATTATTAGTTTAAAAAGTATTACTTATGATAAAGTTGTATAAAATTCAATTAACGATATGATAGCATATGATGCCATCCAAATTTTATGCTCATATGTTTATTTGTTTAAAAGTTATGCGCAAAAGAAGAAAACGATAAAACAGGTTGTAGTCATAATTTTGAACACCAGTGTAGATGAAAGAAAGAATAGGAATGCAGGCATACTATTATATTAACTAATATATTTTAGTTATAGCTCATGTAACAAGAAATATGTTTAAAGAAATTAAAGAATTTTTCTTTTATTATTCAAAATTGATATATAAGTACACTGTAAGAAAATATTTGGTGTAAATGTTAAACATATTGTGTAATGCATTTTTTTTTCATTTAAAGTCTATAGATCTTTTATTAAGCTAACCAATGCTAATTCTGTATAAAAAAGTAAAAGTACTTGAATTTAAACAAGTTCTTTAATTGCTGAATATTAATTCCTATAAATTAAATCAAAATATTCTATAAAAATGTTAACATGAAATTCACCATTGAATGAAAGTATATTGTTCCTAATTCATGTAATACATTTTCTTTTGAATATTACAAAATAGCAAAAATAATAATAAATCTTTGAAAATTATATTTTCAAGAGAAAAGAAAAGTACTTAATTCATTTATGAGTTGTTAGATTTATAGTGTATTTACTTTAATTCAATTATTTGTAAGTTCTTACAAAAGCTAGAAAGAATTTATCGTCAAATTACTACGCTACAGTTATATTGGAACATTACAATAACTGCTCTTTTACATCTAATATAATATGATGTAGATTAATTTAGCAGATGGAAGCAGACATATCGTATTTCAATTTTACATTATGTAATTTTCGTTAGAGAATTCAATTCTCATCACTGTGAAGATTAACTTAGGTGTTAAATTGGATGTTTGTGATTAATTTAACAAAAGATCGGATAATCACGTGTTTTGAAATATATATCCAATTATCATTTTGTCTGAAATCTGGGATTTTCTCGGAATTAGAAAAATTAATTTTAACATTTTATTTGATAAATGAGGCATATTTTTAATGAGATTACTTTTGTATTGATAAGTGTTAAAATATCACATTGCAATTGGTTTTATTACTTTTAAAAGTTTTGTAGCAAAACAAGTTTTTCATACACTGTAAAAAAATTCTACATCCACTGAAAAGTTTTCCAGAATCTCTGTAAGTTTCTATTTCATTTTCACTAATTTTAATGTTTAAAGTTTTGACAATGTGCGCGTATAAACTGTTAAAATTGCATTTATAACTGCTAAAATTGTCATAAATAAACGCTGATTATTTTACAAAAAGCACATTCACCTAAATAGTAAATAATTTTATAATAATATAAATGTACATTCATGTGTATATATATGAGGCATAGATATAAAGTTTACTGTATTTAACATTTTAGGCTGTTACAATCCCATACAACATTTGTATAATATATGTAAGAATTTTTCAAAAATAATACCTGTTATTATGTAATTAAGCGATGATAATAATAGATAAAGCTTCTTAAACCTAAATGTGGCTTTAGTCCTGCGTAGCAGTGTAATGTAAGAAAAATATCACACTTCTGGTAGGCAAATACTCTCGTGGTATAAATGTACAAAAATGTAAAATAAATGTATGTCACTCTCTTGGCATAATTAGTATAGTTAAGAATGATCAAATACTTAGCATAGTTAAAGTGAGTCCCTTTACTTTTCCCCCACAGAAAGCTCCCCCGCCCCACACACACGCGTGCAGGGCATTCCCTTCAAGCCTAGGACCTTAGTGCAGCCAATCGGCCTTAATTCTAGTATTAATACCAATACCTTTTATTTTCCTCTTTTTAAGTGTCTTATAAAGAGTATATATATATATATATATATACATTTTTTTAAAGATTTTTTTAAGGGGTAACAACACTGTAGAATTTTCAGAAAAACAATTTATTTTATTGGCTTAAAAGATTCTTTGAACCTTGTAAAATAGGAAGCAAAAAACCTAATCACTGTTAAAAAAAAAAAAAAAAAAAAATGTTTTATGGAAATCCGAGCTCTTCCTCTAGCGTCTCGGATAACCTGAAACGGCCTACCTGCACCAATTCGACATCAACTTGTGAGGTCGCGACTGTAGTACGTCACCACAGGTTTTGTTTGAAATTATGCTGGATTCAGCGAAGCAGTAAGTTGGGATTGTTAAAAATGCTTCGGCACCAATAACTCGGCGAAATTTTACGCTAGAATAGTTTTGTGTCAACATAGCGCTGCAACGGAGAAAGTAAGTTGCGAAGTATAGGCGAATGTGAAACAGCTTTAAAGTTTGGTTGAAGAGAAGAGACGGGAAGTTGATTGAAGGAAGTATAAGTAGGAGGTTTTTTTCGTAAAGTGGTGTGGTGTGTTGTGCTGTGTACTGGAGTTCATTCCGACATCCGGATACGCTATAATTTAGGGCATAGTACCTGAATTAAGTTATTGTCTGATAGTTAAGGTCTACTGCTATTGGAGCTAATTAGTTTGATGTGTGTAGAAGTGCGGTAGTGTTAGATATAGTGAATAGAAAAGTCATCCGGCTGGGAAGCCACCGGTAATTTGGAGTTCACGTCAGCTAGTGAAAGGAGTGCACCCGTCGCTAATCTTCTGTTGTCTTCTGTGGTGAGATATTTAAAATTATCTAAATTATTTCTTATGTATATTTTATAAAGTTCTTTAATCAGTTTGATTGAGTGAAATTCAGCCAGTTCAACCCTCCCTCTATTCAAGATTGAATAAATTCTTATTTTCATTTTAACTGAGTCTCGAACTATTTCTTACTTAGACATTTAAGTTAAGTAGAGATATGGCGTCCACTTTAACCTCACAAACTGATAAATCTTCCCTTTATGAAGTGTAACTTCCTTAAAACATCCATAGATGTTGATAGTGCAGGGTCTTGGTATAGTTAGAAACATTTCAAAAAATAGAATTTTTGCATTTGTTTTCATGTCTATAACACATTTCGACGCTTCAAACGCGTTTTTCTCGAAATACCATTTTTCAGAACGTCACGTAGCATAATTCGAACAATTTTCAACCTTTTTATGTGAAACTTTAACCACAAATTTGAAATGAATTTCCAAAGTGTACCATATAGAGCATTTTCGATTAGTTAATTTAAGCAATATTTATAAACAAATGACTGTCTTATTATTATTATTATTATTATTATTATTATTATTATTCAAACACTCCCTAATTACACAAAAATCAATATTTCTAAAATATCCTACGTGGTTCACTAGATACACTCATGTAAATAAGATATATTTTTTATTTCTCTATTCCAGATTCAAATCGGCACCAGTTATAGTGCGCGCCACAGATCGCTTCAAATTTAACTTTCCACGAGGTAATTGCTGCAGTGTCGCCCTTTTGTAATATTTTCCGGCAAAAATTCCTTCCGACCAAACAAAACTGTTTAAAAAAAAAAAAAAAAAAACTTTTTTTCTAGATTTTTACAGTGATATTTCCTCTTAAAGCACTTTTCTATTTAAAGAATTCGTGATTAGAAAATGTTAAGTTTTTGAAGAATTACCCATAGTGCGTTAAGGTATGTATAAATTGAGTTTCCAGACAGTGAAAACATTCATGAATCTGGGATCTTTGAATGTTTAAAATATCCCAGCTTGTTATAGAGTTTCAAACATTTTGTACGCCTCCAGCTAGCACTTCGCTCACCAGCAGCGGAGTAGTTCTGCGCTGAAAGCTGGTAGATAGGAGGTGGCAGGTTCGTTCCCAGGTCGCGTAAATCAATCCAGCGGTTCGGACTTTTCTGAAAATCGCGTAAATATGGGCTAGAACACCTTAGAAAGACACCCCACGGAGGGTATTCCGCTATAGGCCTAGGACCCCTGCGTAGGTAATAAGCCTTAAATCCTACAACCAACCAACCAAGAAACTAGCATTTCAAATCCTAAACTTTTAACACTCCAATAAAACTTAAAAAATGGATCAGGATATTAGGTTTAAATAAAAAATAAAAGACAAAACTGAAAATAAAGATAAAAACTAAATTTATGCATTTGATGTGCCTGGGACAAGTGTAAACACCCTGATTACACTTAACCGACATAAAAAATTCAATACAAATACATAAATATAGGTGATAAACCAACAAACTTAAGAGAAAGAACAAATCTGAAAATATAATCCAAGATATACATTAAAACCATTATAGTACAGCAATGACAAGTCTTCAAATTCGAATATAAGTAATTATAAAAACTACTTGAAGGCCCACTAGCGACCGAGAGGTCCTATCCTCAAAGTTGATAGGCATGAAGTGCCAGGTTCGATCCCTGGTTGCGCTCGTCGTCCTAGAAGTTGGGATCTATCCGTATTTTTCTCCAAAACTTGCGTAAATACGGACTAGAGACGCTTAGAAGGACCCCACGAAGGCACTCTCTTTCAGTCTTCACACACTAGTGCAATCAATTGTCCTTAATCCTAACACCACCAACAAACTCTTAAAACTTACACTCTTTTATATTTGATATATTTTCCTAAAGTTAAAAATGACAAATAAATGTTCAAACAAACGATTATGTTGACAATTTGGTCTAAATTCAGCTCATAAGTTGAGTTATAAGTCGAAGTTACACTTACCCCACTTCACCTTATATCATTAAAAGTTTTCAAGGTATGTCAAGAGAAATGAGTTTACTTAAACTGCTTTCCTCTAACTCAACATATTTAAATATCCTTAACAAATAATTGCTAACAAATCACTATTTAATAAATTTATCTCTCGATATCCGTATACAACATTTAGCAGTTTCCATAAATTTATCTATCGATGTACGTCTATAGCTTTAATAAATCTTCAATTAATACTGTAAAATAAATTTCATGCATGTTAAAATAATTTTACTTCGCTTTTAAATGAATTTCTAAATGGGTATTCTCATAAGTTCCATATAGCCTTATATAATTTAAAGAGGAATAAAGCTGAAGTTAAATATATTACTATCGCATACATAATAATTTCCTTCATATGCAATAAAAGGAAACCTATGGAGCAATTAAATATTAAATGGTTTATTATTCGAATAAAATCAATCTTTCATAACGTCATTTCATAACCTTAAGCGATACTCGTTGATCAAAAGATAATAATGTTGTTGAACGTCAAATTGGTATTTTGCAGCATTTATCTAAAACACATTTAGATAAAATTGTGAAAATATTTAAACATTAGCTCGGTATAGATTAAAATTGTCTTATTTTTCTGATAGTTAAATGTAAATATTTTCTTGCCAGAAAAACATATTTTCATTTTAACAGTTTACATACAACATCTATAGAGATTATATTATAACATTAACTATTAGTACAAAAAATTAGTAATATAAAATTCCCGAATGTAACTAATAACGTTCATTTTTAAATAAATTTCAATACAAATATTAAAAATTTTAAAACAAACAAACTTATAACAAATGTAATTGAAAAATTCTTTACTATTGTAAATATTTTATGATTAAAAAAAATCACAATGAAGATTTATTTCATGAAAAGAAATATGTTTTTCTATTCATTAAAACACGTTTATAACCGTGAAAATTTTATAGATTTAAATCGGGTATTTTATATCATGATCTAATTTAAAATTCAGATTCAAAACAGGTTTATATTTTAAAGTAGTTGTTTAATAATAGTTTCACATATGCGAGTGTATTACCGTAATTTCTGGCGTATAGTCCGCAAGTAAAAGGTGTCATTTCTCCACCAGAAGTTTTATTTAATAGAAAAACCTTTATTTCATCGAAGAAACAGTTCGAACAAATATAAATTTATCTCTCTAATAAAACTTCTGGTGCAGAAATAACTTATCTAACCTGCGGACTATACGCCAGAAATTACGGTAATTATTCCTTTCTTCTATATATAAGAACTAAGTATGAGAATCATGAAAAATTTTGACTTCTGATTTACACGTTTTAAGATGAGATGAACACTATTTAAGCGTCTTAAACATTGTCTCTCTGTATGTGTGTCTGTCTGTATCTGTGCCCGTGTTACCCAATTTATTTGGACGCTAAATCTTCATGCCATCTTTGTAAACCATACTTTATTATGGTCGACCACTGATGAAAACATCTGTTTATTTTCTTGTGATTTTTTGATTATATATAATTAACTATTAAAATATAAAGCAATTGCAAAAAAAGCTATTTTCCATATTATTTAAAACATTTTTGTTCGCATTTTAAGCCGATTTATCTATACATATTATAAAATAAGATGTTTGTGTGTGTGTGCATGTGTCAGTGTGTATGTATGTCCGGAGCATTTTCAGGAAAACGGCTGATCGCAGAACTACACAACATTGCAAGGAGCTTCGTAATGAGCTATCCTGATGCACCTCGAAATCCGATTTTCGAATTTTTGATTAGTATTCTATTAATTAGAAGATTTTTTTTTATTATTAAAATTCGATTTTGCCATAGTATTTCTGTGTCACGCTAAAAACAAGGCATTTCCATTTTAAAGTAAATGGGAGGTTTCCTTTATGTTGGTCAATGGCTCAGTCGGTTAGAGCGTCAAGTGGTTTATGTGATGGTCGTGGGTTCGATACTCGGTGGCGGATGTGTGTAGATAAGATGTCAGTTGTAAAAAAAAACATTTCATTGCCTACACAGTATCCTAAGAAATTCTGACTAGTTTTTTTTAAAAGCGTTCATTTAGTTAATTAAATTTAAGTGAAAATTAAAATTTAAGTGAAAAAAAAAAAAAAAACTCCGGAGCCTTAAAAATCGTAAAATAAGTATTCATTCTTGAAGAGATATGGCTAGAAAAAAAAAAATAAACGTGTCATCAATAATTGTATTTTAAAGAAAAATTCAGATGTTTCACTTTTGCAAGAAATAGAATATTTTAACTAATTAAAATATTTTAAAAAGCATTCGAGAACAACATTCGAGATTCTTTTTATATTTGTTAGATTTTTGATTTTTTTTTTTTTATTATTAATTAAAATATGAAAATAATTTCCTTATAATAGCTTTAAAATTATCCATTTAAATATTAGGTTTAAATTTAATTGCTGCCAAAAAAGTTTCCCAGTTCATTGTTTTCGACAAAAAAAGAAATATATTTTTACGCGAATAATGATTTTTTTGCTTCTAAATAATGAAACTAAACTATTTAATAGATGCTGAGATATAGTCATCTTTGAAATCGTAGTTCCTAAATAATAACAAATCTGCCTGTCGCCGATAAATACCCAAATTTAAGTACCCGTAAAAAACCTTTCTACAGGCATTGGTAACCTAGACCCGATGCATTGCGGGCGGAAAAGGACTCGCCGTAGGCTGCAGGTACCCTAAACAAGGTTTAGGGCAATTTTAATTTAGTTTTTTTTTTTTTTTTTTATAATGTGCTATAAAAAATAAACAGTGTTTTAATTATTTCGAAAAATCATTTAAATATAGTGACTAGCGAAGCGGGCATAACCTGCTAATATATATATATATATATATCAGTGCGTTGAGCTGTTTATTCTGTACTCGCTTTTGAATTTCAAGATAATTATTTTTTAGCTAAGTGGGATAATTTAGATGTTAAACTCAGAACCTTTCAGTTACTTTGCATGTTTGTTTTTTCTGGCCCTACCAGTAGCCGAGTGGTTTTGTGCTCAAAGCTGGTAGACGAGAAGTGCCATGTTCAATCTCAGGTCACTCTCGTCCACCTGGCCGTTTGGAGCTTTCTATGGTTTCCTACGGACTAGGATGCCTTAGAATTTCCCCCACGGAGGGCAATCTACCTATTAACCTTTGGTACAAGTGTAGTCAATCTGCTTCAATCCCGACAACACAACACAACCCACGTCTTTCTGCGTTTACAGTGAATAATCAAATTCTTAAAATTTCTTTTATTTTAGAATTTTGTCCTACTTTCTGAAAAGAATACTGGATGAAATAGCCTTAACCTTCAGAAAGACAAAGAATAATTACAAAGTCGTTCTTTCTAGTATCGGTTTTAAATTGAAACTGGAGGACCAATCACAAATTGAAGAAAAGAACATATAATTTGGATGACCTTGTATCGTAAAAAACTACAAGTGACTTGCAACTTTAACGCATGATTTCATTTACTATGTGCAATATTTGAATTATTATTATTATTACTAGTATTACTTAGGTATTTGTGTAATTATTTAGACATATTTTTATTTATTTATTTATTTTCGAAAATTATTAATTTTTTTTTTTTTTTTTTTTTTTTTTTTTTGCAAGTTTTTTGCTCATGAGAAAAATGGCTATCAATAATGATTTCCAAGGCTTGCAAAAAAAAAAAAAAAAAAAAAAATCCAAAACATTATGGAATCATTATTCGGAAACATACATTTCTTAAGTTTAAGGCCTCGCGCAATCTCTTTTGGTTTAATGCTCGAAATCGCGTCTAGTTGTCCATGGTATGTTTGATTGAAAGAGTTATCTTCACATGTTACAGTCGGCAACAAAATCATTCAAGAACTAGCGATAATTCTTACTTAAAAGATGGGCACATAATACTGTTTTGATCAGTAAATATTTGTCGAGTAAAGATCTTAGTCTTATACACTTTATAAAAAAGTAAGTTGATAATAAAAAATAGAAATCAAACTAAAAATTATATATATATATATATATATATACAAAATGTGGATGTGTGCTTCAATCATTTACCTGCCGACTGTAGATCTAGCGTTAGCTGGCAATAGTCTCATGTAAAGTGTAAGGTTTGTGAGGTTTGCGTTGTCGCAGACCCCATCTTAACTTAGTTAACTTAACTACTTAAGTATTAAATGTGAAATTAGTACAGAGACTCAGATATATAAAAATAAAACTAAGAGTTTATTCAACTAGAATAATGGAAGGATGATCAGGAGTTTGTAGCTCAGTCAGCGGATTTAAATACCTTAACAAATAAATGTATAATAACTAATTTAGATAATTTAAAATATCTCACCCGAGAATAGTGGAAGCTATAGAGACGGATGCACTCCTTTACTTAGATACCGTGACTTTCAAACAGATCCACGGATTCCCGGCTGAATCTATTTTTCTTTTACGAATACTTGCACTGAAGCACCACAACACTCATTAAACAGCTTAACTTAAGCACAACTTAATCTCAACTAACGAAATATAACTTTCTCCAGACTCTAGGCCTTAGACTTTGTCGTAGACAGACGTCGGACAAGACTCCACTACACCACACCTTTTACGAAAATCATCTCCATCTTATACCACTTTCAACCAACTTCCCTTCACTTCATTTCAACCAAACTTTCAAAATCGCTTCCGATTCATCTGAAGCACCATCTACCTCTCGCAACTTAATTCCTTTGTTGCATCACCATGTCGACACAAAACTAATCCGACCCAAAATTTCGCCGAGTCACTGGCGCCGAAGTGATTTATCCATCATAACTGAATACTTTACTGGATCCAGCTTAATTTTAAACAACATGTGGTGACCTTCTACAGTCTCTACCTCACAAGTTCAGCACGGAAGACTTCTAGTTGTGCGTATGTAACGCGTCATTTGGTTCTAGTGGAGCTATAGAAAGAGTTTAAGGGAAGTCGATAATAATAATAGGAGACTTGGCGTTGGAATATTAAAACCTGAATAGACTACTACGACAGAAACGCCAAAAGAAAAATATTTGCGATGCATACAGCTGTTTCGTTAGCCTTAAGCGTACCGTCTTCAGTGCAAAAAGAATGCACTGAAGACGGTGCGCTTAAGGCTACCGAAACAGCTGTATGCATCGCAAATATTTTTCTTTTGGCGTTTCTGACGTAGTAGTTTATTCATGTTTTAAAGTTGATAATATTTTCGTGTCCAGTTCGATATAGGTATTTTTAGAATGGATATTTTAGGGATAAATGAAGTGAATTGTTCTATATTTCATTACTTTATAAGGGGATTCCAGAAGTAAGGAAGTTTGTGCTTTTTGGATGGAGTCTGTAGACTTTGTTATTTGATTGTTCTTTTAAATTTTGATTTCAACTACGATACATAAAGCTTTAGAAGTGTAATCATTGTTAGAAGTAAAAGTATTGAGTCCACGCTTCTCATGTAAGGGTACCAGCTTATATATGAAAAGTTGTTGAGAATTAAATTATTTATTTCATAAGTTAAAGTATTATTTTAAAGTTTAATTAAATTAAGCCAATGTTGGAAACACATTCCCTTCCGTTTAAAATCTAAAATAAAATAAATTAGTTTTTACATGAATTATCTTTATTTATATTAATAGGAATTTAAAGGATTAAGATGGCTCAAACAAGCAAGGCTGATAACAAGACCTTACAAAAATGAACATTTGTAATCTTCACTGAGATATGAATATTTGCAGTAAACAATTTTTTACTTCACATGCGCAAAAAATAGCTATATTATAATATATTGATTTAAAGCTAGATGCGTTGGGCAATTTATGTCAAAAGCTCATTTGAATAGAGCAAAAATTAAGCAAATTATCGGCAAAAAAATAAAATAAAATAAAACAGAGGAGAATTTTATAAATTTTCCAGTGTTGAAATTCCTTAAGAGATCTTTCACATGCGACGAACTAAATTTGGAGATCGAATTATTTTAAACACGTTGAAAAGTTTTTTTTTTTTTTTTGTACACACCCCTAATGGGCTTTTAACTCTAAAATAATTTTATTTATTTACTAAGATTTGTGAATTTATCGATATACATTAATGTGTACAGAACAGGCCTATGATTTAAATAAAGAAAAGTCTATATTATTTGACAAATTCGTTATTTGCAATCTATTAAAAATGTCCAAAATTAAAGCATACTTTTTCAGTAATGTAGAGGGTAGTGCAAAATCAAAGAAAAATTAAGAACAAATAATGCAATACATAACTCGTGCCGTCTAGTTACAAAATCGGCCACCTCCAAAAAGTAAAATTTTTAGAAAAATCTGATTTTTTGTCACACTTAAACAAAATAAGATAGGGACCGAAATTCTTTAGTTTTATAATCGTTAGAGCAATGTATTAGAAATCTTGAAATAAGATGGCAGATGCACGTGATGGGAGGGGATTATTGAAATTTTTATTTCGAATTTGGCCACCTTTGCAACTTATTTTGGATTTGGCTGTTTTGGCAACAAACTAGAGTTTAATTTTAGCTACATTTAATTTAAATATTGACATTGTAGGGCTAAAATACACAAAATACTTTATTCAATTAAATTTTA
Organism: Salticus scenicus; assembly: GCA_963930645.1. Taxonomy (NCBI): domain Eukaryota; kingdom Metazoa; phylum Arthropoda; class Arachnida; order Araneae; family Salticidae; genus Salticus; species Salticus scenicus. The sequence goes on from OZ005657.1 coordinate 102,101,395, forward strand.
TTTATTAATAACTGATTTCTGTAATCTGATTTAAAAAAAGATAAATAAATAAATAAAATAACGGATAAAGATAAATTAAAATCTGATAAAAAATATCATCCGAATTTTAAACAAACTTACATAACACATCTCTATAACCTGCTGTATCCTCATAGGTATGTCTTCAAATTAGTAACATTTGATTAATTAATCCTAATATGCTAACTAAGAAGCTATTATAGTGCCAATTAATATTATGTTATTACAAAATGATTCTGCTTTACCTTTGAATTACGTCTTTATTCCTTTTCCACCTCGTAGGGTCATTTTTTTCTATTCCTTGATTGATTAGAAGATACTTCTACTACGAACTTCTCAAAAGTCGAAGGAAACACGAAATTCAGTTATTAGAAACTTTGTGTGCACCAAGCAAAAGAAGTCACATGTGACAGAAAACACGATAACACTAACTTAATAAACAAGCGTGCTGCTTTAGTCGGGTGGAGCAGAAACGCGATCTCACAGATATGGAGATGATCGGTTTTGAAACGCACCGGCTATTGAATTTGATCGACTTTGCAACACATCGTGATTTTCAAACGCAAATAATACAGGGATGGATCGGCTTTGCACGATTTCTTGTTTCCAGATGGTGAAAACGTTTACTTAGAACTGAAAAAACTGAAATAATGCATTTTCCAAATTTAAATATTTGGCCGGTTTTGTAACTAGACAACATATATATGGTATATAATGATATTATCTGTACGTACTAAGAGAAAACAGTGTTGTAAATATAAAAATTATTGCTAAATTGTTAATTCTATTACACAGATGGATCTATCAAATTATTAAAAAAAATATATTTGACAACGTAAATCAGTATATTTGTCAGTAAACAATATTAACTATTATTATACAATAATAAATAAAACTATATATAATTATTATAACCATACAAAAATAAATACATAAAAAAAAAAAAAAAGTTTTTTATTTCTTATATCGTCAATTAAATTACATGTCACTTATATACAATGTAAAGAAATTCTGTCAAAAAATAGAAAATTCCTGTAACCTTCCTATAGGAAATTTATATTTTCTAAAACTATAGAAAATTAGTTTAAATTGCATCTCTATTTGTAAAAATAAACTTTTTTTGTAATCAGATAAAATCTATAACCATTCATATAGATTCCATCTGCTGGTATTCCATATTTATTGTTGGTCTGCATACGGAGAATTGGTATCAAAACATGATTGAAAAGTGTTATAGAGCAGATCTAATTGTGCTTCTGTTGCTCAGATGTAACATCGTCGCCTACAATGTTCTGAAATCTAGTTCGATCCAAGATGCCAGAACTGAAGAAATTTATTTAATGCTAGAATTTTTAGAAGGTTCCCTAGAGAAAAAATATGTTGGATATGAATATTCTCCGTCTATTTCTGGTTCAGAAAATTTTTGCCAGCATATTTTTCGCATAGCTAATGGATATTTTCTGGCAACATTTCTGTAATATAACTTTTTTTTTTTTTTTTTTTTTTGGGGGGGGGGGGGGAGGGGCATTGAAATATTTATTAATAACACTATAAACATTTTTTTTTTTTTTTTTTTACTTTCTTTAATAGAAAAAGGTATTTTATTTTTAAATATTTTTGACTCAATTCTTTGACGGTTTTACACATTTTATGAAGTCCTAAATGAATTTTCACCATTTTTGGTATGCTATCTACCCATCTCTGTGTGTTTATATCATATATTTTGTTGCAACTCTAGATCAAGAATTAATGCACAGAATTAAAAAATAAATAAATATTAATATATATTGCTGTCTCTTATATTTCGAGTATATCGCACGACAGATGATGATGCAGGGCTGCTACTTCCCTCATTTACGGGAAATTTTATCTCAGTTCTATAAAATCAGGCTGCATGAAATTTACTTTTTATAAGGTTAATTATCACATATTATGTTGATTCAATCTAGGGTCATATCGGTCAACAGGTGACGTTATTTTTTTGCAATTTTCCACGTATACAGGTAAGTGACATTTCAACTGCTATATCGTAAAATGAACCTAACTTAATGTGTGAGATGTCTATTATAAAAAGAAATACTGACTGAATTTTGATGTATATCAGTCGACAGATAGCGCTGCTATTACACACCTTCTGTGATTTCCATTATGGCTATAACTCGACATCTATTGATAAAATTGCATCAACCTGCTTAAGTAAATAAATTATAGCAAGAAACCGTGTTATTTAGACTTTTACGCATACTAACCAGAAGGTGACGCTGCCATGCAGAATCATGTTGAAGAAAGATTTACGGTGGCCATAAAATACCATTATGTTTTAATCACATTCTTCCTCTTAGGTAAAAGAAAACCTCGTCTATTTAAATTATGTAATTTATTTTGTTTTTTGTATGTTTTTGAATGAATCTGTATTTTCCACCGTGCGTTATATGTAAAAATGTATATATAAAATACATATTTTGAACTTTAATTTAATTTTAAATTAATTTTTGTTTTTATTTTTACAATGTTTTTATTTTTACAACTATTTACTTCCTTTCCAATAAATACACAAACTATTATAGTATTTATTTACTTATATTGATTTTCAATTTTATCGATAAATGTATAAGCCCTGAAAGCTTAAACTTTCGATGAGTGTGCCCTCAAAAATGTATCAGTTTGAAAACAAAATAAACGCAAAAGATTCTATCTACAAGTATTTGAATCATAAAAACCTTCATAAAAATGCACTCTATATTTCATACGAAAATCCAATTATCTTTTCATCACTGTTTGCCATATTCGAAATATTTCATATTTATAATTAGATTCAGATAAAGAATATTAAATAATATCCTTGCATAGTCTTGAAAAATAACGATTCGCTATACTTATTTCTTTTCCGTTTTTGTTTTCTGTACGAAACCAAATAAATTGCTTTCGACTGCACAAAATTTCTAGGCTAATCGTCTGGCGTAATGGCGAAATTGAAGTCATCATTTCTAAATCAATATATGTACCGTGATAACAAAACACATCTGAATCTCGCATTACAAGATGGGGCAATTTTTATCCTTCTTCTTTTTTTTTTTTTTTTTTTTTTTTTTTTAGGATCCTGCGCCTCAATTTAATAACTCTATTTGCGCCGTTTGGAAAAAGGAGCATTGTCGATCATTACTTGACGAATATTTCGGTTTCTGGAAAACCATTACCATGCTGATAGCACCCCATTCCCTGGGCAGAAATATATTTTTCTGAAAAAGGGGAAGGTAGGGAGATGTATTAGTTCCCACAGATCTCTTTAAATGAAATGTGAAAATCTCGAATACACTGATTATTGATCAGGTCATTTTGCCCCGTGCATCGTTTTTACTCTTGTTTTAAATTTTATGGCTAGGCCCATTTTGACTGCCGTTTACTTTATGGTCAATCTTTAGTTTTTGAATATTTTATACCCGTTAAATATTTAACGCTTATATCATGCAACAGAATTTTTTTAAACTCTTTATCGATCAATTTTTAATAAACATTTAATAAATTATACATACGAATAGGAAATGAAAACTCAATTTAAAAATATTATGTTTATCATCTCATAAGACGAAATAACATCCAAATAAAGTGAATACTTTATACGAAGATTTTATTATTTCAAAGAATGTGGAATAAAAATTGTTACTGGAGAAAAATATTAATAAAATATAAAAAATTGTATTAAATATTCGTTTCACTATATAATTACCATACTCTGATACATAGCTGATATAAAATTGAAAGAAATTAAGGGAAATAAATAAGAATGCATTTCACTATGCAAATTGTATCTTTTATTAAATTGTGAAGCTATAAAATTGAAATTTTAAGAGCAAATAATTTCAGCAAAAGGATTGCTGAGATCTCCTTTGAAATGAAAATCTTTATGAATATTTTATTGCATGTTTTATGAATTTCAAGATATAAAAGTAATTCTCATACAAGCAAGAATAAGAAACTGCAAATCGAGACTTTTATTTTTTTTTCAAGTTTTTCATATATGCGATATTTAGTGGTATTTATATATATATATATACTTTAATAAATGAAAACATATTTTCATTTCTGTAATATATTTTTTTTTTCTTAGAAAACGAATGCACAGTTTTTTTATACTCCATTTATTTATCAAAACGTTAATGGTATTAAAATTGTGGATTTTTTCGATCAAGGTAAAAACATTTTAAATAACGAAAAAAAAATAATAATAATAACATTTAAATCTGCATTTTATATCTGGAATAAAACACATGAAGTCATTTTTTTCTTATGCTTTTTTATTTATAAAACAACTAATATATCGGTTTGAAAACACAATTCATCTATATTTAAATGGACACTTTACTTATTCACGTATTATTTTATTATTATCATTTTACAAAATTAATAATATAATTGCAATATCCATGTCTGTGTGTTCATTGCAATGATTTTATTAACAAAATTTAAAATGTGTATGTTAGTACTTACTTTTTATAAAATACAGTTTTATTGTGCATTTAGAAACATTCTTTAAAGACACGCCCATATTTCTGCCCTCTCAGTAAATGTTTAGGACTTTTATCATGATTGATAACACTGTGACAGTGTGAAATGGTTCGTGATTCTTGTTAGTCATCTGGGATCACTGCTAACATCTGTAAAGTCCATGTTCTTGTTGTAATTCCCTCTTTAATTGAATACCATTGCATGTCAAATTAGGAGATCGTGTCTCGTTTGAGCTATGAAATGAAAAAAAAAAAAAAAAAAAAAAAAAAAAAAAGATAAATTAGGTATAGGCGGATACAGCTAAATTTTATACAATTTAAAATTATTCACCTGAGAAAGATATCTTATTTTATCTTTTACGAACGACTGGAAATGTTATATTATTGTAAAGAATATATATATATATATATATATATTGTATGCAGATAAATACACCGTTGTAAATTTTGTGTGTGTGTGTGCGAAAACCTCTGAAAATATTATTAGTATTTGAAGAAAACTAATGAATAAATAAGACTTTATATTTATAAATAGTTTGTAGCTTGTTCACAGAGAGTAAAGAAATAAAGGCCTTTCTAAATTGCATCACCATAAAATAACAAATCATGAAAGTTTCGGTTAGAAATAATATTTAGTACGTGATACCAAGTTTCTTGGTTCTGTAAAATATAAACCAAGTAAATAAAATATTATTTTCCATTAATTATTTTTCGCCCCAGATATAAAGATTCATTGCTTCCATGTCAATAGTGAGTATGAAATAAGAATTACTTATATACTTTTATGAAAGTTCTGTTATTGTGCTATTCCACCAATATTTATTTCAAAATAATATGTATGAAAAATTGAAACATAAATAGCATTTTGGCTTAATTTTATATAATCAATTTTTTCCAGTTAAACATTCTCTAAAATTTAATAATAATGATATAATAATAACTGAAGTTTTAGTAGAAAAAAAGATAATCGAATAATCTTATGAAATTCTAACACTTTTCTTTCAATTTTCAAAAAGAAAATGCTTTTACTAATATTTTTTCGTAATTTAAAATTAAAGAATATATAAATGTACATAAGTAATGTTTAAAAATAATAAAAAATAAAAAATATTAATATTTAACTTGATGATTTTCATTATAAAACATAGTTTTAAAGCAGATAAACAGAGATAGAGCATATAAACACTATATATCTACATTTTGCTTTGAATTATATATTGACAGTCAGCACATAATACATATGTTTTAGAAAACATGATTAATTTCTACAATTTTCATAAGTATAGTTGGGTATATTTATTTATATAGTATTATTTATTATAGTATTATTTATTTGTATTATAGTATTATATTTGGTATATTTATTTATGTAGTATATTTTCAGTGGGCGTACTGTACATCGTTTATCACGTTTCTCTACAATAAAAAAAAAAAAAAAAAAAAAAAAAAAAAATCTTAATTTTAGTATAAAATTTAAATCATTTTTAATATGAATATTTTTTTTAATAACTTCTTTGTAGTTTTTTTTTTTTTTTTTTTTTTTTTTTTTTTGCAATCGATGTAGCATAAACGCAACCGTTTTTGTACGTGATGCTTGTATAATTGTGTATTGTAAAACATGCTGATTAAAACTTAAAATACTATATTGCCTAAATTACAGTGCAGCTATACTGCCAGTTTAAAAGTTGTTTTGATTGTCGTGACTTCCAGTGAATCGCTTCATACACTGTAAAAAAAAAAAAAAAAAAAAAAAAAAAAAATCTAAAATGGAATTTTTTTTAAAGATATTTAGGTAAAGCAGTGTTCCAAATTGGAAAGCTCTGTTTATAACCCTAAATGGGTCAGAAAATCTATCAATTTTGAGTTTACAAACTTGTTATGTATGGCTTACTATCTTATTTTATATTTTTGTCTATAATAAATAAAGACGTTGTGGAAAATATTGTATCACTCACCTCTTATTAAAAAAAAAAAAAAAAATCTAGCTTGCATGGTTGATCTAAACAAAATATAAACATTTCGTATGTATACGTATGTAATAACTGTTGAATAATCCACATTGAATTTTGCTCAAATCTTGTCTGGAATAATTTTAATTCATTTTTTAAAATGCACATTATAAATTACATGCAGACAACCATTCACGACTTCCCTTCACAAACAAATACGTACTTATCTGTTTACACTGATTTAACTATGGCCCCGATTTTCTGTCCAAAACAGATACCATGGTGTTCTAGATATGTAGCTCCTCCGTTTCAGTGACGCGAACTATCCATTTTGGAATGATTTTGGTTTAACCAAATATCTTAAAAATTTTTACCTATTTTAGATCATCATTTTTCCTTTTTTTTTTTTTTTTTTTTTTTTTAACTGTGAACTTATTGTGAAAGTTGATCCTTTGTATAATCTACGCTAATTCAGTTTTGGTTTGGATTATTTCACAGGAAGTCATTTTACACTTTCATGATACATTTTAATATATATATATAGTAAAAAAACAGATTTAATCTTTTCTAAAAGTGCCATTATTAAACTCATTTCAGATCTACAGACTAATTACTTATCTAACTATAACTGGTTCATTATTCGAAAATTTATTTTTGCAATTAAAAAGAAATACTTAGTAAACTTTCTGAATGTCTTTCAAAGCCAATCCTATAATAAACATTTTTCAGACATTTTTTATGATATTATAATGTACAAAATCAAACAATTTAATTTAAAACTTAATAAAAAGCCCAACAAATTTAAAACAAATACTCAATTAATTGTGAATTTTACAAATCAAATATTGAACAGTATTAACATTACGTCTATCATTAATGACAAAGAATGTTTGTTTCCGATTAAAGATTTAAATCTATCTCGTACCTTCAAATATCCTCTTCCTCTTGGCAGAAAGATATTCAATTATAATTCTGTATCTAAGTCTACCTCTTTTACTAACACTGTAACCTGTAAATGCAATGATCCTTCTTTCTCAAAATTTATTGACAGAGACCATGGACACATTATCACGGGTAATCTCGATATTATTGATAATTATCAATTAAAAAAATTCATGAAATTTGGCACCAAATTTAGACTTCCAGTTAAAACTAGCATTCCACAAATCTTTCAACAGTTTTCTTATGACCTAGATTTATTTATTTATAAAATATCTATTACTCATAATAAACCTATTGCCTACTTCACTGAATGGAAAGTTTTAGTGTTACAAAAAATCAAAAATGCATTATTTATCAATTCTTCAAATCTGGTGTTATTTAAAAAATCTGTACTTCTTAACTCAATCAAATCACTACAGGATGACTTTGTGATCACTTATGTTGACAAATCACCTAATAATTATGCCATTATTTGTAAATCCTACTATCTCTCTATTTTAAACTCATCAATCAATAATAGTAACATCTTCAGTTTAACTAATAATAACCTTATTATTAATAACCGAAAAATACATAATTACTATAAACTACTTCAACTTCCCTTCAATAACTTTAATTATCCTTATATAGTTCTCATACCTAAGTTTCACAAATCTCCAATTAAATTTCGCACTGTCACGGTTGGGTGTAACACTTATAACAACAATGCTAATAAAGCTCTACTGGATATTCTAAAACAAATTTACAAATGTACTTGCAAAGTTGATAATTTACACTGTCTTAAAAATAGCTTTCAATTAATTCATTACATAAAATCGCTCGATTCAATAGACAATATTATGACTTTTGACTTTCAAGATCTTTTCAATAATATTGAGTTATCAGATCTTAGTAATATCATTTACAGTCTTTTTCAAGAATATAAAGCTCAAATTAATCTTCCTTACAATTTTAAAGCAAAAAAATTTAAAACTCTTCTTAACTTTGTTATCCATAATAATTATATCTTCCACAACAACGCTATCTATTTGCAACAATTAGGCATCCCACAAGGAGGTTGTAGCTCCAGTATTTTGGCAGATCTCTATCTTTATTATTATGAAAAGCAAATTTGCAATGATGATGTTCGATTTTATCGTTACATCGATGATATTATTGTATTTTATCTCAACAAGAACTCACAAAATGGCTTTTCCTTCAATTATCCACCTAATTTAAAGCTAACTCAAAATACTCTGACTAATCAATCAATTAACTTTTTAGATCTAAAAATAATCATCGATGGTAATAAACTTTACACAGATATCTATGACAAACGGCAAGATTTTTGTTTTAATGTCAACTTATTTACACATTTTAATTCATGTCTGCATTTTTCGGTATTTAGAAACATCATCATTAACCATTTATTTCGAATTAATAATTTATGCTCTGCAAAGTTTAAAAACAAGAATATTAATAAACTGATCACAGACACTGCTAAAATGGATTTTCCTAAAAACTTTGTATTTTCTATTTTATATCCTTAACCATGTCTCTGTTAGTACAAAAAAAAAAAAAAAAAAAAAGCTGTGTACACTCTTGTGTATATCAACAAAAAAATTATAAAATAATAAAAGACAATAAAAAAGGTGGCGGTTGGGTGGGCAGATGTTTGATTACGGAGGTGGGGTGGTGTTGTAAGGCTGGATGGTTGGGTGGGTTTGTGAAATTAAATTAAAAAAAAAAAAAAAAAAAAATGTAGAAGGCTTGTTGCATTTGCTTTGTATTACTATGCAAACTTTCATTTTCCAATAAAATTTCAGATTTTTCCTTTTTGAGTTGTCAACTATATTTAATGTTCTAATTATACTGTTAAACACAATGTGATCAATCGGTGAATTTCATTGTGGCTTCGTGGCTTCATTGTTGTTCATCTGCTTTGAAATTTTGCATTTTTAAATCCATATGGTTCCTGTTCTGGTTGTGGCAGGCTGGGGGAGTGTTGCCGGCGTAAAACTAGTGTAACCCCACAGGCAAGTCACAAGTCTTGCCGCCTGCCTCCTTCTTCCTATCTTGTGTTTCTTGGGTTGTTTTTTCATTAATTTTGATAAGTTTATGGTTTTAAGTTAAGATTTGTTGTTTTACTTTATTGATTCGTTTGTTTTTGCAGACTGTTAATTAATAGATCTGGTTTCTTTACATTAATGTATTTCATCCACTGATGATTTTTTTTTTTTTTTTATCTTATTGGTCATTGGTGTTTCAGTGATCTTGTATCTGTTGCTTGGCTTCTAATATGCTTAATAGATCATCTTTATTATATATATATATATATATATATATATATATATAGATAGATATAGATATAGATATATAGATAGATATAGATATATAGATATATATATATTAATCAGACTTCTTATGGAATATATGATAATAATTTATATTTATACAAAAGCACAAGTGTACAATTGAAACCTAGTAAGATGTTAAACAATAAAACTTATGAGAACCATACATAATTTTATTTTTAAGAGTCCTAAATTGTAACCAACTTTTTAAACATGTCTACACAATTTTTAAACGTAGAATTTTAAATCTGTAAATATTTAAAATGATTGTGTTTCAGATAGCCAGAAAAAAACTTTAAGGGCAATATTAAGTAAAATGCAGAGTTTGTTATTTCTATTTTGAATACTTAAAAAATATGGGTAAAATTAGTTTAATTGCTTAAATAATGTGAATAAAATTTTAATTTCTTAAAATAAAAATAAGAGATTAAACTAAAAAGATTTTTTTTTTAATTTTTTTTAATAACCATTTTCATTGAATTTCCAAATTCATAAAAGCATAAAACTAAATATAATACAGAAATTCAAAATATATTTGCATGAAAATGAATTATTACCTTGCATTTTCATAAATACTGAACAATAAAAAATAGAAAAAAAAAAGTCACAATAAAAAAAAAATATATTGTATTTCTAAACATTTAGTTATGTTTTTAAAAAGCTTAAAATTCAAAATGATTTTTAATAAGAAGGGGTTAAAATAAATAACCAAATGCATTAGTTACAAAGATTAAAAAAAAAAAAAAAAAAAAAAAAAAAGAAGAAGAAGAAAGAAAGAAAAAGCAAACAATCTGTCTTAAATTGCTAGCTATCTCTTAATTCATGGTTATCTAAATTTTAAAATATCACTTTGTGTTTACGCATTTTTTGATAAATAAAAGAACAAGAAATAGATGCCAGGATATTACTTTGTAAGCTAATATGACAAATATCTTTTAACAGAGAACTTAGGCTAACCTGATAATTACCCAGCTTTGCATAATCCATTCAGTATTCCACTAACGATGATTGATTATACAATGTCCCATCAAAAGCTATAATTGATTGGTAGTTGCTGTCATATCGCTTATCACCCTATAATTGTTGGCCTAAGTGCATCTTTATTAGTTTCTGTAGAAGCATTGGTTTTCTGATCAAGAGTTTTTCTCGTTCCTTTTCGGGCTTAGCTCATTTAATTAAGTGCAGCAATCTTTCTAAAGTAAACAGACGGGTCACAAATAAGCATAGATAAGTAATTACTTTGTTCAAAATGATACATTATCTTTCAAAATTATTCACAGCAGGAATTTCTGTTTTTAAAACAGAAATAACATATAGGATTAATAAAACGTATTCCTTTTACATAAAGATTAAATATTATTAAATTCATATTATTTTTTTTCTCTATATTTTAAAGATTCAAAAAGAATACTAGTTTTAATAACAATATTTTAACCAATATATAAATAAGAAATCGTACATATATTGGTTTTTTCCTGTCACATATGATGCCAGAAAAGTAGGGAAAGAACTTTTTGAAACAAAAGTTTGACGTTAACTTTTGTTTTGAAGAGAAACGAACGGAAAAAAATTAAAAAGCTTTTAGTGTGTTCATGTTGAAAATGTGAATAAATCTTTAATTTTTTAGTTTTAACTATAACATGCATTGTTTTAAAAAGAACGCAAATAAATAGGCAACACTTTCATAACACAAAAAATGTGTTTATTTTTTTGCTTTTACAATACTTTCATTGGCACATTTGAAAATTGTGAAACAGTTTATATATATATACGGGTTTACATTTTTATGTAAATTACTTAAAAGAAAGGGGATGGAAGTGTAGAAATATCAATCAAAACGCAAATGTCTAATCTAATTAAACATATCTTAACAACAAGTGAAATAAAATTATTAAGCTATATATATATACATAAAAAAAGTACCCTATTTCACTATCGTTACAATAACTATTTTACAGGTTTTCAAAAAGGTTGAAACTTTTTATTTCTTTGAAAGGTTATATAGTTTAGCAATACTTTTAATTCCATTTTATTATTATTATTATTATTATTGTTATTTATTTATTTATTTATTTATAGTAAAAATATCGGAAATTCTTAAAATATATAAATTTACATTGATTGGATATAATTTTTTTATAAACAATTGCATACTGCTTATCAAAAAAGAATTTGGCAACGTTTAAACAAAATAACATGTTTTTATTGGCTGCTTAGGATGCGGAAGGAAGTGGGTAAATAAAAAAAACCCTCAAATGAAACGTAACAAAACACCTTTCTCGAAACAAAAATAAAATTGATTACACCATTTTATGCTTAAACGTCAAAACGTATAAAAAAATTCAAATGTTGCCAACAGTTATTGCATAAATATTATTTTAAACTAATTATATCTGCGTCATTAAACAAATTTATATTTTTTATGCAGTGATTTCTTCATTTAGAAATATTTACATTTGAAAGCTTATATTTTGAGTTCATCACACACATTGGCTTAAGGCATTATACGAATTTTTTCAGTTACCATTGAAACAAAAACAAACCATTAGTCTTTTGAAACAAAACAACAATACACTAAAATGACATTACGAATCATTGATTTCTGAGTTTAAATATTGACCCTTTTTTTTTTTTTTTTTTTTTTTTTTTCTTTTTTAAGAAAATTGAAATTAAAATGCTGACATTAAGAAATAAAAAAATTAAAATATATATATATATATTCTATTTCAATTTTGACAAAATGAATACTAACACAACAATATTCTAAATTCTGTACTATAAAATATTTATTTATTATAATAAAAAATATGGTATGACAATTTTGTAACTACATTGGCTCTGATGATGGACATTTTAAAATGTTATGGTAATTTTCTACTGCTATAAATATTTGAGTAAATAAAGAAAATTTATGCTTATATTTTTGCCATTTGTCTGACATTATTCCACATAATCTCAAAGCTCCTAATAAAAAGTAAATAATTTTATTCCTTTGTGGGTAAGTGTCGATAAATAAACGACAAAGATTTTTCACATCGCCATTGGACTTTTCCCTAAACAACACATTTAAAAAAATATTTACGATAATCGCATTTAAACTCTTAAATGCTGCTAGCGAATTCTTATGCAGAGTGCTTCAGAACATTTGATAAAAAAAATAAAATAAAATAAGAGGTGATAGAATACATCTGAATGAGTAATTTTTATCACACAAAGCATGGTCTGATCGCAAGTAGTAAAACAATACACGGCGCTTCAGATTGAATGTAATGGTGATTGCATCTAAATTAGTGAATAATCCTCAGTTCGAACTATCTTTCTGTTGTAAATTCATACCCAGGACGTTGGACTGGTCGGCGTGCTCCCGTAACTTGACCACCCTGAAAGCCTATTTGTGTCTCCATATTTTATTATGGGTCCACATGAAATTCTCATCTACGATTACCCCATCAACTACGAAGAGGATCTTTTTGCAAGGATTACTGTTCCTGCAGGCGTTTCCATAGAAATTCCGACGTTTATGCCAATGTGCGCCATTCGCCACATCGAAAGTGTGAAGCATGCATTAGTTGCAAGTTGTCGCTCTTTTAAGCAGTTTATGTAACTTTTTGTGAATTCTGAACCTTACGTAAATGAAACGCATTTCTAGCTTACTAAGCATTACTCTTACACCTTTTGGTAGTTTTTGTAACTCCATGTATTCAGCAATTTCTGTAAATGAAACAAATTTTGAGCTTACAAAATCATTTTTGTGTTTCCCAATTTAAAAACATAGCATTTCATACCCCTCAGTTGCTTATCGCTTGCGTTACGACAAAAATTAGTTGTTTAGGTGTGTTCTATCACTTATTAAACTTTTCTGATGTTATATATATAACATATATATATATTAGAAAAGATATGTGCTGACATTTAGTAAATTGAATTCCAATAACTTTTAAGTGAGTGTTGTTGGTGTTATCATGTATCTATTAATCGCTAAATTTTATAACGCTATGAAATTTTTCACTATATATATATATATATATAAGGTTATCCAGAAAGTGAGCGAGTTCCCCGAATTCCTGTTAAAACAAACAAAACATAATCAACTGAAAAGTGTTATTCTAACGGACACATCAGTATTTGAATTACTTCTCAACCTATTAAAACCCGGAATAAAACACTTATCGAAACTTGGTGTAAAATTTCTGTAAACGAAGTGTGCCGCCTGGGAATGGAATCCGCGTGTTATAGATGTCCGCTGTTCTTGGTATATGGAAAAGTGGTAACGAGACAGGAATTTCTTCCGGATACAACAGCTGTCAGGGAAACTACTGCAGCAGATTTTTTGTGGAATTCGCCGTATGCGATTGAGCGTTGTCGTGCATTAACACAACACGAGCACTGCGCGTCCTACGCCTCTTATTCTGAATACAGTCGGCAGCAAAAGTATCCGAGCACTAGCAAAAATTTCTGTGTAAAAAAAGTGCACTTAATACTGTTTTGTGAAATAAATCCTTGTTGAATCATGTACTTAGACTGATTAAGTACAGGATTCGACTAGGATTTATTTAACAAAACAGTATTAAGTGTACTTTTTTTACATAGAAATTCTTGCTAGTGCACGGATACTTTTGCTGCCGACTTGCATTTTCTCTAGCGTTACGCAGTAACATCCAGCTTTCACTGTAACACCTCTACAGAGAAGTTAACGACTTGAATTTTCTTCTTAAATTGAAAATTTTGAAAACATTTGTTTCAGTGCAGATACAGTCTGCTTGATTTTTTTCGGACTTGGAAACTAATTGTGACGCAGCTGCCTCGAATGTTCCATACGACCGATTGCCGCCACAGAACTGTTTGCCATGAACAATTCGCCTACAGTTGGCAGCAATATTATTGAAGCACACATCTGCAATTTTCATATGTATATTTCATATATATATATATATATATATATATATATATATATATATAACCTATTTTCATATATATTAATATATACATTTTTTAATTTGATCGTTAATTTTTATCATCAACTTACTTTTTTTACAAACTAAGATCATGAATCGACAAATATATGCTTGACAAAACAGTATTAGGTGAACATATTTTAATTACGAATTATTGCTGCCGCTTCAATAATTTTGTTATCGACTGTACAATCCGCAAAATCTTGAAACAACTTTCCCCTCAACGGAGGATAAAAATGTTGATGGCATGTCTCCTGACCACCCCTAGGGGCGTGTCCCAGACCGTCGCCAATTTCTCATTCCACCGCACTAGTGCGATGTAAAACCCAACCAACCAACCAACCCGACAATAACGACGAACTCTCTGCTTGCTCACAACAACCGGTCCATACACTAAGCAAAACTAACGATGGATTTCCATCGTCACTACATTTATAAAGTTAGGGGACGATTTCGTAAGTTGGAGTTGCAAAGAATCTTAGTTCGGTTAAGTAAGAGTCATTACTTTACTTAAGAAGATATTCTACAAGTTTAAAGTAAATGTTTCAGAGTTTGCGAAATATAAGAGGTAAGAAGAAATGGAATAAATTTGTCAGAAGGCAGGTTAAGTACGAAATGCAAATTAATGTTACAAAGTATAAAAGGCGGATTAAAAGAATAATGAAGGAGTTTTGGGAGTTTTGGTGAGGAGAGGAGAGAGTTATTCGAGGGGAGAGGAGATAGTCAAATGCCGCCCACATTATAAAGAAGTATAGTAAAGTTTCACGCTGCTATGTTGCCGAAAGTTTACTGGTAATATCAAGATATTTATTATATTTGTATTGAAGTTATATATAAATTATGTTTTATTATACGTTTAAGAAGTAGCCCCATTCTCCCCATTTTGAATAACTTTAATTAAATATTTGTTAAGTTGAACAATAAATTTTCAGTGTTTATTTTCTTACACGTACAGCAGGTTATATTACGAACGGCGAAGGCACCAATTCATCAGAAGGGTGCCCCGATTCGTCACACATTCTGTGCGTTTAAACACTTTATCATAGATATCACTTCGAGTTAGCGGTAAAGAACCTGGGAACAGAGATTTTCGTGCATTACAAAGGTGTGTAAGTGATAATGTAATAACTTAATGATCGCATGACTGTAAGATACTTACTGTAAGTGTACGTGATATAGAAATTACAAATGTAGAAAAAACAACTGCTACACCCACAATCAACCAGCTTCTGTATATAACATAAGCTGGTATATATGTGCTTTGTGATATATTATGTGCTGATAATATATGTGATTTGTGATATATTATCACAAAGCACAGTTTATGCTTTGTGCAGTGCCAATTCTTATAGATACGGTAAAAATATTTTATAGATGACTCTCGTATATATATATATATATACAGTCGGCTGCAAAATTATTCGAGCACTAGCAATAATCCTTGCCAAAAAAAAGTACACTTAATACAGCTTTGTTAAATAAATCCTTGTCGAGTCATGTTCTTAATCAGACTAAGAACATGATTCGACAAGGATTTACTTAGCAAAACAGTCTTAAGTGTACTTTTTAAATATAGGAATTATTGGCTAGTGCTCGAATAATTTTGCAGCCGACTGTATATATATATATATATATATATATATATATATATATATATATATATATATATATATTGTGCAGAAAAAAAAATTGAAAGGCTCAAAAACCAAAAATTAATAAAATAAGTAATATTAAAATTACAAATTCCCATACTCAATGTGTAAAACTTGGCACCAAATGGAAGCTATGCAAACATAATTATAATGTAATATTTTTTTTTAATTAATGCGAACTGAAAAACTTAAAAATGAAACCAGACAGAAAACATTAACTACCCCAAAAATACTGACGCCATTGTCAGGGAAGACCCCAAATTCTGAGTGGAAGCACTAAGGGGTTTTAAGATCTACTAGCAAAAACAAAAATTAGCTTAGATCCCTATATGTTACCTAGAGAAAAACAACAACAACAACAAAAAATTCCAATTTTGAATACAGAAACACAAAAAATTAAAAATTTACTGAAAAAAAAAATCATGAATAAAAACATTAATAAGGAGAAACAACAAACTCCACTTTTACAATATTTTAACAGTTACGGATAGCAGTTATAAGACGAATACTCATTTAATTTTGTAGTATCGAACAAATTGGGAAACACATCTTCAAGACTATACTGCAATTATTGTATTTCTTTCTAATCCTTAAAAATTTGGAAAAATAAAGTATTTTTCAAAACTTTTATACTTATACATGATAACCAATTAGTTAAACTAATGAACTTTAAATCGAATTCTAACTTTTTATTATAAAAAATTATATTCGAATATGCCATAACTAACTTAATTTTTAAATCCAAAAAATTAATGAAACCAATGTTAGAGCGTTTTAAAATTATATCCTTAGGATAAATATCTTCAAAAACTTCTTAAAAGATATTACAATTAAATACAATAAGATCATCATTAAATCTAAATAATTTTATATCAGAAATACTTTATATATATATATATACACTACCGCTCAAAAGTATTTGCCCACCTTGTTTTTTTTTTAATATTTTTACCATATTATTTTTTAGACATATAATTTTTATTAATTAATAAAATACACATCTAATCATTACTAAATATTATAAATTAATTAAGATATAATTATTCTTCAAGAAGTAAATTGATTTTTTTAAAAACACCAATGAAAATGAAAATTTCATAGACGTTGTTTTTGGCTTATATTTTTAATTTGGAGATCTTAATTAACTATTTTATTATTTAATAATGATAATAATATACTATGTGTCTGACATATATATTTTGTTTTATAGGTTATCGCCATATTTGTGCTTTAATCCATTAATAATTGAGTAAATTGACAGTGTTCAATTAATACAAGTAGAAATTGAAATTATGCCAAAAAGAAAGGAACTTTCTACTCAGAAACGAGCTATGATTATTGGTCTACATCAGAGTGGTAAATCTAATCGCCAAATTGCGAAAGATTTACGAATTCCACGCCGAACTGTAGATTATAATGTAAAAAAATTTCAAGTATCAAATAGTTTTGCTAATAAAAAACGCAGTGGAAGGCCCCGCAATACAACTTCTACTGATGATAGATATTTAGTTACAACATCTAAACGTAACCGTAGACTCACGGCACCTGAAATCACTGCCCACGTAAATTTAAATAGAGATGTACCCATTAGCGTTTCTACAGTTAAACGAAGACTTCAAGCTGCTGGTCTTCATGGTCGTATTGCTGTAAGGAAACCTTTGTTACGAGCTGTAAATAAGAAAAAGAGACTCCAATGGGCCAAAATACATAAAGACTGGACAACCAAAG